>VKOC01000002.1:19589826-19612017 GCA_009364415.1 Spea multiplicata
AGAGACAGTATATATACCGTTATATATACATCTGTGTGTGTGTAATCTCATGTGCTTCATAGGGTGTCCCTGAATGGCAGAAATAAAATGTGGTCACCCTATTGTGCCAGTCTTGAAGATCTGTAATGCAGGTGACAGAAATTACTATCATAAAACACCTTCTTTAAGAGTGGATTCATGCAAGGTGCAGCAATCAGAAGAAATGAGTACTTCACCTAACTTTGCAAAAATCTAAAGATTTAGAAGGAGAATTGCATAAGTGACATATAAAATAATATATGTTGGCTCACTTTTACGTGGAGTCTGTTTGTTTTAAATTCGGCTTCTTCTTGTTTTAGCGGGACTAGAATCCAACCCCCAGCCTGGACAAACAGCATTTTAATAAGAATAATCATGAATCATCATTACAGATATTATAGGGAAAAATCTAAGGTCAACTGGAACATTCCACTGGTTTTCCACTTTAGGAATTTAGTCCAAAATGTTCTTTATAAATATAGCTCTTTGGTGAGTAACATGTCTCCACCTATCACCATTTAAAGAGTTAATTGAAGCCTTATTTCTTTGGTCATTTGACTGTTGGATGCCGGGAGAGTAAGCTTTGGAGCGATAATCCTGTTATGTGTCACACGACAGACGTTCCTTTGAAGAGAAACTTGTTTCTCTAACAGTCTTCCCTGTTCATGGCAGTAAGATCGGTAAAGAAACGTAGCTTGGTCATCATTTGATTGTATAGTTGCATTTATGTTTTTCATGTGTTTAAACCAAAAAATACATGGAGAATGAAAGAATGTCTTCATCCTGCACAACGCAGGAGACATGTAGAAAGATAGATATAGAAAAAGTTGGAAAAGAGGTAGGAAACATCTCCACTTATCTTTGGGCACAAAGATTCACTAATGTTTGTTACAGTAAGACCATAAAAAATAATTACAAAGCAATGCTATAAAACAATATGGGTATTATGTGTCTGAGATGATAAGATTTGCTTCTTATTTAGACCCAAGCAACCATGTATTTACAAACACAGTAGTAACACAGCAAGCAAGTAGCAATTTTTACACTTAATTATAGACCAGCTGCATCTTGGTTGGTTTTCCAGATGTTCTAAATGCCCCATAGGGCAAAGGTCCAAAGGTTTTTGAAGTGGCAGTCAGCCAGAGGAGAATGGTAGTTCATAGATTCCATTGGTATATTCTATGATGGACACATTGGTTGACCTCGGTATAGGAGCAATAGGAGATACTCAACACCACAAATGTGCATCTGTTCTGAAAAGCAATGCTGTTGGCACATTTGCACAGAGCAGCTGCAGGCATATCTTCATACATCTTGCCAAAAAGTATAAAACTACTCAGAAGCCACCTTCAAACTTTTTGGTGCAGCTTTAGACTCTACAAAAATATGTCAGACGTCCACTATATGGCTTTCAGCAATAAAATATAGTAAAATACTATTTTCTATCTTTGTTCACGAAGTCTTTTATCTACCACAAGCTGGTCAACCAGTTGAAGCAATAGAGAAAAGCCACTGATGGTCCAATCTATCAAAGTTCCCGTCCAGTATACTTCTTGTCCTGGTCACATATGTATGTAATACGGTACTTTAAATCCTTCTAACAACAAACCCCATTAGCCCCAAGTGTGCCACATCCAATACTTGAACAAAGTAAAACGTCACATAAAAGTCATTTTTTTATCCTCAGCGCTCAGAGAACTCCTTGATGGTTTCCAAGAAGTCAGCTACATGAAAAAACTTGAATAATTTATTCATTGTTTTCTGCACCGATTCATTGAAATTATAGTCAAGCCTGATCATGTAGTGCATATAATTTTATTTGATTTTTATTTGTCTGCAGCATCTCGATACAAGTCATCCATCCATTCCATTTATACTAACTTTACAAGGAGCTTGAATGCTGGTTATTCACGGTTATGGGTTATGTTCTGTGTCCCGGTAAACTTTAAGAGCATAAAACACGCAAAGACCATTTTGAAAACCAAGTTTTGTTTTTATTAATCATAGCACTTATAAAAAAAAAACATTTGCAGCAAAATGCATTGGCTTGTAAAGTATCATTTCAGTGGCCCCCGATAATGTGTACAAATCGCAATATTGCTAAAACGAAATTACCACATGGAAACGAATATCTCCTTAATGAAAAATAACATTTTCTCACTTTCACAAACATATACCGTAAGTAACTGCTTCTGTTTCTTTTATGTTTGTAGAATGTCACTTTTAACCTCTTCATGACAAAGCCTGTACTTGAATGGGCTCACAATACATGGTTTTTAATGGGTTTAAGGACAACCCATTGTCCTTAAGGGGTTAAAATTGCTTCCTGGGTATGTTTTCAGAAGATTATGTAGAAAGTGAATTAGTACATATACGTACTTCTAAATGCGTTACTGATGATGCATCTTTCACAGTTCGCTAGAGCGGTAACACTTTTTAGGCAGAATTTAGATGCAGAATACAAGTTGAATTGGTTACATTTTCTATGGCATCCTATAAACCAGTTTAAAAAGTTTGGTTCCGTAGAATACACATCATCCTGCACATCCTATTAAATTGATCGTAACGTATGCAAATATGCCGTCATATCTCAGTAAAGTGATACGTCGTGAGCGACTACATTGGCACTCCACAAAATGTGCACTTGTTCCACGTGCATTCATGCGCGCTTGCAATTCTGTGAAATGTATCCGCGGAAAATAACGAGCTGCTATTTTCAAGCGGCAATTCGGCAGCTCGAAAGATCATCGCAAAGGCAACATAAGGCTCGCTGGGGGCTATGATTTACTGCTGCTGTTAGAAGTGGTTGCTTAAATATTTTCAATGCCATGCGTCCATCCACACAGGCCTTTGTAGAAAGTTCCAAGTCTATATTTGTCTTCTTGCTTCCATTCCAATAGCAGTTATCCATGAAATGTTGGGTCCCGCGGTATACACCCTGAATCAGAATGTCATAACAACATGCATTCATTTCATAGTCGTAAATGTGCTTACGACTACATGAATTCATCAAGAGCTTGTCAAAGTGTCCATAAACACATTTTCACCAAAGATATTTGTGGCAAAATGCACATTTAGTTTATTGAAATTCAAGTTCTGTTCCTTTATACAGCACGGAACTGAAAGTGACATTGTGACAGCAAAGATTAAAGACACAATTTAAGCAGTATTCAAACATATATTCGATTCCAGATCCTGCTGACCTCATTATACCATGTCATGTTCAATGATTTCTTTTCTTTTTTAAAAAAAGGTTCAAAAATAAGCAGCAGATCGGTAAAATCAGGTCAGGTGCACGCTGGTAAATATTTTGAAACATCAAGAGAAATGTATGGAAAATTGATATGCGTTGTTAAAATGTAGTTGAAAATGTTAACGCAACAAACAATTTTAATGTAAAATTTAAAGATTAAGATGTTCCATCCATATATATTAATTCTTTTGGCATTCATTTTAGCCACGTATTGGGCAGATGGAGACAAGAGCAGCCATTGAAGAAGAGGTTGCCGTGTGCATGCTGGAATACATGATGGACACTACAGATGAACGAGTCATTGTGGGCTTAAAGCAGGTTTAATCTTGGACTAATCTAGCTAGTCATTGTAGGATTGTAAACCAGGGAATGCCAGCCAAAATACTTTTTCTCTGAAGGACTTCTGCTATACAGCCGTTGAGTCCAGCTTGCCTAGCCAAGCCTAAGATCTCGATTCATGATGTGCCAGGGACAGCTCACACACCTTCACTGGTCACAAATATATCGTGCAGCTGTTTTTTTGTTTGTTCGGGGCCGCGCCATGACATCATTACAATAATGATGAAAACAATTCCGCCTCAATTGTGAGGCAAGGTTTCATCGGAAACTTTTAAATAGTTTAAAGCTGCAATTCAGGTCCAAAACAAGAATAGTTTATTGTCAAAAGCCTTTACCACTAAAGCAGGGCACTGCCACAAAAACACACATACACAAAGCTTTGTCTAAACAACTAAAGAAGTACATCAAAGAGAACAGAACTACCTGTTTTTCTCACACACGCACACACACACACTCTACCAGAAGGACTATTCTCTAACCCCAATACTAAAGTTCACCCTAGCCAGGCAATCAGAACAAAAACATTAAATGATAACGTCACTTATAAAGGACAAACCTTATTACAAAAACACTGAGTTAATAAAATAATTTACATTTTATTTCTATCAAGCCAAAAATGGCATCACTCATGCCTACAGCATCCAGACTTTTTTCAACTGAGCCAAAAGCCCAGTAGAGAATTATTCATTGTCTGGTGATGATGATCTCAACACGGTACTAAGCTTTGGAAAAGCTCTCTAAAGCCGAGTTGATGGAAAATGTATAATTTATTTAAGTTACAAAGTCTGAGAATCTGTCTGTTTATTGTTCTGTCAGGGTCCATGGCTAAAAGACACCACTGCAAGTTAAGCCCTGGTTCATTGTTTTGGGAAATATTGATCATTATTCTCAAGAATGATCATTTAAAAGTTATTACTGAGAGCTATATAGTGATACAGTAGGAAAGAAGCAGAAAAAAATATTCTTAAGAAACTCTTAAGTTAACAAACTCTTAGTACAACTAGTAGTCATAAAAACGTATAAGATGATACCTTTTAAAGGTACCTGATATAAGAGAATGAAGGTAAAAGGTGCTGACCTACTAAGAGAGAAAATTACATATTTCTATATTCTGTACTCCAAGTCATCCCAAAAAGTATTTTATTTAAATAATATTAAAAGATGAACATTGTAATGAATATGAATTGGTTCCGATGTACGATCACATCATGAATTATTATGAAAGATGGATAAGTGTGTATAAGATATAATGAGAGATAACAGACACCAGCTGTGGTATTGCCCATTAGAAGATTGCCAGGTCTGTTTGAGAACCAGTGGTTTTTCACATTGAGTGCCAATTGTTTCTCATAACTAACTTACAGTAACTGATTGACGTTTGAGAAGATGTTAGAGTTTCCATTAATTATTTAGGCATTTCTTTTTATGTTATGATAATTAATATGACATTCACATTACAATCACCACATTTACCCAAGGAACCTGGAAGTTGGTAACAGAAGAACATATGGTAAGCTGTTATTTGGGAAAATGTCAGCATGGAGACAATGGTGTGATTTAGAAAGTTGGCTCAGGCACATGATCACCTCTATACCTAAAATCATGCTTGTGATATAGTAGCATGTATAAACTGGGACTAACAGCCTTTCTACATATTTCTTCATAGATGAAATTTTGCCACTGTGGATGTGGTGGTTAATTCCAAAGTCTCCCTACCTTTTCCACCAACCGCTTCAATGCACCTGTATCGTTTCCTGCAGCTCTAAAGTCTCCTGTATACTTTCTTCTGCCTTTGTCTTTTCATAGTGTCTTCTTTCTTGATCCATGTGTCCGTAAATCAGGCCTCCCAGTGTACATCTGCAAAAACAGTGTAGCGTTCCATTGGGGAGAAGATGTTCCCAGTGCACAGGCTGGCCTGATTCATGGACACACGAACCAAGAAAAAAAGACAAAAGCAGAAGAAAGGAGATAGAAGATAGAAGAGCAAGAAAATGTAAGATCAGAAGTAAGTAGGAATCAACATTTTTATTAAATAACCTTGAACGAAACAATGTTAAGTGAGAACTGTATTTTATGTGAAATGCCTTTATGTTTAAGGGATTATTGATGATTTAGTATTTAGAAAAAAGTCTTGCATGATAACCTGATGTCCTGCATTTGGGTAGATGCACACTCTTGTATGCTGTGTCTTCCACAATGGAATATGGGCTGATACACATGTAGCCTCTACCCAACATACTTTGGTGTTAGTTTCAGTTAATACAAGCCTTGAAGGGCATTTTAAGAAAGACTCTTCATGTTTCAAAGGTAAATGGTTATAGATACTCCACATAAAGCCTGATCCATTCATCCTAAGTGCTTTCTATAAAGTTCATACCCAGGAACGCTGCTCCCCCAAGTCTCTGAGTCATTTTCCTCTTTCTCCAGGTGGAGGGTTTTTGCTCATGCCTACTTCCCCTCCACATTCTGGGCTTAGAGAGACCTAAATAGTACATAGCTATCCCTGCCCCTCACACTGCTAGCCTTGCCTGCACACAAAGCCATTCCCCAGAAGACAGGGTAGCCCTGTGAAAGTATGATAGTGGTGCAAATAGACTCAATTATCCAACATGAGAATTACATTTCTAGGTGATTTTGTCCTGCTCCAAAGAAATTTGCCAGGGGAAAGTAAAATAAATCCCAGTATAAAAATTGTAGTCTACAGCTGAAAACTACAACCAATACCTTCAGCAATCAGACCTAATTGTCTCATTTGAATTGAAGCATTTGCAAAAATGTATACTCCAATTAATAGCTATTTTTTCTGTCACCTAATCATTATTGCCAATGTTTTTCAAGCTTGACATTGGATATATATATATTTCATTTTGTCTGATGAACAGAGTAAAAGTCTGGAAACAGGTTTCTAGGCCAGCGATTCAAAATTTACCTTAAAGAGCTACAGTCTTTATTTCAGGAAAATTTCACAAATAAAGTAACTGTTTGGCAGCAAATGGACAAAAAAACCTGTTCTTATCCTGGATTATCATGGTATCAGTTGCACATGTCAGGTTTAGCCAGGTTCTCTATTCCAAACCGTTCTTCACAGCGGAACTGGTGCATTTATGGACTGAGGTCCTGCTCGGTCCATTAAGTATAAATGATTAAGCTGGTTCCTTTATGTTTTGTTTTTATCTTACTGGAATATACTACCAATAGTCCAAAAACTGAAGGATAGTTTCTACCCTTTACCATGATTCAGCACTGCTGAATTTAAGAACCACTTCATGTGCAATGCCTTCCCTACCATTAAATTTACCAAACTTCTGCATTTTCCTTGCTCTCTGTTACACCCAAACCACCGTGTTCATGTCAAAACCAGCATCTATAGGGTCTCTGTGCATCTGCCCATTGTTGGCACACTTTGTATGTTTGGCAGTCACTTTTTCCTCCTTTTTGACAGATTTCTCTCTGTTGTAAGTGCATTTTAACTCACTTGCAGATGGGAAATAAAATATGCCTTTTTGTTTGCTTGCTTTTTTGGGTCTCTTAGATATCTGTGGGGTATTTTCTTCAGCCTGGAGCCAGCCAGGCTTCTCCTTCAGAAGTTTATCTCTATCTGGCCGAACGCTTCTTAGGAACTTTTTGAAGAAGTTGGTTGTAAGAGAGAGCTTTTTGTAGATGTCCTGGGATTTATAGTTGCTCAGCAGATTGCCGCTCCTATCTACTTTTTTTTCCAACTCTGGCAAATCTAACCAGTTACCAACAAGATCTGCAAAGATGTTGTCTCCCAACACAAGAGGTTGTCTGTTTCGGCTTTGGGACATGAGAGAAGATGTCCAGTCTTTTGTTTCTTCAAGAAATGGCTCATCTATGCAGTCTTCTTGATCAAGAGGGACACTTGTAAAATCTGTAGGATGCTGGCTGTGAAGATCTACTTGTTTGAGTTGCTGTTCATAAGTAGGCAAAGCCAACGCTGCAGATGAAACGGCAGAGGAGGATGTGACTCTTGTTTCCATCTCATCTTGAATTGATAGCACCTGATGACCTTGTCTTGCACCTGGCATAGACACAGACCGGGGAGAGCTTCTAGCACAAGACCCTCGGCTGGTATCCAACGATCTGTTGTCTAGACGTTGTCCATATGCCATTGGTTTTTCAGTCTGTTGGCTGGGCTTGTGCCTGGCCTCAGAAGCTTCCCATCCATTTTGGCAACGTTGATTCTGTTGCAGAATTTGATTTGGTTCCCTGGAAATTTCTAGTTGCTCTAGAGCAGTCTGGACTTGGAGGAGTTTCAGTTCCTGCAGTGCTCCCATCATAGAGTTCATCTGCTCTTGCAAGTCTTCTCCAACTTCTTTCATTGACAGCTGTGGAAAATAATAGAAAAGTTGCAGTTAAATATGTCCTAAATATTTGGGTACCTAGAATGCAAATATATGCTCAATAAAATACAAATGCAGATATATACGCAATATAATTTACCTTTGTAATTAGTAAATGTATGTGTGCATACATATGTGTGTACATATGTACACATATTATTATTAATTATTAAATATATAACAAGCCCGTTGTAATGGTTTTTGTAGCAAAACTTACAGACTAGTACAGTCAGCTTTGGACAGTCAGCTTTTGGCTTTGAACTGATAAATCACATGCATCCAGTCACAGCATACGGCAGCCTCCTTGATAAGCATGGGCGCAGGTAAAGGTAAGTTTGAAATGCTGTCGGTTACTGTCAATGGTGCTCAATGGCCAGTCTGTGCCTACCTGCAATACTCAACCTAATGATCAACTCCTTAAGCCTGTATTAATGTTGTCAAACCTCTTCTTAATAATTTGTTGTTTGGAATGATTTGACTGTCCACAGAACAATTTGTGCCATCATAGATTATACATTGGTGTGAAATATAATGGCAACCTAAATTATCTAGGTCTATAAGGTAGTATATGTGATTAGCCAGCAAGGGGTCATCAGAGATCCCAGCAGGATCCTACTTAAAAGAAGAAGTGCTTCTAGTTTTGTCAGAGTTGACAAATCCCCAAATTTATGTTTATATTATAAACAGTTCAGGTGTTCAGGACAAGGGAGAGTCCCAATCTCCTGGCATTGTAAAACGTGTTGGGTGTACTATAATGTCCTGAATTTGGGCCAGTATTTGAAGGAGCCAATAGAAAGTCCTTATTGTTGAACTGTTAATGGACCAAATGCATCAAGTAAATTTGCACAATATAAAAATGACTTAGTATGCTTTGTAGTAGCTCTTCTACTTATTTATGATGGAATGGTGGTGGTGGTAAGAGAATTGTCTATAGTCATTGCTTCCTTTATTGCACTCCCCATATGAATGCAAGCTCTGCTGCCTATTTTAAAGTGTTCAGAAACAAGGTCACTTTTTGTGGTCTATTTTAGTGAACACGGAAAAGTGCATTTGAGGTTCTCAGTAAGCACTCATGTTTCAGCCCCTCATTCCTTCTCTCTTTCCCATTTGTTATCAGATATTAGATTACAAACCTAAGATGAGACATCTTACGATCAATACATGCTGACAACTGCTTGTGGTTTCAATATGCTACGCCTAGGGCTGCAGCTTCAAGAGAAGGATTTTCAGATGCAATGTTTTCTACATGAATTAGAAAAAAATACAGATGATAGATAGATAGATAGATAGATAGATAGATAGAATATGTTATTTTGTGAAGCCTTGGTTTCAGCATAATGAATCAATTACACGATAATGTAAACCTCAATTTTATCATGGTTTAATAAATATCCCTCAATATAAGTAGTCTATATCTAACGTTCAAATCGTGAATCTGCACCCATTGTCCCCTTTTATAGCACAATGTAGAGGAAATGTTGCTTAATTTCCTAGAGCAACAGATCATCGGGGTTAAGTGGCATTTACATTTCTTAACCGCTCCAATTACTTCTTCCATTTCTAGGTCTCACTCAAAGCATTCACCTCCTTCACATTAATTGATTATGTTATGAGCTTAGGTAATACACATGCTACATTTTGCTGTAGTGATTCCTTACAAATAGTGTTCCTAATTATCACTATAAAAAAGAATAGAACATCCACTGCCTTGTTCCCTTTTTATATATCTATATATTCCATTTAAAACATTACCAGCATTGATAACGTTCATTTTCCCACTTGTTCACCGATGAGCGCATGCAAGGTCTTGCGCACGCTGAGGAATACATGTAAATGTCTACCAGGGCCGCAGGGAAACACGTTGATGACCTTAACTGCTCCCAATGCCACAATCACTCAAAAAAAAGTAAATGGATTGTGATCACGGTTGTTGAAGATCAGCACCGGCATACCACTCCAACCTCCACCAAAGCAGCCATAAATATGGATGACGGCCATGTGGGTATAAATCTAAATGTGAACCAAATTAAATATCTTGCCCTCTCTGTTTTATAGGAGATCAAATCCTGGACCTTTTCTTCCCAAACCATGTAAAAGGTCATGTGTTTTGTTCTCTGCCATCAAACGAACACTGACCCTAGACATAGTCCTGGCAAATTCCCATTTGAGATGTCATGTTGTCCTACATTTAGTGTTGTATACGGTATGTAAAAGCTCAGGTGAGTAACTTAAAGCAAACAGTTAAAATGTTGGTCGCTAAAAGTGCTATGCGCTGCATGTAGATCAATGCCTAGGTGTATCTTGCCTTCTACACGTATGTCCACTTTTGGATGAAAATATAAACCAGTGAACTTAGAAGCACTCACTCATGATAACGGCTGGTTGTCCATTTTGCAAATTAAGGCGTTTGTTCCTCTGTGTTTACTGCCATCTTCTCCCCATGATTCATTTGTTCTGATAACAATAATGCTGGCTGTCATTATCCTGCTAGATTAAGACAAAGCCAGAGTGCTTAACCCCTTCTCACCCGAGCCACGCCAAGCCTTCCGCTGCTTAGGATCCTGTCACAACTTTCTTAAATGAAATAGTCAATGTAAAAGATTTGATTGCAGTACTCATAGCGCCCAATGGTTCTTGTAACAATGGCTCCTATCGGCTGTTTTAGTGGGTTTGGGGCTTTGAGGTACCATTAGGGTTTTAGGTTAGTACTTCAGGCTGAGGAGCCCTAGACTACAAAGATACCAAGGCAATAGCAAGTAAAAAAAGACACCAGTAGATGTATGGTATAGAATAAACAATTCTGTATTTGCTGATTTTTTTTTGTAATTTGGTAGAAAGTCTTTTCTGAAGCTGCAAACACAGAGATCAGTGGTGGGGAGTAAAGCCGCATTGAACAGGTTAATAAGCTTTGACACGCGCAGTGATGTCATGGGGCAGGATGGCAGAAAGCCAGCTCTAATACCCATTCATGAACAGCTCAGCACGTGCTGCCCCTTCATTAGCTGTCTGACTCCCTCCTGTCAAAGGGCTAAGAACGGCACAGGGGCTGGCTGAGACCAAGATCTGTAGCCATATGCCAAGTGGTTGCATCCCAGGAACCACAGTATGTACCAATGCATTAACTTTTTTGGTGACAAGCTCAGGAGGGAGGACAGAAATGAGCACGGTACCCTGTGCATATGTACTCAGCAGGGCTTGTCTGTCAACTATCCAAAGCAACAATTTTAGAGACAAATCGGAGGAAGGAAGTGAGCAAAGAGTCTATTGTGCCAGCAAGTACCTACGTATCAGCCCTGATTAACGTTATTGTTTTGAGTATTTTCTGCTGCGACAGTACCATTCATATTGCTCGCACTTTTGCTGTGTTTGACACAAATAAGTTTAAGGAATATATTAATTTCCTGTCCAAGGATTTTCCACATATTTTCTTCAAATAATGTACTCATTTATCCTAACTTTAAAACAAAATCAGTTAAAATGCCTTATATAAATAAAAAAATGATTGTTTTTTAATGTATTTAACACATTTCACTAGCTATGTTCTAAAATGTACCAGTAAATCTACTCAATTCAGCCATTAAAAAGGTAAGTTTCTAATACTATTTTTAAATGCAAATTTTTTTATTGCTTATTGATCATACAACTATGTACAGATCTCAGCCCCATCTAAGCTTAATATCTCAAAACAAGCGGTAAGTTTGATGACCAATTAAAATTGTGCTAAAACCTCTAACAGGTCTCCATTAATAAAAGGTACTCCAGGACCTCTATTGTAAAGGTGAAGTATTCTAGCTTGGGTTGAGGTGACCACATTGAACCTTTTTTCCAAGAGATGTGCTGTATACTTTTTTACGTGTTAATGACAGGGATGTCCAAAGTGCTGTTCTGCAGTATGTAGGATGTATAAACTTACATAAGGGAATCGGTTATACTTTACATGTGCTGGTCAACAAAATGTATATAACGGTAAAGGACACGCAAGAGATTTCCAGATTTCTGGCTCAGAGTCCAGGAGAAGGTGGTCTTCAGGGAGACTACGGAGCAAACCCATTGAGTGTTCCCAGGTATGGGAATAAGTAATATATATATGTTCTGGAAACATGGCTTATCCAGACACCTTAGTACTTTGTAACCTGTGGATGGCGTTAGACAAAGCTGCTCAATCAAACTAAAAATAAATATGTGGCCTATTATAGCTATATTTACTGCTAGTCACAACATACACAATCTCCTCATTGTTAAAAGAACAAGTTGGTTCTGAAATTCCGGCTGTTATTTTTTAATTGTTGGTCTATAGATGCCTCATGTCAGACTCAATAGTTTCCAAGTACGAACCAAACTTATTTTAGTGGCAATTTTTTTAAAACAGCGCATATTGCCCTTCAGCGAGAAGTAGTATCAGTTTACCAGGTACCGGAAACACCCTGCCCCATGAACTTGGGAACACTATTACGGAAAAAAAATGATCTCCTTTTCTTTTTCATTTTCTCACAGATATTTCCTACATGACAAAGGTGATATTGAAATCTGAAACACAAAAAAAACATTGAAATGTGCTTCATATTACATCTCTTACTTCCTCACTGTACTTTCCTCACTTTAGTTTTTAAGTTCTCCTCCCGCATGTTGGGGAGCATGCATAGCGCACAAAGACCATTGCTTGCTTATGCAATTTGGAATTTTAAGTGAAGCAATTTGGAATTTTAAGTGAAACAACCTAAATTTCCCTGCACATTCCAGTTTGTACTACCTGGGAACGCTCCAGGTTTGACCCAGAGTCTCCAGGTGAATCACTGCTTCACTTGGTCACGTTCCTTTTTCTCCAAGCATGGGAACAGCATATATCCATGTTCCCTTCCACACCATGGGGTTAGCCCAGTGTGTGCCTCCACCCAAACCCAATTGTCAAGAAGAGGAAGAGCTCCAGGAGGCCCACCAAGAGAAGACCAGATTAATACTGTGTTTCAACGCAATAGAACAATTTATGTGGATTTACAAAAACTAGAAATAAAATTGGAACATAATAAATTATGTGTAATAAGATTTTTTCTCTTTCGTGAGCTTGGTTTTGGACAGGTCTAGTTGCTATAGTGTAACAGATGACAAACTTTTTGCTGCTGAGACTTCCTGTACTAAAGCTGATGTTCTTGCTGTTCTTGGTGAGTCTTTCCTAGGCTTGTGGTGATATCCGGTAAGATTCTGTATGTGATGACTATAGTGGTATGTGCATATTAAAGGACTATGTAGCTTTAATTGGCAGGGGATTCCCTGAGTAAGAGGGGTTTTATGTGAGCACATGTTTGATGTTAGTTGAGCAAGGACTCTACAAGTGATTGTTACTGATTAAAGCAAAGCTGTTCATCTAAAGTGAGTGTCAGCATTAATTATTCTGCAAGAACCACAGAAAACACAACAATGCCGATAAAAAAATACTTTAAAAAAAGGTTTAAAAGGAGCTAACAAACAGTAGATAAATTGACACCTGATACTGGACAAACTCTAAACCGTTCAGCAGCTAAGGACTATACTAACCAACCATTGACTTCACCATACCTGGACTGGTAGATGTCGAACTATACAAGATGTACACTACCTGTGAATTCTCAGTACCTTTTAATTGAAAATAATTAATAAATGCCGTAGGCCTCTATTAAAATCTGTAAAATTCGACTCTACTGATGGTTTTTGGCCCCATAAATAGGATATTATTATTGCTTGATTATAATCGAGGAATTATGTTCCATTATATTCTACAGTGTTGTGCAATGGGCAACCGGGTCATAATAAGTACTCCATCACATAAAAATGTGGATTTGCAATATATTCTCTTTTCTCACTAAACTATTAAATCTTAGACTGCTAGATGTCACTGAAAAGCTTGGTCCAGATGTCTTCTTTTTAGTCTTTTTTTTTCTTCTGTGGGAACAAGTATGAATAAACCAGATGTTTTCACAGGAAGCCATAACACAATCTGAGAAAGGAAGAACACGGAAGGACCAGCTGTTGCTGACACATACCAACCACTGTCTGCCCTGGGATGAAATCACCCCCTCCCCGAAACATTAACACTTTCATGCTTATTATATCTGGTCATAACAAAGAAAGCAGCTGAAGAAGTATGCGTGACTTGCACTAATTCAAGTTATATGTATTTCCTTAGATAGATGCTACTTGAAAGACTTCAGACTGCTGCTATAACATTTCTACCATAACTTTCCTCCTTTCTGATACGGATGATAGCTAAGTCTCGGAATCTGAGAACTGCTGCTATAAAAAGTTTCCTTTTTAACAACACAAATCGCTAATATTATAGGTTCTATAGCCCCAATTACAGAGCCATTTAAAATTAAGCAATTGTCATAAAATACACTTTAAACGTGACAATTTTCTCCCTGTATTCTGATAATCATATGGAAGCCTATTGTGGGAAATTAGCATCCTAGATGTGTGAAATACACTTTTTTGACCTCAATAGGACTAAAGGGTTAAAGCAGTTTGCCAAAGATGCAACCGAAGCTGCTGCAGCACGTATGTCCACAATGGAAGACTATCGGGTCAATCATCTGCGCCTGGAGGCAGGAGAGTCATCAGGTTTTGGCCACAAGGAACACCTGGAACCTGGATTTGTAGGCATCATTTTACAAATAGCCCAAAAACATAACATCTGTCTGCTTCTAGTAACCATATTTTTGGAGTTTTGTTTGAAGATTCTTATCACTTCTTGTCCTTCTCAGCTATTTCTCTAAAACAGTTAATTGCTAGCATCTAAGACTAAATAGTCTCAGACTATGTCAAACAGATCAAAGACAGAGAGCTGTATGTTTTAGAGGCCATTTTTTTTAGCGTGTTAGTTTTATACAATTGTCAGTCTGGACCTCTGACCAACACCCTTTATTAAGGGAGACCCATGTTTTTTTCAACACCATTAGTTAAGTTAAACCTCTGATTTTTCAGATCCAAACATAAGTATATCAATTTTCAAAAGTGGTGCCCTTATGTGGCTTCTTTAAAGCGCACATCCAGGAGTTGAGCAGTAGGTTGTCATACTATCCAATATGCAGCTGGCCTTTTTTCAGGGATACCTGGGATCACGTGATATAATACTGGTGGTGTCATGTCACATGACCTTCTACCTACTCTATTTGTGTATGCACAGGGTCTAACTTGGACATTGGACATACAGAGCTGTTGGCAGTCCTGATAACAGAGACAACTAGAAAGTGGGACATAACCCTAGATGTTCAGCCTGTTCTCACAAACTCAGGGCTGTTAGCTATGACCGTACATACAGCTCACCACCATTTATCTGCATGTACAGAATAAATGCCCCCTCTCTTGAAAAGAATTGAAAGTTATTTATTACTACTTTACTTTCCCTGGTCCAATGAAACACAATCAGCGTTTCTTTCTTCAAAAGGTTGGACAGCACTTCTGTAGCATATCACTTTTGACCTGCGAGAAATGTTACATGCTTTCCTGTGTGTATAGGGCGTGGAGGCAGCCGACACATGTCAACACTACAGAACCCGGTGATAGAACCAAAGCGCTTTGTCTAGCCTAAAAAGGAATACACAAGGAGATGTTTGAGAGACGGTGAAATGTAATAAGGGTGTGTGTAAAAATAGTAGTCTGTTTGTGGCAGCGGTTCCCACGAAATAAATCTTTTCAG
Source organism: Spea multiplicata (assembly GCA_009364415.1). Classification (NCBI taxonomy): domain Eukaryota; kingdom Metazoa; phylum Chordata; class Amphibia; order Anura; family Pelobatidae; genus Spea; species Spea multiplicata. The sequence goes on from VKOC01000002.1 coordinate 19,605,467, forward strand.
CAAATGACCATGATATAGTCCTACAGTAATAGAGACAAGATATATATATATATATATATAATATATAATATAAATAATATATATTATATATATATTATTTATATAGTTATTGGTTTATATCAACATCATATCCCAGCAGCGCAGTACAATAGACATATGTATACAATATATATATATATATATAATTGACATTTCGGGTATCTCCACATCATCGACCTAAAATCCAACATGAGAGTCCCATGGCTCCCCATACACGCCAATAGTTGGCTGATTTAGGCAGTTAAAACTGTTGTGAATGGTAAGAGAATGAAGTGGATAGTATGCTGCAGCTTCTTCCAAAGGTAAGTAGCTTTTTTCCTTCTTAATGGCAAAGAGTTTACAATAAGGTGCCAATTAAAAAAATACTTAAATATGAATTATTTATTGATGGAGCTGTATGGTTCACTAGTCTGTCCCTTTAACTGTAGTTTCTTTATAGTATTATGATCACACTTCCTACATTTCCTTCCTGCTAGTTTGTCAAATGGATCTTTGACTGAGAGACGGATTAGGGTTACTTAATACTTTATCATTGTATTACGCTTGAAAGGCTTGAACAATTTTTAACTAGATAAGTTTATCCATTTTATAGCAGATGGGGGCTGCCAGTAAATCTCCTCCTTATTTAAACAGAATAGAATATATTAAGTAAACATTATATTTCACTTTCTATTAAAAAGCTCCAATTAACACTGATAGGAAATATACATTAGCCAATAAAATATTCTATATTTAGAAACTGTCCTTTTAAGGGAAATGCCTTTTTTTGTATAGTTACGCTGTATATGAACACTTCAGAGTGGGGGAAATCATGGTTTATAATTCTTGCTACAAACAAAAGGGGCTATATGTTAAGTGGGTCAAATCAGCGCTCGGCTCTTATCACAGGAACGAAAGCTCCGTTTAGCTGCTACCATCAAAATCTTGTTCTGCTTTTATGCAAATCACTAGAGACTTGGAGAGTTAATTAAACCCTTAATACTATATGCAAATCCAGAGCAGAGGCTTCACCGCTGTGCAACTAAGGGGCATGTCAGTGCCTGTTCATCACCTCAACACCATGGAACTGCGAACAAAGGATGGAGATCCTTGAGGCAGTTTAACCCTAGATTTGTATTACAGTGCACTGTTATCACTGTTTATCCATCGCATATGTTTTTTCGCTGTATAATTTGAAAGCGGAATTACCGTATGGAATGACCTAAAATTAAAAATGGGTCAAATAACGTCTATTAAGATTGTATAAAAAAAAATAAATAGTACAATAAGATTAAAATTTAGACCTAAATACAGTAATAATTATAAGGTCAGAATTTCCTTTTGAAAATCCAATATTATTATACAAATATTCACGCACACCAAGCCGTTCACAGGTATGTACAGAATTAACTGTACAATGGCTGCCGCCATAGATGAGGTATTGTTTCCATATGGTTGTCCACTTAAAGGTAGGGTCAAAGTAAGAATACTCTCAGGAAGAAGGCATCACCTACATGAGCAGAAAGCATAGACTAGACTTGGTGGAAAGAAACATAACAACTATCCATAATAAGGTCATCCCAAAATAAAATTGTCTCAATTATAAGCAAACATTCAATATCAATGATGTTACCTTCATGGGAAGTAAGTATTCAGTAACACAACTGGTGGAGACTTTCATTATGTCATTGACTGTGGTACACATTTTTAACGGCATTTACAACTTTTTTACCAGCTGGGGACAGAGGGCCACTTGTTCTTATACAAGGAGATCCCGGAAATACCGTCTGTACCATTGTTGTAACACTGAAAAACCATTAATGTCCAAAATGCCAAACAATCCATAAAATGTTGCCATATATGTCGCATTTTTTAATTTCCTATGTGAAATAATATAAGTGTGTGCTAACATTGTATGTAACATGTTATACAGCATGAGATCTCAATTATCTTTAAGTGTAATCAACTCACAAAAGCAAATCACTATATGTTTCTTAATTCAGAATATAGTAGTTATATACCCAAAACCACGTCAGTATCTGACATGGCGTTACTCCCATGTGTTGCCACTAGTTTGCAAATAAAAAGAATGGTGATAATAAATCATTTACTATTACTTGTATCTGTATTAGCTGTTGAGTATCTGTCTGTCTATCTATCTATTTATCTATCTATCTATCTATCTATCTATCTATCTATCGTATTCAGTTACTAAAACTGTTTTTACCTTAGGCTTTTTTCATGGGTAGTTTTCCCTCAAGGTGGTCTGGTGTCATTTTGTGGCACAATCTGCATAACATAATTACTTCCCTTGCATTGAACAACCCTCCGTTCTCCTCTCATTGTAAGCTTGTCAGCTGATCAACTCATGTTATCACGTGTCCCGTGTTGGATAACTTACACGCATGTACAGGTTGGCAGAGGAGCTGGATTGTGACATCATATTTATGTGTCCCCTATGTGTAGATGCACAAAGGAGCAGGGGCAAAGGCTCAGATCTCTACCTCTGCCCTAAATTATTACGATTGTCCACTTTAAATACTTCCTAATGATTGAAGGTTTTTTACTGTTAGAACATCGAGACGCTTACCGTGTAGTTAAGGTCATGCAAGAGTGCACTGTTTTTAAGCAAGAGTTTTAACGATTAAATATAAATATGTCTCTTACCAGGTTAAGACTTCTGAGAAGACAATTACTGGTGAAAGTGACCAAAGGAATGGATGGGAAAGTCATCTGCGATCTGTGGTGCCATTGTGCGTGGGAATGCCCTGCTATAGCAGTTGTTGTGTCTCATTACAATAGACACAGAATATTCTGTCACCGTGTTTATGTTTCACTAGACTACTGCTCTGTTATACAGCCTCTTCCGGAACAGGTGACCTAAGTACATGCAAGAGTGTAATAACAGGCAACACGCCATTGTTCCCACAGGCGGCTAGTGAATAGCCAGCTTTATTTGCCCAAATGAACATTTACTACTCAGGATAGCCATATGCTTATCCCATGCATGTTTGAACCCCCTTACTGTATTACATCTACCACTTCTGCTGAGAGGCCGTTCTGCTTACCCACCACCCTTTCAGTGAAGTAAGTAGTTAGTGGTAGTTTAGATCCACAAGGAAACTACCTACTGGCATTGGAAGAATAGATAACTATATTATAGAGACAAAGCTAGAAGGCAAGAATCTCAGAATCTCACAATATCATGTGTCTGAGATCTTCAGAATGTCTTAATTCCTGTTATTTTTTAATTTAATTGTTTTACTATATGAGCAAAATAAACTATACGTTCGACAGTTCGGCTGTTGACGCGCCAACTATGTAGACACAGCATAAGGTCGGGAAGGGCATGAGTTGAGTTTGCCACTTACAGATTATTTTAAGTTCCCTTCAGTGCACTGAAGAGGTGTTCCAGTAGAGGAACACCTCCAGCAAATGAACTGTGAAATTATTGATTTTGATTTTTAATCAGCACATAGATGTCATTGTCCATGAGCTGATTATACTACCCTCAATATCTTTAAGAACTATATAGTCTAACATACTTGGGGCTAAAACCTAGAATGTACTGTACAAGTTACATAAAGTCACACAAACATACCGTACTTTTTTGTACAACTGTTAACAGTGCTACTAATTATGTCATGTAAAACAGTAATGGAACATATAAGGTGGTAAGTGGAGCAGTTGTGAAATGCCTCAGGTCCTGGCAACTCTTCACTTGTCTTGTAAAAGGTCTTATGGACAGGGGGAGTTTGGGGTTTGCCATAGATCTCTGGTTCTGCCATTCCTTTTCTGGCTGCACTCTACAATGTCATATGCTAACACATTCAATATCTGGATCCACAAAAGAAGTACATTTCACAGGGTACTCAACAGTAGCGGTAAAAAGTGAGGGCTTACACCTTCTGGCCTTTGGGACAGGTACAGCTGAGTTGCCCCAGCCCCTTGCCCCCTCAATAAATAGCACATGCCCGTATACACAGTCAATATATAACACATACACTAACACACACTTATGCTAAAACATACTCCATCATACAGTGCTATTGATAACATCTCACTACCTTTACATGATACTACCTCAAACCACACTATCTCACACATCACATCTGACTGCCTTAAACACCACGTCTCGCTAAATCACACTATCTTACACGCTTACCTTGCTTGGACTGCCCTCTGAGGTCACGTAATGTGCATTGGACAAAAATCACAAAATGTTCACGTTTGACACTTAGTTCTATTGTACTGTAGTAGACTTAGTTCATTTTTTACTGTAGTTATAAAAATGGTTACATTTTAGATTTAGAAGTGCCACAAAAATCTGTTTTCCCCTTGGATTTTTACTAAATGTTGAAGTTGTTACAAATGTGCATTTATCCATTTTTGTCTGATTTTTGGTCTGTTTTACAACATGTCTCCTATATTTTACTATAAAAAATGAAAAGCAAATAATGTGTTTTCTCAGTCCTTTGGCCGGGGGTGTTGGGATATATATATATATATGTATATGTATATATATATATATATATACAGAAAAAGTACTTTGCACTTTGGCATTTATGAAGATGTTGCTTTCTGATACTGCTTGATTTTAAATGCACACCTAATAATAATAATTATTGTTTAGCAATAACTGTATCCAAGGGTACAACAATAAAAAGATAGATATGAAAAAATCTGACCGAACAACCCCAGAATAAAAAAAAAAAGATTAAAAACTAACCAAATTTATTCCAGCTAGTTTAACACATCATTTAAGTTAATTTGCAATCAGTTGGATATCCTACTTCTAAACTTGTAAATTGTACCTCTAGCCCTGTAAACTTTACACCCGAGTTCATTGCCTTCCACGAGTCACTTACCAATTCCTGTTTTAGCTTGCGGATATACTGATCCATGCTTTTTTTCTCTTTCTGCTTACTTGTTGAAGTCCATTTACTCGGTTTTGATAGCCTCCAAACCTGAAGGACCCGGCATTGGATAAAGGTTGCTACGGTCTTCTTGCGTACGTCATACATATACAAACTGCTTCCACCTGATACTAAAGCTTTACAGTTTACGGAAAGCTAAATTTACAGGCAGGGATTCAGTGGTGCGAATAGCCGGGAATGTGGGGGAAATCTTCAGCACAGCTCGCTTAGCGAGATCTGACAACTGCACTTGGAAAAGTGCTCTCCGAACAGCCAGTCCTTCCCAGGGCTGTGAATAATACACTAGGATATAGCAGCCTCCGTCAGCAGCCAATGGCAGGCCAGCTCCCTCGACGGACAGGCAGCTATACCGAAAAATACAAAGCACCGCTGATTATGAACACAGAGCCCAGCAGGGGGTGGGAAGCTGAAGATAAAATTGACTTTTTCATGCCACCCCTATAATAGTCTCCAGTGACTCGCTTCCCACCTGGCAATTACTTCACATCTCCTTTGGCTGGTGGCGCATGGTTATATAGGTGAAGACAGCGCTGCGATTCTTCTTTTTCCTTTGTGCACAGTAATTACGAAAGATTTAGACATTGCTAACGGTCTTACACTGATTCATACCTGTTGGAACAAAAATGCCTGCTATTACAATTCGGATAAGAGATTTAACATAGTCTGCAAGAATGTAGAAAAGGTAGATCTGCCAAGTCGCTATCTATTAAAGCGATAGCTTAATATTATACTTTAATACGGCACGTTGTCCAGGTATCTTCTAGGAACCCCACATTCTGAAAGTGTAGGTACAGAATTTTATATCCACTAACCAGGTACAGCTATGGATAAATGATATACTTAAATTATACGCTCCTTGTGCTTGTGCTACATTCACTATGCCATCCCTGTATATAACAGATATAACCTGGTTTACATATAATTTGTTTTAACGTTATAATTTCACATAAATATTTCACATAACTTGAAGGGAATGACATGTTTGTGTTATCAACCCCGATATTGACGTCTCTATGGAAATCAGCTATTCACTTTTAGATTAATCACAGACACAGAGGAAATTAATTAATCATTTTCATTCTCAAGCAGCTCCAGTGACTAATGGTAAGTTAGCTTTTTAACCCCTCGCATATACTAATAACTATATAAAATTCCCCCAGATGCAGCTAATACATAAATTATATGTGACATTTTGTACAGTGTAGTTTTATTTTTTAACATTAAAGTTTAATTTTTTTTTAAATTAAAAATCAACTCTTTGGATTTCCTCTACTGCCCTCCAGTGTCTGAAATGCAAATAGCTCAGGCTCATCAATTACAAAGCACAATAAGAAAACAGAAGCACTAATTAGACTTAGAAACGTTTAACTTTCTAGGTGATGCTGATCAATCCCCCACAATCCTGAAAATTGAAAGAATGGCAATACAAAATCAAACAAATTAAAATCAAATTAAATGTTTTTGTCAGGGGTGTACCTAGAGTATTTGGCAACCGGGGTGCGTCCTGTATGTGGCAATCCTCACAATAAAAAATGAAGTTGTAAAAATATTTATTTCACATATTTGTAAACTGTATGTCAACTGGAAAAAACTAGA
>VKOC01000002.1:19612117-19625885 GCA_009364415.1 Spea multiplicata
GGAAAACACATTATTTGCTTTTCATTTTTTATAGTAAAATATAGGAGACATGTTGTAAAACAGACCAAAAATCAGACAAAAATGGATAAATGCACATTTGTAACAACTTCAACATTTAGTAACAATGCAAGGGGAAAACAGATTTTTGTGGCACTTCTAAATCTAAAATGTAACCATTTTTATAACGACAGTAAAAAATGAACTAAGTCTACTACAGTACAATAGAACTAAGTGTCAAATGTGAACATTTTGTGATTTGTGTCCAATACTGATAGTGATTCTTTTCTGTGTCTGAATACAACCCCCATACCACACGGCAGCACTTTACGTGTCAGGGGTGGCCTGGCCCAGGGGGCTAAATTCTTAAATGGGAGAGTTAGACGTGGACTGACCCAGTCTCGGAGGTGAAATGCAATGGGGTCACGTAACCTCACTACGTGACCTCAGAGGGCACGTAACATTACATGACCTCAGAGGGCAGTCCAAGCAAGGTAAGCGTGTGAGGTAGTGTGATTTAGCGAGACGTGGTGTTTAAGGCAGTCAGATGTGATGTGTGAGGTAGTGTGGTTTGAGGTAGTATCATGTAAAGGTAGTGAGATGTTATCAATAGCACTGTATGATGGAGTATGTTTTAGCATAAGTGTGTGTTAGTGTATGTGTGATATATTGACTGTGTATACGGATGTGTGCTATTTATTGAGGGGTCTGGGGCAACTCAGCTGTACCTGTCCCAAAGGCCAGAAGGTGTAAGCCCTCACTTTTTACCGCTACTGTTGAGTACCCTGTGAAATGTACTTCTTTTGTGCATCCAGATATTGAATGTGTTAGAAAAGGAATAGCAGAACCAGAGATCTATGGCAAACCCCAAACTCCCCCTGTTCATAAGAGCTTTTACAAGACAAGTGAAGAGTTGCCAGGACCTGAGGCATTTCACAACTGCCCCACTTCCCACCTTATATGTTCCATTACTGTTTTACATGACATAATTAGTAGCACTATTAACAGTTGTACAAAAAAGTATGTTTGTGTAACTTTGTGTAACTTGTACAGTACATTCTAGGTTTTCCGCCCCAAGTATGTTAGACTATATAGTTCTTAAAGATATTGAGGGTAGTATAATCAGCTCATGGACAATGACATCTATGTGCTGTTTAAAAATCAAAATCAATAATTTCACAGTTCATTTGCTGGAGGTGTTCCTCTACTGGAACACCTCTTCAGTGCACTGAAGGGAACTTAAAATAATCTGTAAGTGGCAAACTCAACTCATGCCCTTCCCGACCTTATGCTGTGTCTACATAGTTGGCGCGTCAACAGCCGAACTGTCGAACGTATAGTTTATTTTGCTCATATAGTAAAACAATTAAATTAAAAAATAACAGGAATTAAGACATTCTGAAGATCTCAGACACATGATATTGTGAGATTCTGAGATTCTTGCCTTCTAGCTTTGTCTCTATAATATAGTTATCTATTCTTCCAATGCCAGTAGGTAGTTTCCTTGTGGATCTAAACTACCACTAACTACTTACTTCACTGAAAGGGTGGTGGGTAAGCAGAACGGCCTCTCAGCAGAAGTGGTAGATGTAATACAGTAAGGGGGTTCAAACATGCATGGGATAAGCATATGGCTATCCTGAGTAGTAAATGTTCATTTGGGCAAATAAAGCTGGCTATTCACTAGCCGCCTGTGGGAACAATGGCGTGTTGCCTGTTATTACACTCTTGCATGTACTTAGGTCACCTGTTCCGGAAGAGGCTGTATAACAGAGCAGTAGTCTAGTGAAACATAAACACGGTGACAGAATATTCTGTGTCTATTGTAATGAGACACAACAACTGCTATAGCAGGGCATTCCCACGTACAATGGCACCACAGATCGCAGATGACTTTCCCATCCATTCCTTTGGTCACTTTCACCAGTAATTGTCTTCTCAGAAGTCTTAACCTGGTAAGAGACATATTTCTATTTAATCGTTACAACTCTTGCTTAAAAACTGTGCACTCTTGCATGACCTTAACTACACGGTAAGCGTCTCGATGTTCTAACAGTAAAAAACCTTCAATCATTAGGAAACATTTAAAATGGACAATCGTAATAATTTAGGACAGAGGTAGAGATCTGAGCCTTTGCCCCTGCTCCTTTGTCCATCTACAGATAGGGGACACATAAATATGATGTCACAATTCAGCTCCTCTGCCAACCTGAACATGCGTGTAAGTTATCCAGCACGGGACACGTGATAACATGAGTTGACAAGCTTACAATGAGAGAAGAACGGAGGGTTGTTCAATGCAAGGGAAGTAATTTTGTTATGCAGATTGTGCCACAAAATGACACCAGACCACCTTAAAGGAAAACTGCCCATGAAAAAAGCCTAAGTTAATAACAGTTTTAGTAACTGAATACAACGATAGATAGATAGATAGATAGATAGATAGATAGATAGATTAGACTGAATAGATAGACAGATAGATAGATAGATAGACAGACAGACAGACAGACAGATACTCAACAGCTAATACAGATACAAGTAATAGTAAATGATTTATTATGACCATTCTTTTTATTTGCAAACTAGTGACAGCTCATGGGAGTAACGCCATATCAGATACTGACATGTGGTTTCGGGTATATAACTACTATATTCTGAATTAAGAAAGAAACATATAGTGATTTGCTTCTGTGAGTTTATTACACTTAAAGATAATTGAGATCTCATGCTGTATAACATGTTACATACAATGTTAGGACACACTTACATTATTTCACATAGGAAATAAAAAATGCGACATATATGGCAACATTTTATGGATTGTTTGGCATTTTGGACATTAATGCTTTTTCAGTGTTACAACAATGGTACAGACGGTATTTCCGGGATCTCCTTGTATAAGAACAAGTGGCCCTCTGTCCCCAGCTGGTAAAAAAGTTGTAAATGCCGTTAAAAATGTGTACCACAGTCAATGACATAATAAAAGTCTCCACCAGTTGTGTTACTGAATACTTACTTCCCATGAAGGTAACATCATTGATATTGAATGTTTGCTTATAATTGAGACAATTTTATTTTGGGATGACCTTATTATGGATAGTTGTTATGTTTCTTTCCACCAAGTCTAGTCTATGCTTTCTGCTCATGTAGGTGATGCCTTCTTCCTGAGAGTATTCTTACTTTGACCCTACCTTTAAGTGGACAACCATATGGAAACAATACCTCATCTATGGCGGCAGCCATTGTACAGTTAATTCTGTACATACCTGTGAACGGCTTGGTGTGCGTGAATATTTGTATAATAATATTGGATTTTCAAAAGGAAATTCTGACCTTATAATTATTACTGTATTTAGGTCTAAATTTTAATCTTATTGTACTATTTATTTTTTTTTATACAATCTTAATAGACGTTATTTGACCCATTTTTAATTTTAGGTCATTCCATACGGTAATTCCGCTTTCAAATTATACAGCGAAAAAACATATGCGATGGATAAACAGTGATAACAGTGCACTGTAATACAAATCTAGGGTTAAACTGCCTCAAGGATCTCCATCCTTTGTTCGCAGTTCCATGGTGTTGAGGTGATGAACAGGCACTGACATGCCCCTTAGTTGCACAGCGGTGAAGCCTCTGCTCTGGATTTGCATATAGTATTAAGGGTTTAATTAACTCTCCAAGTCTCTAGTGATTTGCATAAAAGCAGAACAAGATTTTGATGGTAGCAGCTAAACGGAGCTTTCGTTCCTGTGATAAGAGCCGAGCGCTGATTTGACCCACTTAACATATAGCCCCTTTTGTTTGTAGCAAGAATTATAAACCATGATTTCCCCCACTCTGAAGTGTTCATATACAGCGTAACTATACAAAAAAAGGCATTTCCCTTAAAAGGACAGTTTCTAAATATAGAATATTTTATTGGCTAATGTATATTTCCTATCAGTGTTAATTGGAGCTTTTTAATAGAAAGTGAAATATAATGTTTACTTAATATATTCTATTCTGTTTAAATAAGGAGGAGATTTACTGGCAGCCCCCATCTGCTATAAAATGGATAAACTTATCTAGTTAAAAATTGTTCAAGCCTTTCAAGCGTAATACAATGATAAAGTATTAAGTAACCCTAATCCGTCTCTCAGTCAAAGATCCATTTGACAAACTAGCAGGAAGGAAATGTAGGAAGTGTGATCATAATACTATAAAGAAACTACAGTTAAAGGGACAGACTATTGAACCATACAGCTCCATCAATAAATAATTCATATTTAAGTATTTTTTTAATTGGTACCTTATTGTAAACTCTTTGCCATTAAGAAGGAAAAAAGCTACTTACCTTTGGAAGAAGCTGCAGCATACTATCCACTTCATTCTCTTACCATTCACAACAGTTTTAACTGCCTAAATCAGCCAACTATTGGCGTGTATGGGGAGCCATGGGACTCTCATGTTGGATTTTAGGTCGATGATGTGGAGATACCGAAATGTCAATTATATATATATATATTATATAATATACATATATCTATTGTACTGTGCTGGATAATGATTAAATATAAACCACATAACTAATAAATAATATATATATATATATATATTATTATATATATATACTATATAGACAGTATATATATATATATATATCTTGTCTCTATTACTGTAGGACTATATCATGGTCATTTGCTGAAAAGATTTATTTCGTGGGAACCGCTACCACAAACAGACTACTATTTTTACACACACCCTTATTATATTTCACTGTCTCTTTATTTGCCTCTCAAACATCTCCTTGTGTATTCCTTTTTAGGCTAGACAAAGCTCTTTGGTTCTATCACCGGGTTCTGTAGTGTTGACATGTGTCGGCTGCCTCCACGCCCTATACACACAGGAAAGCATGTAACATTTCTCGCAGGTCAAAAGTGATATGCTACAGAAGTGCTGTCCAACCTTTTGAAGAAAGAAACGCTGATTGTGTTTCATTGGACCAGGGAAAGTAAAGTAGTAATAAATAACTTTCAATTCTTTTCAAGAGAGGGGGCATTTATTCTGTACATGCCGATAAATGGTGGCGAGCTGTATGTAGGGTCATAGCTGCTAACAGCCCTGAGTTTGTGAGAACAGGCTGAACATCTAGGGTTATGTCCTACTTTCTAGTTGTCTCTGTTATCAAAACTGCCAACAGCTCTGTATGTCCAATGTCCAAGTTAGACCCTGTGCTTACACAAATAGAATAGGTAGAAGGTCATGTGACATGACACCACCAGTATTATATCACGTGATCCCAGGTATCCCTGAAAAAAGGCCAGCTGCATATTGGATAGTATGACAACCTACTGCTCAACTCCTGGATGTGCGCTTTAAAGAAGCCACATAAGCGCACCACTTTTGAAAATTGATATATACTTATGTTTAGATCTGAAAAATCAGGGGTTTAACTTAACTTATGGTGTTGAAAAAAACATGGGTCTCCCTTAATAAAGGGTGTTGGTCAGAGGTCCAGACTGACAATTGTATAAAACTAACACGCTCGAAAAAAATGGCCTCTAAAGCATACAGATCCTTGTCTTTGATCTGTTTGACATAGTCTGAGACTATATAGTCTTAGATGCTAGCAATTAACTGTTTTAGAGAAATAGCTAAGAAGTGATAGGACAAGAAGTGATAAGAATCTTCAAACAAAACTCCAAAAATATGGTTACTAGAAGCAGACAGATGTTATGTTTTTGGGCTATTTGTAAAATGATGCCTACAAATCCAGGTTCCAGGTGTTCCTTGTGGCCAAAACCTGATGACTCTCCTGCCTCCAGGCGCAGATGATTGACCCGATAGTCTTCCATTGTGGACATACGTGCTGCAGCAGCTTCGGTTGCATCTTTGGCAAGCTGCTTTAACCCTTTAGTCCTATTGAGGTCAAAAAAGTGTATTTCACACATCTAGGATGCTAATTTCCCACAAAAGGCTTCCATATGATTATCAGAATACAGGGAGAAAATTGTCACTTTTAAAGTGTATTTTATGACAATTGCTTAATTTTAAATGGCTCTGTAATTGGGGCTATAGAACCTATAATATTGGCGATTTGTGTTGTTAAAAAGGAAACCTTTTATAGCAGCAGTTCTCAGATTCCGAGACTTAGCTATCATCCGTATCAGAAAGGATGGAAGTTATGGTAAAAATGTTTTAGCAAAAGTCCGAAGTCTTTCAAGAAGCATCTATCTAAGGAAATACATACAACTCGAATTAGCGCAAGTCACGCATACTTCTTCAGCTGCTTTCTTTGTTATGACCAGATATAATAAGCATGAAAGTGTTAATGTTTCAGGGAGGGGGTGACTTCATCCCAGGGCAGACAGTGGTTGGTATGTGTCAGCAACAGCTGGTCCTTCCGTGTTCTTCCTTTCTCAGATTGTGTTATGGCTTCCTGTGAAAACATCTGGTTTATTCATACTTGTTCACACAGAAGAAAAAAAAGACTAAAAAGAAGACATCTGGACCAAGCTTTTCAGTGACATCTAGCAGTCTAAGATTTAATTGTTTAGTGAGAAAAGAGAATATATTGCACGCACACTGTAAGTCCACATTTTTATGTGATGGAGTACTTATTATGACCTGGTTGCCCCTTTGCACAACACTGCAGAATATAATGGAACAGAATTCCTCAATTATAATCAAGCAATAATAATATCCTATTTATGGGGCCAAAAACCACCAGTAGAGTCAAATTTTACAGATTTTAATAGAGGCCTACATCATTTATTAATTATTTTCAATTAAAGGGTACTGAGAATTCACAGGTAGTGTACATCTTGTATAGTTCGACATCTACCAGTCCAGGTATGATGAAGTCAATGCTTGGTTAGTATAGTCCTTAGCTGCTGAACAGTTTAGAGTTTGTCCGGTATCAGGTGTCAATTTATCTACTGTTTGGTAGCTCCTTTTAAACCTTTTTTTAAAGTATTTTTTTATCGTCATTGTTGTGTTGGTTCTGTGGTTCTTGCAGAATAATTAATGCTGACACTCACTTTAGATGAACAGCTTTTCTTTAATCAGTAACAATCACTTGTAGAGTCCTTGGACAACTAACATCAACATGTGCTCACATAAAACCCCTCTTACTCAGGGAATCCCCTGCCTATTAAAGCAACATAGTCCTTTAATATGCACATATCACTACCGTCATCACATACAGAATCTTATTACCATAAGCCTAAGAAAGACTCACCAAGAACAGCAAGAACATCAGCTGTAGTACAGGAAGTCTCAGCAGCAAAAAGTTTGTCATCTGTTAAACTATAGCAACAAGACCTGTCCAAAACCAAGCTCAGGAAAGAGAAAAAAATCTTATTACACATAATTTATTTTGTTCCAATTTTATTTCTAGTTTTTGTAAATCCACATAAATTGTTCTATTGCGTTGTAACCCAGCATTAATCTGGTCTGATTGTGTAAACACCATCTTCTCCTGGTGGGCCTCCTGGAGCTCTTCCTCTTGTTGAGAATTGGGTTTGGGTGGAGGCACACACTGGACTAACCCCATGGTGTGGAAGTGAACATAAATATATGCTGTTCCCATGCTTGGAGAAAAAGGAACGTGACCAAGTGAAGCTGTGATTCACCTGAAGACTCTGGGTCAAACCTGGAGAGTTCCCAGGTAGTACAAACTGGAATGTGCAGGGAAATTTAGATTGTTTCACTTAAAATTCCAAATTGCTTCACTTAAAATTCCAAATTGCATAAGCAAGCAATGGTCTTTGTGCGCTATGCATGCTCCCTAACATGCGGGAGAAGAACTTAATAACTGAAGTGAGGAAAGTACAGTGAGGAAGTAAGAGATGTAATATGAAGCACATTTTAATGTTTTTTGTGTTTCAGATTTCAATATCACCTTTGTCATGTAGGAAATATCTGTGAGAAAATGAAAAAGAAAAGGAGATCATTTTTTCCCGTAATAGTGTTCCCAAGTTCATGGGGCAGGGTGTTTACGGTACCTTGTAAACTGATACTACTTATCGCTGCAGGGCAATATGCACTGTTCTAAAACATTTGCCACTAAAATAAGCTTGGTTCGTACTTGAAACTATTGAGTCTGACATGAGGCATCTATAGACCAACAATTACAAAATAACAGCCAGAATTTCAGAACCAACTTGTTCTTTTAAGAATGAGGAGATTGTGTATGTTGTGACTAGCAGTAAATATAGCTATAATAGGCCACATATTCATTTTTAGTTTGATTGAGCAGCTTTGTCTAACGCCATCCACAGGTTACAAAGTACTAAGGTGTCTGGATAAGCCATGTTTCCAGAACATATATACATTACTTATTCCCATACCTGGGAACACTCAATGGGTTTGCTCTGTAGTCTCCCTGAAGATCACCTTCTCCTGGACTCTGAGCCAGAACAGGGAAATCTATTGCGTGGCCTTTACCGTTATATACATTTTGTTGGCCAGCACATGTAAAGTATAACCGATTCCCTTCTGTAAGTTTATACATCCTACATACTGCAGAACAGCACTTTGGACATCCCTGTCATTAACACGTAAAAAAGTATACAGCACATCTCTTGGAAAAAAGGTTCAATGTGGTCACCTCAACCCAAGCTAGAATACTTCACCTTTACAATAGAGGTCCTGGAGTACCTTTTATTAATGGAGACCTGTTAGAGGTTTTAGCACAATTTTAATTGGTCATCAATAAGCAATAAAAAAATTTGCATTTAAAAATAGTATTAGAAACTTACCTTTTTAATGGCTGAATTGAGTAGATTTACTGGTACATTTTAGAACATAGCTAGTGAAATGTGTTAAATACATTAAAAAACAATCATTTTTTTATTTATATAAGGCATTTTAACTGATTTTGTTTTAAAGTTAGGATAAATGAGTACATTATTTGAAGAAAATATGTGGAAAATCCTTGGACAGGAAATTAATATATTCCTTAAACTTATTTGTGTCAAACACAGCAAAAGTGCGAGCAATATGAATGGTACTGTCGCAGCAGAAAATACTCAAAACAATAACGTTAATCAGGGCTGATACGTAGGTACTTGCTGGCACAATAGACTCTTTGCTCACTTCCTTCCTCCGATTTGTCTCTAAAATTGTTGCTTTGGATAGTTGACAGACAAGCCCTGCTGAGTACATATGCACAGGGTACCGTGCTCATTTCTGTCCTCCCTCCTGAGCTTGTCACCAAAAAAGTTAATGCATTGGTACATACTGTGGTTCCTGGGATGCAACCACTTGGCATATGGCTACAGATCTTGGTCTCAGCCAGCCCCTGTGCCGTTCTTACTTAGCCCTTTGACAGGAGGGAGTCAGACAGCTAATGAAGGGGCAGCACGTGCTGAGCTGTTCATGAATGGGTATTAGAGCTGGCTTTCTGCCATCCTGCCCCATGACATCACTGCGCGTGTCAAAGCTTATTAACCTGTTCAATGCGGCTTTACTCCCCACCACTGATCTCTGTGTTTGCAGCTTCAGAAAAGACTTTCTACCAAATTACAAAAAAAAAAAATCAGCAAATACAGAATTGTTTATTCTATACCATACATCTACTGGTGTCTTTTTTTACTTGCTGTTGCCTTGGTATCTTTGTAGTCTAGGACTCCTCAGCCTGAAGTACTAACCTAAAACCCTAATGGTACATCAAAGCCCCAAACCCACTAAAACAGCCAATAGGAGCCATTGTTACAATTGGGCGATATGAGTACTGCAATCAAATCTTTTACATTGACTATTTCATTTAGAAAGTTGTGACAAGATCCTAAGCAGTGGAAAGCTTGGTGTGGCTCGGGTGAGAAGGGGTTAAGCACTCTGGCTTTGTCTTAATCTAGCAGGATAATGACAGCCAGCATTACTGTTATCAGAACAAATGAATCATGGGGAGAAGATGGCAGTAAACACAGAGGAACAAACGCCTTAATTTGCAAAATGGACAACCAGCCATTATCATGAGTGACTGCTTCTAAGTTCACTGGTTTTGAGTGTCTCGCAGACTTTGTAGGAGGCAAGATACACCTAGGCATTGATCTACATGCAGTGCATAGCACTTTTAGCGACCAACATTTTAACTATGTTTGCTTTAAGCTGCTCACCTGAGCTTTTACATACAGTATACAACACTAAATGTAGGACGACATGATATCTCAAATGGGAATTTGCCAGGACTATGTCTGGGGTCAGTGTTCGTTTGATGGCAGAGAACAAAACACTTGACCATTTACATGGTTTGGGAAGAAAAGGTTCAGGATTTGATCTCCTATAAAACAGAGAGGGCAAGATATTTAATTTGGTTCACATTTAGATTTATACCCACATGGCCGTCATCCATATTTATGGCTGCTTTGGTGGAGGTTGGAGTGGTATGCCGGTGCTGATCTTCAACAACCGTGATAACAATCCATTTACTTTTTTGGGGAGATAGTGGCATTGGGAGCAGTTAAGGTCATCAACGTGTTTCCCTGCGGCCCTGGTAGACATTTACATGTATTCCTCGGCGTGCGCAAGACCTTGCGTGCGCTCATCGGTGAACAAGTGGGAAAATGAACGTTATCAATGCTGGTAATGTTTTGAATGGAATATATAGATATATAAAAAGGGAACAAGGCAGTGGATGTTCTATTCTTTAATTTTTCATAGTGATAATTAGGAACACTATTTGTAATGAATCACTACAGCAAAATGTAGCATGTGTATTACCTAAGCTCATAACATAATCAATTAATGTGAATGAGGTGAATGCTTTGAGTGAAACCTAGAAATGGAAACAGTAATTGGAGCGGTTAAGAAATGTAAATTCCACTTAACCCCGATGATCTGTTGCTCTAGGAAATTAAGCAACATTTCCTCTACATTGTGCTATAAAAGGCGACAATGGGTGCAGATTCATGATTTGAACGTTAGATATAGACTACTTATATTGAGGGATATTTATTAAACCATGATAAAATTAAGGTTTTCAATATCTTGTAATTGATTCATTATGCTGAAAACAAGGCTTCACAAAATAACATATTCTATCTATCTATCTATCTATCTATCATCTGTATTTTTTTCTAATTCATGTAGAAAACATTGCATCTGAAAATCCTTCTCTTGAAGCTGCAGCCCTAGGCTTAGCATATTGAAACCACAAGCAGTTGTCAGCATGTATTGATCGTAAGATGTCTCATCTTAGGTTTGTAATCTAATATCTGATAACAAATGGGAAAGAGAGAAGGAATGAGGGGCTGAAACATGAGTGCTTACTGAGAACCTCAAATGCACTTTTCCGTGTTCACTAAAATAGACCATAAAAAGTGACCTTGTTTCTGAACACTTTAAAATAGGCAGTAGAGCTTGCATTCATATGGGGAGTGCAACAAAGGAAGCAATGACTATAGACAATTCTCTTACCGCCACCATTCCATCGTAAAGAAGTAGAAGAGCTACTACGAAGCATACTAAGTCATTTTTATATTGAGCAAATTTACTTGATGCATTTGGTCCATTAAACAGTTCAACAATAAGGACTTTCTATTGGTTCCTTCAAATACTGGCCCAAATTCAGGACATTATAGTACACCCAACATGTTTTACAATGCCAGGAGATTGGGACTCTCCCTTGTCCTGAACACCTGAACTGTTTATAATATAAACATAAATTTGGGGATTTGTCAACTCTGACAAAACTAGAAGCACTTCTTCTTTTAAGTGAAGATCAGTAGGATCCTGCTGGGATCTCTGATGACCCTTTGCTGGCTGATCACATATACTACCTTATAGACCTAGATAATTTAGGTTGCCATTATATTTCACACCAATGTATAATCTATGATGGCACAAATTGTTCTGTGGACAGTCAAATCATTCTGAACAGCAAATTATTATTATTATTATTGACAACATTAATATAGACTTAAGGAGTTGATTATTAGGTAGAGTATTGCAGGTAGGCACAGACTGGCCATTGAGCACCATTGACGGTGACCGACAGCATTTCAAACTTACCTTTACCTGCGCCCATGCTTATCAAGGAGGCTGCCGTATGCTGTGGCTGGATGCATGTGATTTATCAGTTGATGTCCAAAGCTGACTGTACTAGTCTGTAAGTTTTGCTACAAAAACAATTACAACGGGCTTGTTATATCTTTAATAATTAATAATAATATGTGTACAAATGTACACACATATGTATGCACACAGACATTTACTAATTACAAAGGTAAATTATATTGCGTATATATTTGCATTTGTATTGTATTGAGTATATATTTGCATTCTAGGTACCCAAATATTTGGGACATATTTAACTGCAACTTTTCTGTTATTTTCCACAGCTGTCAATGAAAGAAGTTGGAGAAGACTTGCAAGAGCAGATGAACTCTATGATGGGAGCACTGCAGGAACTGAAACTCCTCCAAGTCCAGACTGCTCTAGAGCAACTAGAAATTTCCAGGGAACCAAATCAAATTCTGCAACAGAATCAACGTTGCCAAAATGGATGGGAAGCTTCTGAGGCCAGGCACAAGCCCAGCCAACAGACTGAAAAACCAATGGCATATGGACAACGTCTAGACAACAGATCGTTGGATACCAGCCGAGGGTCTTGTGCTAGAAGCTCTCCCCGGTCTGTGTCTATGCCAGGTGCAAGACAAGGTCATCAGGTGCTATCAATTCAAGATGAGATGGAAACAAGAGTCACATCCTCCTCTGCCGTTTCATCTGCAGCGTTGGCTTTGCCTACTTATGAACAGCAACTCAAACAAGTAGATCTTCACAGCCAGCATCCTACAGATTTTACAAGTGTCCCTCTTGATCAAGAAGACTGCATAGATGAGCCATTTCTTGAAGAAACAAAAGACTGGACATCTTCTCTCATGTCCCAAAGCCGAAACAGACAACCTCTTGTGTTGGGAGACAACATCTTTGCAGATCTTGTTGGTAACTGGTTAGATTTGCCAGAGTTGGAAAAAAAAGTAGATAGGAGCGGCAATCTGCTGAGCAACTATAAATCCCAGGACATCTACAAAAAGCTCTCTCTTACAACCAACTTCTTCAAAAAGTTCCTAAGAAGCGTTCGGCCAGATAGAGATAAACTTCTGAAGGAGAAGCCTGGCTGGCTCCAGGCTGAAGAAAATACCCCACAGATATCTAAGAGACCCAAAAAAGCAAGCAAACAAAAAGGCATATTTTATTTCCCATCTGCAAGTGAGTTAAAATGCACTTACAACAGAGAGAAATCTGTCAAAAAGGAGGAAAAAGTGACTGCCAAACATACAAAGTGTGCCAACAATGGGCAGATGCACAGAGACCCTATAGATGCTGGTTTTGACATGAACACGGTGGTTTGGGTGTAACACAGAGCAAGGAAAATGCAGAAGTTTGGTAAATTTAATGGTAGGGAAGGCATTGCACATGAAGTGGTTCTTGAATTCAGCAGTGCTGAATCGTGGTAAAGGGTAGAAACTATCCTCCTTCAGTTTCTGGACTATTGGGAGTATATTCCAGTAAGATAAAAACAAAACATAAAGGAACCAGCTTAATCATTTATACTTAATGGACCGAGCAGGACCTCAGTCCATAAATGCACCAGTTCCGCTGTGAAGAACGGTTTGGAATAGAGAACCTGGCTAAACCTGACATGTGCAACTGATACCATGATAATCCAGGATAAGAACAGGTTTTTTTGTCCATTTGCTGCCAAACAGTTACTTTATTTGTGAAATTTTCCTGAAATAAAGACTGTAGCTCTTTAAGGTAAACTTTGAACCGCTGGCCTAG
>VKOC01000002.1:19625985-19649046 GCA_009364415.1 Spea multiplicata
ATTCAGCCCATCTAGTCTGGCCATTTTTCCTGCTGTAAAGACTCAGACCTTAACCAGGCCTTGGTCTTGTCTATTCAAAATAGCTTTATGCATGTTTAAATTCCCTCACTGTATTAGCCCCTACCACGTATGCTGGAAGGATTCTAAAATATTATAATGTCATTGGATTAATGGTGGTTCAATACTGTATCTAGAGTTAACAAAAGGCACTGTATAACCAGACGTTTCCTGGTCATCCTTGATCTTAATGCAATGACTCTCAGTAAAAAGATATTGCTGTCAGTTTGCCTCTGAGTTCTATAATCAGTCCCTTACAGTCCATAAAAATATTAAATGTAGAATGTGAACAATTTTTGAGAAGTCGAAACCCCAAGCTCCTATTTTAGGTAGATGAAATCACTGTGAGACATGATGGCCACTCTAGTTTTGAAGTTAGTGTAGGGACATCCAATCGAGCGTTGTGTCTGTGGAAACGAAACAATGTTGGCTTCTAGGTCTCATACAATATGATGCAACTCACAAAAGGCAACTTGTGTCATAGACATCTGCAGCTGCAAGGCTTTAACAATTATTTCTTGTGGAACAAGTAAAATAAGAAAGGAGGGGAAAACTGACAATAGATGTCTGATTTGCACACACAATGCTAGACTGATTACTGAAACCTTCCAAAATAACAAGATGGTTATTATTGGGACCAAATACACAACACAGGCTATCGGTTGTTTCACGGTTATTATCAGGGTGATTGACACTATATCAATAGCACCTAGTAAATTATATGCCCAGTCTTTTTTTTTTAAATGTAATTGGGTTTGTGGTTAATAAGCAGTGCTCTCAGTAATCTATCCAAATCCTATTTATGGGTTCATTTATGAGCCATTTGCTGCCTCCATTTCCACTGTGTTGGTGAGAATAGTCCTAGATGTCTGTTCTCTTATCCAGGAATGTAAAGAAGGAGCGGCACTGTTGATCCTTCATGTCAGTGACAGAATATCCCACCATCAGCTGTTTCCACTGAGGATAACATGGGATGCAGTTAACGATGGAAAAGACAGCTGACCAAATACCGCGTTTGCTCAATTATAAGACGACCCCCCCAAAATTTGAATATTCATTTAGGAAAAAAGAAAAAGCCTGAATATAAGGCTACCCTATAGGAAAAAAGTTTTACTAGTAAATACTAATTCAAATGTAAACATTTTTTTTCATATTTAATACTAACTTATACTAAAATACTAAAGTTTATTTCCTTTTATTTGCCACTCTGCCACCAGTTATGCACATTTTTCCCCCCTGATATGCCTTATACCCCCTTATATGCCACTCCTGCCACCAGATAAGGCTTATCCCCCCCTATAAGCCACCTACCTCCTGATAATACTTTCAATCCCCTTTTGCCACTCTGCCCCCCCCCAGATATACCCTATACACCCCTATATGCCACTCTGGCTCCCTGACATGCCCTTTAACCCCCTATATGCCACTCTGCCTCCAAGAAACCATTATACCCCATATGCCACTCTTACTTACCCCCACATGCCCCGACATCCCTAGACTTGTCCCCTGTGCTTCCCTGGTGTCTAGTGGGGGCAGCCGGTGGAGGTCTGTGTGATGCGCGCAACCTCTGCTGCTGCAGGCACTTCCGTCGGGTCTTCTATGGTGGAGCACTGGAAGGTCATGTGATGTTGGCGCTCCGTCATAGAAGCCCCAGAGGAAGTGCCGGCAGCAGAGGTTGTCTGTGCGCAGACATCCAGCGACTGCCAAATAGGAGGATCCGGGTCTCCTGTAGCGCTGCGGGGGATCTGGATCTTACTCTTGTAGTCAGACCTCTATTTGACCTCGAATATAAGAAAAGGGATATTTTTCAGAGCATTATAATCAAGTGAATACGGTATATGTTTATCTTTATCACCCTCACCATTTGTAATTGTTCTTTCAAAAAAAAACCTGAATTTTAAGATGAAACAGAGAAGGTAACACATGGCTTAGCAAAGGCAGAATTATTGGTGCTGCAGATTTAAAGCACTGGGGCCCAACAGAAGTTAGAGGCCTAACTAAGGCAGCTATTGTGTTTATTTTTATAACCTGTAAGGAAGGGGTACACATCAGGCACCACTGATCTATGCCATGAAGTTCTATTGATGAGATCCATTAATTCAGTTTACAAATAGTTTTGGCGAAATACATCCACAATACCTCAATGTTTTGCAGTAAGATGAACGAAACTAAGTGCTTCGTTACGGTTATCAAGTGTTGAGTTTGCAGCCCTACGTGAAGGCACGATAATGGTGGATTTTAGGCATGTAAAGAGATTGTAATGAACACAGAAACTATTTATATATTTTAACATGACCCTGACATCATGTGACCCATTTTCCCTTGTGCTCCTTTTGGTTAAAAGGCATAACGAATCCAAGGAATGCAAGTCAAATGTTGGAATCCAGGAAAAAACATAAAGCCATATGAAAGCTGAGCTTTCACAAGCAGTCCGTTCATCTATAGGTTTTAAAAGAGTCTGGTGTGTGAAAAAAAAATGAAAATAGTTATTGATCTGTTGAAAAAAAATCATATCAGTATTTAACTATAATAGTTGACTTTTTCAAACATTTTGTATTTTACATTTCAGTAAATGAAATAAATACATGCAATGGTGTTCCCAGAAGAAAGAAAATACATAAAAAAAAAACAATTTTGTGTACTTTCTGTTGTCGGCACTTAGATAATCGCAAACCTTACATGTATTCCTCCTTTTTTTGTTGTTACTCATACACTTTGGTGGAAGTGGATTTGATTTGCCAGCCTTTGAAAGAGAGATAACATCAAGACAACAATTAATATGCTGATTCTGACACCTTTTGCCACAGAGCACAGCTGCCGTTACATAAAATAGTTAGTTACATTTCTTTATATAGCACTAGAAGATTCTGTAGCGATGATGTAATCAGTGGAATAATTTAAAATCACACACAATAAGAAACTGGTTAAAAAAGGCCCTGCTCTTGCGAGTTTACAATCTACTTCTTACGTTGAAACAAAGATACGTATATTTCAGTGAAATCTCGTTTTTTGGACTAAAAGAAAGGTATTACTATGGCAAACTCTGCCTCGCTGATGCATGAAGTCATTACTGCATCTGAAAACATTTTGCATTGTAGCAATTCCAGAACAAAACTACAATTTGGACTTGAGCGCCCTCTAAAGGTTACTGCTAGTAAACAGTATCAGTAATATGGCACAACACATTTATGATCCAGGCTATTTTCTGGGGATATATTATAAATGGGTTTCAAACTTGCCCATTGGGCTAGTCCTGGGCATATTATGTTTATTTACCACTAATTTTGCCCTTAGAAAGCAGATGGAGACAACGCATCTGTACAAGGTCACCAATGAGTATAACAAAGCTTATGGTGCCTATGGGGCAGTGATTAAAATGTCTGCCACAAAACCATTCTGTTTTTTTTTTTTGCTTACCCCTATTCTCAAAAAACGTTCCATCATCATAGGAATAAATATTATGCACCATTTGCCAGAGGAGACTGTACACTTCACTGAAGAAAAGCCCTGCTTCATAAATGTGACCTTCAAGGTTTAATTAGTAAATTCAATTATTCATTCGATCTCATTTTTTTTTGTTGACATCTGTCCCTAAATTCAGTTTGTAAGACGTATGATGGAGCCGTGGTCATTCTGTGGCTAATTGGTATTATGGCACCCAGCTGTTTCATCAAAATACCTTTTATTAATACATATTAGGCACACAGGACATGCCTTGGGGGCAAACTAGCCCATTTCACTCTTTAAACCAATGTTCAGAAGGTTAGTGAAGTGTTAAATAGCTGGAATAAGGACAAGGAAAAGACAAAGGTGATCTATGCTGTACAGTATGTTTGGTTTTTTTAATGTATTCTTGCCCTGTGCATTCTGCGGGGTATTATAAAAAAGTGTGCAAGCAATATAATGGGAATTGCAGTATCTTGTGTTGTACATAATTAAAATATTATATACTGTAAGCTTACTAAATAAATGTTACTGATTTACAAATATGTTTGTGTTTTTTTTACATTTTTGTGTTGATTTTACATTTTACTTACTACTACAACTAATGTGACAATCATAATAAATTGAGACAATGATACTTCACTGCTGTTTGAGCCTAAGAAATACCAAAAGCTAAGGTGGTATATATAACAAACAAGAAAACTAGCAGAGGCATAATGTAGCGTGGGTCCTGAATGTGTCTGCTTGTTAAGTATTAGAAATTCCTAATCCTAAATGATTCTATGTTATTTGAGTCTTGTGTCTGACTTTATCCTCTGCCCTCTCTACGTGCTATTGCTTTCTTACTACTGGTGAACTGACCATGAATGACCTGGACTGATCTGGACTCCTACTTCCTACCACCAATAATCATACCTGGTAACATCCAAGGGCAGGCTTCCTGGAACTTGAGGGACTGTTTTGAGGGACTGGCTTCAATGTAGGGTTGGGACAGTCGCATGGGGCTTGGTTAGTTGTGGAAGGGATGAGGTTAGCTGCTGGGCCTATCTTGTAGAGTTGTATGTAGATAGGCTGTCCCCTGCTCTGCCCACTGACGAGTTACTATAAGAGAGTGCACCTTGTAGTAGACGGTGCAGGATACAGTAACAGAAGTCTTAGGCTAACAGAAATACTGGGAAAAATTGGCAAACAGCAAGGCAAAAGACTCTTGCCAGATAACAAGCAAGGTCAAAACTGCCAAATTGCAGCAGGCTACACCAAAACAGCAGCATAGCACCTTGGAAATTGTGCCAGTTTAGATAGTCTGACTCTACCCCCCTGCTGATATATTAACCGGGTGTCATCTCTATAAGGGATTTGTCTGCTTACACATGCAGCAGGACGGATCTTCGAACAGCATGCACACAGGTAAGTCTGGCTCCTGACAACTATGGGACTAGCCCCAGATAGCATTAGGTGGGTTGGGAGTGGGAGAACTGGACAGTGTGGGGACATGGCTGAAGCCTTGATTCACTTGGAGACTCCTGGTGAAACTCAGAGAGTTCCCAGACATGCAAATAAGATCTACCAAACCAAGCCCCTGGCTGTGCAAAAATGAGTAAAGCGGCACCACATCTAGATTAATTTGTAATGTGGAAGTAATCCTGATCAAACGAACGTGTGCATTAAATCTATATTGCAACAAATTTCATTTTCAAACAAAAACCCTTCAAAATTTTATCTCAGCGAAAGGCCTGAAAACATAATTTGTTGTCCGAAAGCAAACGAGTCAAGCCGAAATGAAAAATTTGAATCAGTTTTGGGTGCCATGCACAGGTCTAGTTTCTGTCGATTCCCTTAATTCACAAGGAAAGTTCAGAAAGCTTTGAACTTTCATGTCATTTTTTTTTTTACAATAATTGTTTTTTTTAATGTCAAATTTGAATGATAGGATCAATTATTTTACGCTCATCACGACTGAAACAGTATGATCAGGTATGATACAAGCCACGTTTTAAAATGGTAATGCCGCTTTAGATGCTTTTGGCAAATAAACAGTCTTAATTCCATTCGAGTTTTATGCCCAAATTGCTTATCAGGCCCTGTACAGCCAATAAATCAGTCAAAGGAATATTGTTAAATTACAGATCAGCTCAGAATTTTGAGAAGGACGATACTTGCAGCCACTCAGGCGAAGCAATTCCAACCATCACGCCCGGGGGACACTGTCACACTGGAGAAGTGTGTAATTAATCACTGCATTATCTTGAATATTAAAGAGGGATTGCTAGTTAGTGACATGTCTAGGCTTCAGTACCCTCACAGCTTGAGATACTGGGTTTTATTGAAAAGGATCAATTATTTCCTTGTTATTAACCCTTGTAGTTGGCTGACAATATGTAGATTTATTTTTACACCGCTGTATAAAAATATCCAACCTAGCACGCTTTGAAATAAACATTTGGTTCTTTGGTTCAGCAAAATGTGCTATTGTTCTCAAACACAAGGAACACTAAAATGTAATAAAAATAATATAAAAATGAGGACATTTATTTGTGATTAACTGGCTACTCTTCTATACAAACTACAAAAAATTAATTACATTTAGAGAAAGCTAACAAGAAAATAAAGTTCAGTTTATACCAAATAAAATGTATTCCTAGATCCTTTAGTGTAAGTCATTATTTATTTATATAGACTTGCGCATTCGTTCTGTCCAAATGCGTTTTCTTGCTGGATTTTTACCGTTTTGTCCATTCGTCCAATTAACGAACGAATGCAACATTGGACAAAAGAAACAAAAATATGAAAATCTTCGTTCATTTGTTTGTTGCTACCATTTGAACTACACTAAGAGGAGGAGAATCTCGCCATTTTAATTTAACTTCTCCTACGTGTTTATTTCTTGTTTCCACGGCAACGTGGACGGACTAATGGGATTTCCGAAAACGAATAAGTTGGACAAATTTTGTCCGAACAGAAGACGAAAATATTCTCCCCGAAAACACACACAAACTTTCTGCCTGCGTCCAAGTCTAGTTATTTAATACATTTAAGTGAGTTGAAGCTCACTTGTATAACTTATATCACTATGCATTATGAAGGGCACAGTATCTGGAGTTTCTACTGCACGATGAGTTGCTTTATTCGAATTATTTGAATTGGGGCAATTAACTAACTCAGGGGATATTGCTGAACATTTTATATGTGAAATACCCAGGATTGTCTTATTTTAGTCACTAAAAAGTGACACGCACCTTGTAATATTTGTTCTACAATGGCCTAAGCAGATGAAAAACCAAAGCATATACTGTGATTGCCAAATGGGGACGAGTTAATTCAACCCCCCCCAATTAGTTGTGTAAAATTTATATGCAAGTTAAACTGTGACACATGTGCTGAAAATCCACCAATATATAATTTGTGTGGTTACACTGAGAAAGAGGGATATTACGGTTGAAGACATTGAAAAAACAAGAAAATTACTTTGTGATGTGAAATGGCCCTGGTCCTTAAGGGGTCAAAGAAATGTAATTTGTGTTTTTGTTTAAATTATCACAAAAGAGGTTGTTATTTGTTAAAAGTTTTACTTATGTAAAGTATGAATAAAGTATATTATAATTTAAAAAAAAAACCTGATTTAGCTCTCCCTGTTGAAACCTAAAAGATGATCTTAATCATACTTTTTTGATAAACACAATTAAACCATTAATAAACCCGCATCTACCGCATGGTTGTTTGTTTGTGTAAATAAATAAGCTTTCTAATGATGCACCATTAGTGCCCTCTGCTGGTAGTACTGATAATTTCTACCTACAATGTTTTAGAATGAAAACTGGACCCTGCACTCTCCTAAGTGGTCTTCCGCAAACACAGTATTTGGTATGATTTGGTTTTTTTTGGATTGGACTCAGTTGATTACCTCATATCCAATCATGAAGGAAAATAAGGTTCCAGATGAACAATGAAACCTGAGATCTTGTTACAAGCTATGTTATAAGCTTTCAGGGGTAGGGACCTCCATTTGTGTTGCATGTATGCCATTCAGCCATTCAGCCATTTCATTATAACCACCTGCCTAATATTGTGTAGGTCCCCTTTTTTGCTGCCAAAAGAGCTGACTCCACTAGACCTCTGAAGGTGTGCTGTGGTATCTGGCACCAAGTTGCGAGGTGGGGTCTCCATGGATCAGACCTGTTTGTTCAGCACATCCCACATATTGTCTATTGGATTGAGTTCTAGATTGGGATTTTGGAGACCAAGTGAACACCTTGAACTCGTTGTTGTGTTCCTCAAACCATTTGCAAACCATATTTGCTTTGTGGCAGGGCGCATTATCCTACTGAAAGAGGCCAACGCCATAAGGGAATACCATGTCCATGAAAGGGTATACATGGTCCCACCATACAGCCTCCCTTTATTATTGATTTATGTGATGCCCCAGGCAGCACCCCCTTGTGAATTAATGTCCTCACACCATTGCATATTGCCCCCAGCCAGCCCCACATTGTGTATAAATGCTACCCAGCCACACCCTACCCTTTAGTATCAAATCAGCCCTGGCACCCAGATTGCATCCACAGGAACAGCCTAGCACCCAGATTGGAAACATAGGACTTGCCATCTTTGCCCCCAAACAGCCTCACTATGGCATATTTGCCCCTAAAACAACCTGCATGTGGAATCTTTGCCCCCAAACAGCCTCCCTGTGCCATGCCCCTACTTACACATCCATGCTATTAGACACATATTTATTCACTCATTCACAAATATTCATTCACTCATTCATATACTCATTCACAGATACTCATTTATTCACTCATTCGGATATTCATTCACTTATTCACAGATATTCGTTCATTCATTCATTCATTCACAGATACTCATTAATTCCCTCATTCAGATACTTATTTACATATACTAATTCACAAATATTAATTCTTTCCTTCAGATACTCATTCATACAGCCTCCCCCACCCGTTACATGAACTCCAGATGTCTCTGTGTTGCTCGCAGACTTGAGTAGGGGCCCGCTGCTTCCTTCTGTGTTGCACGCACTCTGTGCAAACAACCTCGGTTTTTCCAACCAGGGAACACCAACGCAGACCTGACGTGACTCCGCTGGGTTCCTGTATCCCCTTGGCGGTACAAGAGACGTTGCTCTAAAATCTGAAGGAATCCATTGTGTTGTTTTTGTGAGTTGGACAAAGGGCTGTGGTTAGGTTGACATTTTAATTTGGTACTTGAAGGTGCTGGTCCACCTACCCTGTAGAAATTACCACTTCCGTTGCTACTGGTAGAATTAGGAGCAATTTCGAGTACTCTTGAATTTCCAAAAAATCTTATTTAATCACCTAAATTTTGTCCCACTCGCAATTTTTGTCTGGAACATGTGATGTGTCACTCTGATAAAAATTGGGAAAGAAACGTTTCTGTGTTGTTATGAGATAAAGAATTAGATGAAACAGCATATTAGCCAAAGTCTATTACAAAGTAATGTAATTCATGTCTCGTGCAAGTGAAACAGCACCTATAAACAGAAGTGACATACCAATAACTTGAGACTTCATGTCTATTACAGCGACAGATTGCATCAATTTTGAAACGTATTACATTTATTTAGTCTGCGGATTTTAATATTTGTTTATGTAGCAATTACCAATGTACAACAGTTCCTTTGGGTTTACACTAGAAACGGTTTGAGTCTTCTTCCTCTTTTTTGCTCACTTTCCAGCTGGGTGCAAATATTTAATACACGAGCCACTTCACACCCCCCTCTGTGGTTGCCAGACAGGCCTAATTAAACTTCAGCATCATATTGGACAAGCCTTCACAGAGTAGGGATACTTGTTTCTTATCATAGGCGCAGTGAGTTATGGGATGAAATGATAGCTTGATCATATTACATCTTTTTTTTTTCTATGTTAATTTTTATCTCAATATTGATGTTGGTTGGACTGGGCCAATTTCCATAGTTTTGCTATAGCTTTAAAAAAATGTCGGTGACACAAACCTATCAGGAGCTTTCTTTTAAAGAAGGCTGCACGTTTACATAGCTTCTTAAATAAAAGTATTGTGTGTTTGCGTAAATACACAGGAATGCCTGAAAGGAGGCTACCTATCAGCATAATACAATATTTTAAAATGACAGCGGGGGAAGGGAACTGTTACAATCACAGCTCAATTAATTTATTCTAAAAGTCCCTAATTTTTGTTTAAATTTTTTTTGTTTAGAGTATTTGATTTAAAAGGCTGGTTGGATGTTAGTGGTCAGTCCTGGCCGTGTCCCGCAAGGGAAGGCTCCGGGTAGCCGGTGCTCAGAAGTTCCCAGGTATGCTTATAAGGAATGAGCTATATAACCCATATAAACTAAAAGTCCCAATATCACGGTGCTATGTAGAACAGTAAAGGGCAGTGATGTATTCTGGCCTAGACTGATTATGCCTGGGCATATGGCAGCAGGTCCACAGGGGGCAGCGAGTCCACAGGGGGCAGCCGCCCCCCCCCCCCCCGTCTCAAATCCAAGGGGCAGGGTTTGATCTAGGGCAGCACCAGAGGTAAATTAGTTTCTGGTAAAGGGTATTAGGGTAAAGGGGTCGTGTCTTATCTAAAATGATAACAAATTCAAGCATAAAAATCATCTATCGCTTGTAGTATTATTTATTTTTGTTATTCCATCTAAAGAACCAAAGGCATAAACATTTCACGTGACCCTTCAGTTCAGACCAGGGAATTCAGTCCAAAAATGATCCAAAAATGACAAGAAGTGAGCCTTAAAACGCATGATTTATCTTCGTCTTATCCGTGGTGATTAAAGAAGGTGCCTGTGAGCTATATACTAATAGTGAATTAGTGTAGTAGTGTGACCAATGTTAAAAAAAACACGCCAAAGTAACCTGTCACATCCAAAATGGTGTTATCTATAGAATAGATATAGATTATAGATTAAGATAGCTAATTGCTTTTACACACGTCAATAATTTTGGTTACGTTTATTCACTTTTTCACAGTGCACACTTTGTGTGTGTGTATATATATATATATATATATATATATATAATATATATATATATATAATCATTGCCCCTATTATGGACTTATGTATTTATGAATCAACCATTTGTGCACAATGTTAATAATGTATACTACATACATTGGAGATAAATGTTTTAAATAATAAGGGCTTATATGTCCATAGCCTGCCTGCCCGTCCCGCCTTTTCCCCTGCAGGCTGCAGTTCTATTTTCTCGTATTGCTTATCAATAATAGAGCAATTCACAGGCTGTCGCTTGCTCTGTCACACGAATTTCCCTACTGCTCGCGTTTTGTTTTTGTTGCAGTCGCAGCGAGCAATAAAGTTCTCCTTGTTGTCCCACATCTCCTTGGTGACGGGAAGATGGCGGCGCACACGCTCGGTTCTCGGCCTCGCACGGGTGATGTGCTGTTAGATCCCGGGGAGACGTCAGACTTTAGCTCGCTGCTTCTGTCTCAGTCCGTGTTAGAGGGACTGGAGGCCGCGGGATTCCACAGACCGTCACCAATTCAGAGCAAGGCAATTCCGCTGGGAAGGTGCGGACTTGGTGAGTGCATTTAAGATGGGAATCCGTGAATATTATATATATATATATATATATATATATATATATATAGGGAGAGAGATAGTAAGGGAGAGAACTGTTCGGGTCTCAACCATAGAATCCCTTATTGGGGGCTTCTGCATGAATAAAGGAACAGTCATGTCAAATGTGGATATGGCTGCCATTTTAAATTTCTTTCTGGAATCTTGCTTGATTAAGCCCCTCATTTTTGCACACCTCTGGCTGATGGTACATCTGGGTGCTGCTGGAATAAGCCGCCATACCCGTGCCAGTTTCCCCCAATGCCAATGCAAGCATGCATGTACAGATACCTGGTGTTGCTGGTCATCTGGGCAATGTCAATCATGCGGTTTGTCCATCATGGGAATTTTGTAATGCTTAGCACCCTGAGGCAACCAGGGATAAGCATCCAATAGCATTCACTTTTTATAGGTATGCCTGTAGAGATTCCCCAAAACTATAAAGTAAGGTCCTTAAATAGGGCTCTACCGCCATGCAGACATTTTTACGATAGTTTGTGACACAAAACCAAATAACCATGTAAATTGGGAATATGAATATGAGCTGTGAAAGGAAATTTAAAGAGATAGGAAGATGTGAATTGTAGATTAAAGACTATGATATGGGGAATATAAGTAAACTAGAGGGATTATAAATGTGGAAGAGGCAATAAGCACCTACGACGGAGGTCTGGAAAAGGAAGGATGGACTTGAGAATGGTGACACTACTATGGAGTGTATTTCTCGGAAGACGGGAGGTTATATAATTGTAAGGTGTGTTAGAAAGATTTAGTTAACTAAGATACAGCTTGATCTCGGTGTCAAGTCGGTGGCAACTTTTTTATATTATTATTATTTTTAAATTAATAGATTCTATCCAGTCTCTCTTTTCTAAAAAAAGTATGAAGACACCATGACCACCATTTTTTGTCCATTTACCTGCCCACGGTTATGATTGTTAGTCCTCAAAAACAACCGGTTTCTTCTAATGGTTAACCTATTTAAATCCCTATATAACAAGAATACACACTAGAAGACTGTTAGGTAATATTTTTATTTATTTCTTTTTTTCCCCAGATTTAATTGTCCAAGCTAAGTCTGGGACTGGAAAAACATGCGTCTTTTCTACAGTTGCATTAGATTCTTTGATCCTGCAAAACACTGCAACCCAGGTATATTTCATATGTTCATATACTATTGTAATCTATTCATTCAACTTGAACTGAAAATGTTATACAATTCTGTTTTTTATATTTTTGTTTTTTAGATCCTGGTGTTGGCTCCTACAAGGGAAATTGCTGTTCAGATTCACTCGGTTATAACATCGATTGGAAGTCGCATGGAAGGGTTAGAATGCCATGTTTTTATAGGAGGGACACCACTGCCACAGGATAAGGCCAGGCTCAAGAAGTGTCATATAGCAGTTGGCTCTCCTGGTAATAAAATGTTCAAAAGCAGCTAAAATATACTGTTTAATATAGGGATGCACCGATAAATCAGTGGCCGAAATAGATCGGCTGAAAAGGGCATTATCGGCAAAATGCCAAAATTTATTAAAAAAAAACAAAAAACAGCCGAAAATAATCGTCTGCGTGGGGCCAGGCTGCTTACCGGTGCGTCTTTCGTACCGGCCAGGAAAAGCAGGAACCCAGCCAAGTCATGTGAATGCATGTCACATGACTCTGCTCCGATCTTTCTTCCCCTGGGGGCGGGACAAGAGCAGTTGCTTACACATCAACACAGAGGGAAGCAGCCAGGCCCCTACAGAAGTCTGCGAGTGAGAAATCTGCAGTTCAGGTAAGGGGGTGGGAGAGGATTGTATGCTTGATTAAGGGAATGAATGAGTATATGAATGAATGTTTGTGACTGAGTGTGTGTGATAGCATGGATGTGTAGGGGGGTAGCATAGATAGGGAGCCTATAATCATGCTATCATGCCCAGGTTCTAGCATATATAATGTTGCTGTTTTTTTGGTCCACTCTTTTATTAAAAGTAAGTAACACACCAAAATTGGACAAAAAAATCAATAACAATATTAAAATATATAGATATATATGTGTGTGTGTGTTAACAGCAATCACACTCCTATCATGCCCAGGCAACCAGTACACGCTAG
This sequence comes from Spea multiplicata, assembly GCA_009364415.1. NCBI lineage: Eukaryota > Metazoa > Chordata > Amphibia > Anura > Pelobatidae > Spea > Spea multiplicata. The sequence goes on from VKOC01000002.1 coordinate 19,639,181, forward strand.
AACCTGGGCATGATCAAGCAATCACACTCCTATCATGCTAAGTCAGCCAGTACATGGTGGAATCTGGATATGTCTGGGTATGATAGGGGTGTGATCATTATATATATAGTGTGTTTGTGTTTTTAGGTGTGTGGGGGGGGGTCATTTTCGGTTTTGGCCAAGTAAATCCTGAATCTTTGCCTTCAGTCCAGAATTTTCATTTCGGTGCATCCCTAGTTTAATACCAAGTATTGTGTTTTGAAACGAACATGCTCTATTTAGTGAATTATAGCTGTGTATTTCTCAAGTTAATATTGTATAGATGTTTGTATGTTCCATCTTGATTCTTCTATAGTCATTGACTGTTTCCTCACCCCCTACAACATCTGTTTTTACATTTAACATATATGTACATGCTCTGCTTAGTTTTAGTATTAATAAGATGTTAAGAAAAATATAGAAAAAAAATAATAAAATGCTGCCAATCTGCAATTAATTGGCACCAAATCTGCGCTAATGCTTTCTTGTGGATTTGCATTTCAAGATTTCAAAGTCTTTGCAAAGCTAGGTTCATTCACAGATAACAGAGGACTGCACGTATTGTGTATATAAACAGTCCATGAACAGAAGTATCTAACCACAGTATTACTAACACACTGCTGAAGATAAAAATAATAAATCGTAGGTTGTAAATTAGAATTCCATGTAATATCCCTACCAGTTTTACTGGAATTTAAAGTACCTTTTTAGTTCACTGGCATGGAAAGCATGCGTGTCAATGATTTTGGTTTACATGATCTGATGGTAAGATATCATGAAACTTGGATGCCAACACTTATTGGTTTTATCATGTCAGAAAAGCAGTACCAAAGCTCTGCACATTCTGCTGTTTGCATTAAATCATATACAGATATGTTGGGCTGCATTTTTAGCCACTATAGCAGACGTGTATCAATCCACAGTTGAATGTCACATCTTCTGGGGTGAGTCTCAATAGCCCATTCGCACGCACTCATGCTTATATGGTTATTATACATTCGTTATCAGGTAAAGGAGCATCCTATCAGAATCTCAGAATAAGACCAAAATTCGGTTTGTGTTTAATTGTGTCCAGTAATGTGTAAATTGCTTAAAACAGCATCTTGACTAATGGTTTCTGTACAGTTTCCAGATTTCCCTGCCAGTAACCTCTTCTTAACATCCTTTTTCTAGGCCGTATTAAACAATTAATAGAAATTGGCTTTCTTAACACTGCCAGCATCCGCCTTTTCATCCTCGATGAGGCTGATAAGCTTCTGGAAGAGGGTAGCTTCCAGGAACAGATTAAGTAAGTAAATAAATATCAACCATAGTTTGGACTGATTTTTATTTTGATGGGCAGTAAAGCCCAGTAACGTGTTTCATTTTGTTTTGTTTTTTATTCAGCTGGATATATTCTTCCCTTCCTGCCAACAAACAAATGTTAGCTGTTTCAGCCACTTACCCAGAATCCTTAGCAAAAGCACTTACTAGGTACATGAGGGAGCCAACATTTGTGAGGCTAAATGTATCAGACCCGAGCCTGCTGGGTAAGTATCTTAGATGACAATTTTGGTTCATGTTTTCTGCTTGGCCTTCTGTGAGTGTCACAAGCTTTTATTATATTCATGTTCTGTCGTAGGTTTAAAGCAGTATTACAAAGTGGTGAACTCATACCCGCTGCCTCATAAGATTTTTGAAGAGAAGGTGACACATTTGCAAGAACTGTTCAGCAAAATTCCTTTCAACCAAGCCTTGGTGTTCTCAAACCTTCATAGCAGGTACCTGTCAAAAAAGCAGTACCAAGTTAGCCTGCCGCCTTGAGGCTTATTCACTAAATAGCGTATAAAGAGAAAACCCTGTTTGCAGAGGCATCTTGGATGTCTGACACTATTATATTGCAGAGTTAATACAATGGTGGCTTTTATTTCACAGAATTGTCAATAAACGGTCAACTAATTTTGTGACCTCATATCCAACATTCTAGTTTTGTTGACTTAGCGTTGTTCTGGAATGTAACATTTGTAATTCCATCTGTCTCCCTAGGGCCCAGCACTTGGCTGAGGTTCTTACAACCAAAGGCTTTCCAGCCGTGTGCATCTCTGGTAAGTCGGTGCATGCTTTTGAGGGCTGATTCACTAGATAATGGGGATGTAATCTTTTTAGGTTCTGTTTGTCACCTTTTTGTTTTATTTTAGCCACCAGTCACACAATCATAACTTTACAATGCTTTTCCTTTCAGTAGGGTAGTGAGATTTTATGTGCAGTACTATCATATGTGAACTTGTGCGGACCTACACATTTTTATTGTGTTTTTTTAAAGGCTTTTGTGCCATTTAGTGCACAAAACTTTACTCGTATTAGCTATTAACATTGGGTTATGAAACATATTGATAGGTAATAACATAAGAAAAATAGGGAAATCATGAAGGTAAGATACAGAGGGTGTTTTGGAGAGAGAACCACCAAGTACCTGCATGTGTGCTTAATAAGTTCTGTAATGGTGCATTGTGGGTAGCCTAATCACTTCCTAAAGAAAAGAGTACCATTGGTTGTAGTGCAGTATTACAACCATAACATCTTGATTTCTTTGTTTCTTTTTTCTTCTTCCTTGAAAATACCTGTTGTGATTTCATCTGAAAATAGTTTTGTGTGTATTTCTCACTTCCAGGCAGCATGAATCAAAACCAGAGACTGGAAGCAATGGCCAAACTGAAACAGTTTCACTGTCGTGTGTTAATTTCCACCGATCTTGTAAGTAGCTAACATGGCTTAGTTGAAAGCACGCTGCCATTTGGTCTCTAGGTGTTTTTCTGTCCCTTAGAGATCAGTAGAGTGATGCGTTATTCTTAATACAGCTTAGTTTTATCTTGCAAATTATGATTGTCTCCAAATTCATGTATTTTTTTTTTATCCTTCAGACATCGCGTGGGATCGATGCAGAAAAAGTAAATTTGGTTATAAATCTAGATGTGCCACATGATTGGGAGACCTACATGCACAGGATCGGTAGAGCTGGACGTTTTGGTAATCCACTGTGAATGAGATGTCAGCTAGTTACCTTTTTTATTTTTTGGTATTTTTGATTTGGGACCTTATGGAATTGTACACCTGCGAGTAACGGCTTACCTTCCAAAGTCTTTATCTGAATAACAATCTTAATTCTGCTACCTAATTTTATGTAGGAACTTGAGTATGTTTTTTTGATGATAGCACTTTGAGTGGGTTATAGACAATTACATCACTCTTGAACTTGTGAAGTACAGAGGGCGATGCACTTAAAACAGGATAATTTTGTTCTGCGCAAGAATGTGGGAAGAACACATTGGTCTTTATAAATCTAGTGTATAAATTGTTAACTGTAAATATATAATAGTCAGCATGACTTCTATTAACTTTTATGGATGCAAAAAATTACGTTTGTGTGAAATCCATATAAAATCTTAAATGAACCATAGACCTAGTGCACTTACTTGGTTAAAAAGATTATTTTGCATGAAGTCATCTCATGAATGCTAAACCTTCTGCTGCTGTTCCTAAGGGTTTTAGTGTCTTTATGTAAAATGATCCTTTGCGTCGGTACCTGTGTGTCAGTGTGGCAGACAATCTGCACTTGTTGTGTGCCCTGAGGAATTTATTAGGTTTATGTGCCATTTGTAAGAAGATAATAAACCTTTATTCTTCTTCCAGGTACCTATGGGCTATCTGTCACTTACTGCTGTCGTGGAGAAGAGGAGAATTTATTGATGGGTATTGCCCAGAAGTGCAATCTCTATCTTCTCCCTCTGCCTGGTAAGTAGTCTTCATGACTTCATGATTGCAGGTTACCTAATGAGTTGTTTTGCGGTTTATTTACTAGAGATGGAGTTGGAAAGAGAACTTGTGGGAAAGTTGTGGTTTGATAATGCATTATGTAGGGCCCTGGCAAATTTCTTTATAGATATGGTTCAGCTAGCTATGCATAATGCATAGTTTAGTCGTTGAGGTGGTTATTGACGAAATTTCTATAAATTAAGTATGCTTTCTATAGGGCCATCTAAGTTGTTTTTAGAGCAGAAACTCCTTGAGGTTGGTCCATTATAATGTTACGTGAGAAACTTTGGCTCCCCTGCAAACGCTCCTGCCATCTCCTTCTTTAATGAATAAACCGCTTTGTGTTTATCAGCAGATTAAGAATCAAATGTGTTTTGTACTTGAGCATCACTCAATTAATACACTTTCTAAGCTTCATTTTTATTCACAGGCAAGTTCCGCCAATGTTTTTCCTTAACTGATTATGGTTATCTTCCAGTCAATGATTTTGTGTAGAATTCCATAGCTAATATACATTGATTTTAATGGGGAAATTGATTGCAAATTTGCTGTCAATGGACTTTTCTAGCACTTTAAAAGAGTAGTATGTGTGCGTGGTGTGTATGTGAAAAGATTACTTATTTTGTGAAGGTAAAAACACAGTTACATGTTTTCTTTGCACAGATCCTATCCCAGAAGGGTTAATGGACGAGGCCTGTAACTGGGATGTTGAGGTCAAAGCCATGAAGGTCACATCACAAGATTTCAGTTCTGAAGTCAAAGACACTGGAACAAGAAAACCCCCTGTAATCCGAGGCAATTCTCTGCCTGAAATTCCCTCACCCAAAGATCCCCACAAAACAAACCACACTAAATTTAAAAAAGTAGTTAAAAAAAAGACGATAGAAAAAGGAAGCCCGCCAGGACAGGAACAATTTAAAGGTGTTGATTATCCTAAGGAGGAAAAAATTGATACAAAAATGAAAAGGACAGGAGAAAAGCTTGAGGAAAAAAGCAAAGGTGCTGGTTTCCCCAAGGAGGAAACAAGTGATCCAAAAATAAAATATACAAAAGCAAAAAGGACAGAAGAAAAGCTTGAGAGCATCACAAATAGGGACGATCTAAAATCTCTTCCCAAAATTCCCAGTTTGGCATCTTTTAAGCGACCTGTAGTTTGCACGTCATCATTTGCTGAATTAGTTGAAGACTATGAGCAATTTATTAAGGAAGGCCTAGAAAAACATGTGGAAATCATCCGTGTGTATACTGGCCCAGGTGAATCCGCTGAAGACCATGGAAAGGACAAGAATGATGAAGCAAAGCTTTCCGATGCATTCAATAGCCCTGAAAACCATGACTTAAGCGAGATTTCTGAAAGCGACAGAAGTTCATCCAGCTCGTCATCAGAGAGTGAAGAGTATTACAAGGATTCTGACCAAACACAGGAGAAGATTAGGTCTGTAGACCTTTTGAGCGCTTGCCCAGTAGTCTCCGCTGAAAAAACAGCCAAGACTGTTTGTAAATCCAACAGAAAACCAACTTCAGAGATCCAGGAGGGAAGCTTGGTGAAAACCCACAGCTACACCGGGGACGGTGATGATTTCAGCAATGCTCAAAAGTCCAAGGGAAGAAATAAGCGAGCAACCCACAAATCTAGAAAGGACATTTGCCCTGATAGAAGTGATGAGTTATACCAGCTGGACTACAGGAGCCCCGGTGCCTTTCCTTATGGCCCTGTGAGCTATGCTGACTACTGGCGATCATATTATCAAGCCTGGCAGACATACAACTCTGCCGTTTCTAGTTCTTACTACCGCAACATTTACAAGAGGTCTAACTGGATGTCTGCATACCGCATGCATGCCGTGTACCTGCATGAGATGCTAAAGCCATGACATTGCTTTTTAATGGGACCAAACACCAGAAGATACACAAAAAGGGAAATATATTCCTGTTTGCCTTTAAATAATACTGAGTACTTGCTTACATTTCCAGTGTTGTTAGCTGCTTTTCTTATTTTTCCAGAGCCTATGGGGGAAATTCACAATCGAGATGGAATATATCCGTTTTGTGCTATATCTTAACATCCTAGACCAACCTGTTCTTGGGATGAACAGAATGTTACCCCTTCTGTCTAATGCTGTTTGCACCTGGAAATTAGTAGTCGTACTCAGAATTATTTTAAAAGTAGCTTGTCTATTTTATAAATTATGTAGCCCAACTATGCTAACTTGTTTTTCAATGCATATAAAATGGTTCCTGAGATGATTTCATAAGCAAGTAAAACAATTGTCAAGCCATGTTGTTTTGCTGCTCCTGCATACACAGTTCTATGTGCGCAAGATTGTGAAAATGGTTATAAACCTCCCCGTGTACATCATGAATACGTGCATTCTTGATGGCAAATACACTTAATTCTGTCACATTTCAAATGTAAGACATTCCTTGTACACACGGCTTGTATTGTACAGTGTAATATGGGAGGAAAATTAAAGAAACCTGCAAGAAACTAGAATGATACGATATTGAGAAATGTTTTGTATTTCTCTTATTTTAAATTAGTAAAATTTATTGAATCCAGTGCAGATATTTTATTTCTTGAATCATAGTAAATGTTCTGAAATGTTTAAAAACACGAATTCATGAATAAACTATTTTGTGGCCTTTACTGTCTTTTATTAGCAGTAAGGACCTGTCCTGGGTAAAGGTAGAGAGTAAATACCATATTTCCCCATGTATAAGACGCTCCTTAATTTTGGGGCCCAAAAATTACACTTCTATCATGTCCAGGCTCCAGGATGTGTATAATGTTAGCTGTGCTGGAATCTAGAGTGTAATTGCTGTTAGTTTTATATGTAAATGTATATTTACTATAGCAATCACATTCCTATCATGCACAAGCAGCAAACACATGCATCTCACTTTGAGCCTCCCTGTGCCCTGCCTCCATACTTACACATCCATGCTATCACATATTCATCCATTCCCTCATTCATGCAGACTCACACCCTTACCTGAACTGCTCCGATGCTGCTTGCAGACTTCATTTCCCTCTGCGTTGCTCGAACTCTGAGTGAACGGAACAGAGCGGAGTCATGTGATGTTAAGTACATTCACGTGACTCCACAGGATTCCTGTGTCTCCTCGACGGAACGAGATACGCTGCTGAGCAACACAGAGGTAAGCGGGAAAGAACAATAAATCTACAACCACTGAATAAGACGCACCCTGTTTTTACACCCCAAATTTTTCGACTAAAATACTTGCCTATTTTTAGTACGGATTTTTTGTATGGTTCTAAAAGCAACTGTATAAAATTGCAGCTTATGCTCTAAAAGCATATCTTCCAGAGTTTGAATATTAAACATGGGGATAAGGAAGAGGTTATACTGCACATAAGACAAGGCCAAGTAATCTGAGTCTTTACAATAGGTAGGGACATGGACAGACTAACCAAGGGACTCTTGTTTACATGTTTTCTTTTCTCCTTTCTTGTGCATGCCAAGGCAAATAAAGTTTAAACAAAGTATTAAAATCCCCGTTTTTTTTTGTATTTTGTACATTGTATGATGTAGATTGCATGCATGCTCTGTGTTGGTGGGAGGATGCGACATACCCCAGTGTAAGCCATCATACATTTTGGCTAATTGCCATAATTATATTAAAGAAACACTAAGGAGAATATAAACATTTTACATCGGTATTTCAAACCTGTCTGCCCCCGCTTTTATGGACTGATGGTCTTGCACCTTGTTCCATGATCTAATTTAACTAAAGCCACATGCACATCCTATAACAGAGGGCTGGATATTGTTGGAGCGCAAATGAAAAGCCAGTATATTTTTGTACATGTGAAAGCAGCCCACAAATGGGCATATGGACATACACCATGTAACAAGATGAGTGGCAGAGGAAGATGTTGATGGATGGTTTTGGCATTCTGCTTTTCTAGAAACCTCTAATTTTGTCTACTCATGAACGGTCCCATATGCAGCTGTTTTGCCCAGCGGGGCTTCTAAGACCACACCTTTAGATATTTGTTGTTTTTTGGCTAGCAAATGTCATGTGACATGTCTTATTACATCTGTAGATATGTACAAGAAAAGGCCTCCTAATAGTAAAGATCGAACCCCACTTAAAGGAATATATATAAATTCAATGAACACTCCACGCAGGTGCTGTCCATGTGTGGCACATAATGAATTTAATCCGGATTGGATACATTAGTTACAGCAGTGGCACAAGACAAATTACTGCAAATTATATACAATTCAACATATGCACTACATTTCAAAAAAAGACAACATGATTCATTAGTCTGCAATAAAGAAATGTGATACTTTTTTTTTGTTGTTTCACTTTACCACAAGTTCCGTCCTATAGATCTCCCCCCCCCCTTAATTATTTTACATTACACATCGTATTGGTACATACAATTGGCTGGTAATTGCTTTGCTGATTGGCAGCGCTAAACAGTAAAGCAATTGACTGAACAGCATTTGCCATCAAAGACAACATGGAGCATGGCTCAGCTGCTTGTCAAGGAGAATAAACACAGATGGGATTCATCGAGGAAAAGAAAACCTCTTAACAGACACCGGATTGAACAACACATTAAAAACATTTAAAACATTTTCTATCTTATACATAGCTATGCAACTTTTCTAGGGCCTATTTTAGGCCAAACCTACACATATGTATCCACAAAAATCTGAATATTAGTTAGAAATGACTGCTTTTCATTCTGTGTCATGTGGATTCATCTCCAGATTGCTAAAGAGACTGGCAGTGAACAATAGGGTTTGAACGTACCGCATTGCATCATGGGATATGAGCGTCTCCCCATTTTTACTTAATTATTTCTACTTGCCAGGAAACGGAAAAAAAATAAAAAATAATAATAATAAAGATGTCCAGTCAATAATGTCTTTGGCTCTCAATGCCTTTCGCTGCTGGAGAGGTTAAACATCAAGAGGAAGGAATGCTTCTTGTGCAAATTTTTCTACGCTTTATCTCTCAACTCGCACGTTATGACAAGCAAAAGTTACTGCAGAGACTTAAACGTCTTGGCAATACACTGCAGCAAAAGCAGCAAAGGATAGCTGTGGTTACACCGAAAACTCCGCGTTTCACAGTTCGTCTTTCCTTCTCAACCTGAAGTATCGTCATTTTGATTGTCACATGATGTCTTGATGAGTATGGGATGGGGATAAAAATTCATGAAGGACAGCGCAAACCACAAGCAGACAATCAACATCTATCTAATGGCATCCAAGAGAAGTGAGGATGTAGTTTATATATAACCGGCAGCAAAGCGAATGGGGAGACTTTTTTTTATGAACAAATACACCTTTCCTGTCTTCACAATGTTTATTATATTTTTTTTTCCATTTACAGTAGGTGTAGAGAATCCCACTCTCAATTTTCTCAACTGATTATTGATGCTTACCTCATTACCTAGACTACCTGTCTTTAATTTTTTATTGATTTTGGACCAAACCGGGATCTTTTGCAACTGACAATTCAGCCAGTGCAGAGTTTAGATTTTACCTGGGACCCGGAAGAACTGCGCTGGCTTTTCTATCCTTTTATGTAGTGTCTATGGTTGTAAGGCTAGTGTTTCACACTAGCGTACGAAACAGAACATTTCTGAAAGGCCAAAGTACATACACAATAAAAGTATGTGAAGGAAATCAGATTGTCTGTCTTAACCCCTTAAGGACAATGCATCGTGAGCCCATCCATGTACAGGCTTTGGCGTGAAGGGGTTAAACCTATTGTAAACAGAAAGGATCCCATTTAAATTGGTTTTCCCTTGTATTTGCTGAGGATATGTTTTTACTAGCAACTTTAGGGATCTCACACGTCACCAGCGCAGACGGTAAAGCTGCTGATTAGGATGAACTCTGCACACAAAAATCTTCATTGTTGTAAGCTTCAAAAACCCGTATTTTGGGGCTGTTTACACTGATCAACCAGTTCACAATTGTAACACATAACGACACATAAGTCTTTAACATGGGACCAAAGATGTATATGTGTGTGTGTGTATATATATATATATATACACACACACA
>VKOC01000002.1:19665994-19677648 GCA_009364415.1 Spea multiplicata
CTTGTGTGCCCCCCCTATATATTGTTTCTAGAGTCGCCACTGAGTGGGGTTGTTATTTGGGTGACATTCCCCGCCGAAATACTACAATGGGCTGATTGCTTGTGGAAATGCTACTATTATACTGATGTCATTTCTTCTTCAAACTTTCATCTTAAACATCTGATTGCTTACCACAAAGTAGCATGATTAGGATTTAGCGTGTTTAGTGAGATTGGGATAATTTTACAGACCTAAACACATATAATAATATGCAGCTGCCAATACTATTCAATGAAATGTATTCGCCGAAGAGGGAGTTTGCGCAAGAGTTGAGCCTGGTGAACGTCTCCTGCAAGAAGGCCTCAGTTGACACTTCGCAATGCTTAGTTTATGCTTCTTAAAACCCCCGTCGCTGATTTAGCTATGCGTAAAAAAGTGTCAGCTCAATATAAGCTGGCAAGTTCCAATGTATGTACATAATGCTATGTTCAGAATGCTTTTGGACAATCTGGCCGTTTTAGCAGGAGCCCAACCTATTCTAAGTACCTTTGTTAATGGCCTTCATGTAAGGGTAGATGAAAATAAGTACAGGATTTGTTTTTTACAGAGTGCATTTAGCTGGCTATAATGGTAAGTTCTACGTAAAAAGCATTTTTCCTATTTTACATTAAAAATACAACCGTTAAGCCTCAAACATTACTTCTCATTGTTGGTCAGAATAGAGTAAAAGTCTTGGAAGAGATCATCGACAAAGTGGATTTGAACCCAATCAAATATCAGATTTATATGTTAATTCTCCCTCGAATTCAATTTTCCATTTGAAGTCACAAAAAGGCAGGAAAAAGTATATTAGAATTGACCCCCATATTTAAACATTCATAAACCCGATGTACCTTCACATAAATGGTGGATTTTCTTGTCCGCTCAAAATCCTTGGAAATAAATGGAGAGGAAATGGAGTTTAATATGCATGGAATGGATTGATAACAAATGATGACTACCCATCAGAATTTTAAAGATATTCAATATTTCCCTAAACCATCATTCCAGGAATAAATATCTCCTCCTGCAGGAGGAATATGAATCTCAACCTGAGGGTTTAAACCTAAATAGTTAGAAAAATACAATTAACCAAAGGATCAATTATAATGCAAATATGTAATTGCTACTTTCAGTCTTTTTTGGGGGAAAAAGTCATATTATGCAGTAAAATACACAGGCCTTTATTAACTTCAAATATGTGCTTTATTCTGCCGACTTTTGTTTGGTTGCAAGCTGAACCGTTCTAAAATATACAGTATCCTTTTTTTAATATTAACCCTTCCTGTACTTAGAGTATTTTGTGCCCCCAAAACCTGGAGGTTTTTTTTGTTTTGCATTTTTACCATGTTTTTAACTATGATTCATCTTTTGTTTTTTACATACCCACTATATATATATTATTATTATCTTTTATTTATATAGCGCCAACAACCTATGCAGTACTTAATACAATACATATATTCAAGGGGTATGACAAGACGAGAATTGACAGACTAAGCCAAACCGATACATTAGGTGGAGAGAGCCCTGCTCGCAAGCTTACATTTGATACCACTTTTTCATGTATATTATAGTATGAATAATTCATTAAAAAGAAGCAATTTTAAGAAAATCTTCTTTGCAAACCTCCATTAATATGTTTAGAGATCCACTAGTGTGTTCAAGCCACCGTGGCCTTTCTCCAACAGACACTGCAGCGCTTCTGCTGCAAGTCTTTGGGGGAAAGTTGGTAGAATGCTTGGCAAAATTCTTGTGCTGCGGAAATGAAAGGTCAAGGGGCTGCACAAACAGAAGACCTGTAATCATGTTCAGCTGCTATTGTAGGTGAATGTATTATTTCCTTGTGTCTGTCTTTTTATATAGTATGAACAAATTAAGCAAAACTGAAACTTTTTATGGATTTCTAAACATGTTAATGGAGATTTACAATCAAGAGATTTTTCTGTACTAGCTGCTATGGTCCATGTGGTCCCAGAGGCTGTGGGGTTTTTTTACTAAGAAAAAGACTTTCAAATAAGTCCATGTACACATTATAGCCATACCTGTGAATATTCTAAATGAGCTGACCCTGAGACTCATGAAGTATTAACCCTCTAATAGCCCATTGCGAAGATTTTATTTAATGACTTGCCAAATATGTTAACCAAATGGCTCTAGTACAGCCCCCCCTCACTTAATTGACCTACCTGCATTCAAGCAGAAGTATCATCCATAAGATACCAGTAGCAAAAGCACCAATTGGGAGTATTATATATATTATCGTAGCCATGTAGAATAGTAAGTATTCCATTCCCCCTCATAAATGCCAAATGAGAAGATGTGCTCTTTTTTTTTTTTGCAAAGCTTAACTCCATACTTTGCCCTCTTGGAAGTTATTTCATGCCTAAATAATAGTCCCTTTTGTGCTGCCACAAGTACTTATCAGTGTGGATATTTTGTTGTGGGTGGTTTACAAGTAGCCTCAGTTTGTAAAGTCTTTCATAAAATGGGTCACTTCCAGAAGAGCGTAACATGTTTAAATGTGGAATACTAGGCATAGTAAGAGTAGGGTCAAGTCTAAAAAACATTTTAATTTCCAGCAGGTCAGTGGGGTTCCAAGACTGGTACCTACAAGTAATTTAAGTACAATGTGAGAGTTACCATAACAAATAATCTGATCAGCTAAAATGCTATTTTTCCCCATTCTCTCTAAAATGTAACCAGCGCCACTATTTTCCCATTCATCCACTTATGCATTTGTCTCAACCTTTTTTTTTTTTTTTTTTTAACGTATTGGCTCACAAACACAACATATAGCAATGTGACTATTGCTGTAAGGAGTTGTTGTCAATATAGAAAAATCTGTTTACTGGGAACCAGGATTCACATTGCTAGGGCTGGCGGATGTTTTCCTTTGAGGTGGCACTAGAAAAGTCAACTCTGGGTTCTATGTCCATGGCTACAAGGGTACCGTGAGACACTGACAGGTTGAGTCTGATTCAGCCCATAAAGACTTTATTTTATTTTGTTCTCTATTTCTCTAGTTAGGAAAACGTAAATCATCCCTAACTGCCCCAATTCCCTCCTATCCAAATCTGCCTTATAAAACAATTAAAAATATATAGTTATATATATTGATCTACACAGCAGTGCACAGTACAAAACTGGCATCAAGCTATGGTGAGTGCTAGAAAGTGTATGTGTTTGAGGCAATAATGGGGAATTATATTTGCAATACTGGTGATATTAAAAAAATAAATTGTCTGGGACGAGCTGCAGAACACGATGTACCACTCTGTCTGTAAAACACTATTGCATAATACAAAATGGAGAAAGAATTGCAGCTTCAGAACCACAGGCTGGTATTCATTCGTTCCCAAGGACTGCTTCCCAATGGATGTGAACACCACATTATAAGATGGATAAGATTTGAAGCCCATCTGTTTCATGGCGACATAGAACACCACAAAGGGAAAAAAGGGTTAACCTCCCAAAATAATGCCGGAACTGACAGCTTTTATGTCAGGCAGATAATTGGATGTAGCGCGACTGCTTCAAATATTTTTATGTTTCTGTTTTTACTCATATATAAGTCTGTGTTGCAGGTTCACACTTTAAAATGGCTGTCAGCCAAAGATAAAACACAATTTTAATAATAGTAGTTACTAGATTATACATCAAATATCATTTCCCACCAGAAATACAGTAAAGAAAAGAGCAAATGATGCTGCAGGGCTTCTCTACTAGGGAACATTTCTCTACATATACCTGCCTTGATATGGTCCACATCTAAGTGGTGAAGTATAGGCTATAGTAACACTAAAAGGATATCAGTAAACAGAGAAACATCTGATAAAACTTCTAGGCAAACTGGTGAGAATAAAATATATAACTGCACCAAAATGGGGCATTTTTAGAAATTTATTTTCATCTTTTAAGACAGCTTGTGATATAATGTAATCAACATCAATGCATAGATGCTTCACTGTGAAGAAGTGAATGTGTGATCCAAATGTGCTTGATGAAGAACCACAGTGGAAAACCTGGCCCTGAAATCTTCTGAGGAACCCTCCAAGGGATATGATGCACCTTCCATAGTTCCCAGGCTGGGCTGGATCTTCTAGCTCCTTCCCAGAGTGCTATGACGAGGATCACTTAAGTGGGAGCAATAAGGCATTAAGATTTAATCTTCTGGAATCTGTCTCCACTAAAATCCATAGATTGATTTGACATTGTTCACCAGACATTGCTGAAAAAAACACCTAAAAAATTTAAAAGGAACTATGTACAAAAGTAGATCTAGCACAAGCGCACGCAAGAATGCAATTGTGAGAAAAAATATAAAATAATAAAAAGGTGTCCATAGTAGGCCCCAGCCCCTCGGCTGGTATTATAAAAAAAATCCTTTAATCGCCTACCAGCCAAGAAGAGCCATGGAAGGTGAAAAAGGTAAAAAGCCATGTAGCATTCAATGTGCCAGCAGTACCCTTGCCCAGTACAAACTGCAGAGCATGACCTAATTAGATATTCAAGTGGCTTGAAAATGACCTCAGGCTTCCAACTTCCTTCTAACCTTTGAAAAGGCCAGAGGACCAAAGCTTTCCCTCTCTCATAGGTACTTGCTAGATCTTAGCCAAAAGGCACATCAATCATTTGTTACAGTTCAGTAATTGGTACAATTTTTTTAGAACCCCTTCCATAGGGTTAGAACGGGGCCACTGGAGCAAATGTCTACAATTGTTAATGCTAGTTTTATCAAATAGTATGCAATACTTTGGTTTAGACCTAAAGATATTTATTTACTGGAAATAATAAAGCCTTCCATACAAAAGCAGTAACATTGAATACGTTGCCCAACCTTGGCTTTGAGATTATGCTAAATAACAACTCCCATAGCCCTTTTTAAAGTATAGGCTTATCTCAGTAACAGATACTAAATACTGCCATCTTGTCAGTTCACTTGATTTAACCTTCCTCGGTCTATATTTTGTATGACAATACTGAAAAAACAATAATTTCTGGGACCAATATAGCTGACAAACCTCCTTTAAAAAGTAATTTCAATTTATCTGTGTGTAGCAATTTACGTTACATTTAATCAGTACAAATGTCTGCTTATCTAAACTGGAATCAGTGTATAGCATAACAAACTCCATTCTTATTGAGAAAGACAAATGTCAAACTAGGTTTTCTAGTTATCTCTGACTTATAACCGATAGCATTAATTCCAATCAAGTGGGGTGACGAAGTCCCATTCAGGTATAAATGCATTTATTTTTAAATCTATTGGATGAAATGAGTGCTGACAAAGCACAGTTCTTACAGAGCATTGTTATTCAGAGAACAGGGCCAGTTCTAGAAAAAAGATGCCAATCCATCTGTCAACATTTTGGCGTCAGTTATTTAATATTCCATTAAGCTCTCATCTCATTCTGCTTCTGGATGTGAATTCAAATATAATAAACACTAGAACAGGCAGAAGTATATTGGCATTTTCTCAATCTCTTTTTTTACTGAATGCATCTGAATTGATGCCAGCTAGCACACATCTACACGTCACGCTCTCTGCTCTTCGCTCTTATGAGTATGGATATAATGTGTCTTTGACATATGAATTATGATTCCATCACTACAAGCTTTGGTTATCAGCACACATGTACACCGGCCCCTTCATTTGGAGATTTGACTCCCTTACATAGAAAAATAGAATTTGACATAAGATAACAACCATTTGGCCCATCTAGTCTATGCCTTTTTTGTAATGTAAAGACTTAAACCATAATCAACAACTGATCTTGTGTTAGATTCAGGATAGCCATATGCCCATCCCATCCATGCTCCCATGCATGCAAGTTCCTTCACTCCATTAGCCTCTACCACTTCCATTGAGAATTGATTTCATTTATCTGCCAGTGCCTCTGTAAACTAAATCACCACTTAGTAATCTAAATGTTATTTACACACCTGGGAATTCTCTGGGTTTGACCACAGTCTCAAGTTCTGCTTTTTCTCTTTTTGCCTGGCAGAGGAGCAGTGTTCGGCTATGCACAATTCTCTCCAAGCTCAATACTGTCTGAGGCTAGCCCTGCCTCCACAGATGACCAGCCTCATCCATCAAAAGAGAGAGATTTGGATTGTCTACCTTGGGAAGTTCCTAGGTAGGGTTATACATTATTTACAAGTTGAAATACTCTTGTTGAGTTAGCTGTTCAAGGGCTTATAGAACAAAGTATTTCATGGTCCTCAGAGAAACAGTCTGCTTATATATTGATGTGTTATTCTTAAACGCCAATTTGGCACCTTGTCTAGGGTCATCTGGAATTATTAAACTATTTTATTATAATGTTCTTCAGTGTGGTTCTCAGCTGTTATCTTTGGACACATTTAGTATTTACAAAGTTCCAGCACATTATAGAAATGTAGTACAATCTAATGTATCCAGTCTCTCAAATTAGTGTTGTCTTCAGTAAAGTTTGAAGGCAGGACCTACTTTAAACTAATCCAATTGTATAAGCCAAAAATGTAAACAGCGCCATTATTTTCGCCATTGTCCTCTTATCCCTTTGTCTCAACCTTTTTCCCTATCATTAAAATGATAGAATATCAAAAGTGTTTCCCTACCACTTGCTATAGCCCGGTGTGCCAGATGAGAAGTCTGGGTCTGTCTCTGGGTACATTACATAGGCTGGTAAAGTGTCTTCTCTTTGGTCATATTAGAGATCAGCTATGTATAGAGAGGTAGTTTCTAGTTAAAATGCAATAAACAGGACACACAGGCCTGTTTTCACATGTAAACGATTTTATCTCAGTAACAATCTGTAAAGTTTATGTAAACTTTTTCTTGTTTTAGTACAAAAGTACTAAACATAGGTTAGTAGTTATGAAGGATTCTGTTATCCACAAGCTTGTTATTTCATATAGTGTTATTTCATATAGTGTTAACAAAAATCAGGAACTTTTTAATTAAGCTTAACTGCAGTCAGTTGAAAACAAATAATATTTATCTACATAAGCAGCAAAATTTCAGCATTATTTCAAACTGTAGCAAATTTAATTTGATCATATTAGGTGTTTATTGCAGTGGTATTGCGTTCATTGGGCACAGAACCGAGAGTCATTGAAACACCCTGGAATTAAAAAGTTTTCGTGCTAAATGTATTTCAGAGTCCAATTTGCATGGATTCTATGCTTCAAAAGCAGTGTCTCTGTGTGTGTCTCTCTTGATATACAAACTTAATGACTAAGTTTACTAACTTGCTGACACTCATATATTATATATTTTTTTTTCAATGTCAGGTTAGAGGTAAAAAATTATAAAAATGTGACCAGAAAAAATTAATCTGTTACTAATTGGAATTTTAGAATTTTAACCACAGTGCTCCTAAACTGAAGCAGGGTGTTCCGGCTCTTGTACAGGATTGTTCTTTCTTCACTAAGAAAGTGATTATTTTCTTCATGTTTTATTATTTCATATTATCCCTAGGGTATTTCCATTTCTAGCAAAAGTAGCCTTTTGTTCAGCTACCATTTTTGCACCATAAATTGAATGTTACAAAAAGCATTCCCAAAAGCAATTGTCCTTACTCCTAGATTCGCTGTGCATATTGGGAAATTTGTTGAATGAGACCAGTCATGTCTGATATAAGTTTTTCTGGCTTTAAATGCAGATTATGCAATTATTTCCCCAACCTGAATGTCTTAGAAGAAAATAGCAAAGTATCAATTTAGGGAGGGATGAAGGGGAAGAGACAGAGATATATTTAACATTTTTGGATAAGTTATACACTTTTATATCTTAAGAGTTTAATTACACTTTCATTAAAGAAATAAGACAATTTCAATGAAATAAGTAGTAAATAGCTA
This sequence comes from Spea multiplicata, assembly GCA_009364415.1. Classification (NCBI taxonomy): domain Eukaryota; kingdom Metazoa; phylum Chordata; class Amphibia; order Anura; family Pelobatidae; genus Spea; species Spea multiplicata. Next base: position 19,673,858 of record VKOC01000002.1, read on the forward strand.
AACATCCAGAACAAATACATTTCTTCAGTGCACACAACGTGGTTGAATATATTACCCATAATGGGCTAAATTCAATGCAAGACAAAATTGTGAACAGAAAACCTATAGATAATTAAATACCTATTTATATGTTGCAGCCTTTGGAAGAGTAGGTATTCAATTACTAATAGGTATTCAGGTTTTCTCTAGCATTGAATCCAGCTCAATATATTAGACAAAAGCTACTGGGCTGTATTTATTGCTGAAGGAAAATCTATCACAAGTAATCCTCGCACAGATGTCAAAGGGAAAGAATAAGCGTGATACATTTTATCTCATTTCACGAATCTGGGACAATATATCAGATTTTAATTTTATTTTTGCCATTGCAATCTATGCCAGGATTACTATTAACATATGTGTGATAGACTTATGTCCAGCCTTGAATTTGGTTCATTATGTTTCACCTGCAGGATTTGCCTACCTGGTAACTTCCCAGGTTTGGTTTCCCATCAACCCCCACATCATGGGGGGGAATGCGGCTGAAATTGGGATAGTGGTTTTCTAAATATAGGGGCGGTTGTGAGTCGAGAGTAGGGAGAAAGCTAGAAGATAGTAGGAGGAACCTATAGGTAACTGGGTATGATAGAACACTTCTTCTCTGATTAAAGATATTAAAACAGAGTCTCAGAGCACCTTTGGCAAGGTCCCAGATATAGACCCCTTAGGTGAAAAAATCATAAACACCCCACATGTTTCAAGAGTGGATGTTTCAATCTTTATCTAGAACTGCTTACTGCAGAGACCTGACCTGTTGTGAATGACTGGGATGGTTTGATGAAGATAGTATTGAAGCTAGAAGATAATAGGAAGAACCTATAGGTAACTGGGTATGATAAAACATTTCTTCTGTGCCCCAAGATTGAATATACTATCCCTCTCAGAGCACCTTTGGCCAGGTCCCATATATATATATCTGTTTAGTGAAAAAAATCATAAACATCCCACATGTTTCAAGAGTGGATGCTTCAATATCTACCTAGAACTGCTTACCGCAGAGACTTGACCTATTGCGAATGACTGGGATGGTTTGATGATTGTGACAGAACTACCTTGCTGGGCCAGACACAGCCCCCCTCAACTATACAGTCACACGAGCACTTGCCCACATTCAGCCTTGGCATTTGGGCCATGGTTCCTCCTTTGGGGGAAGTGTGGGGGTAATTCTGTCATTCTATATTCTGTTCAATAAAATGTTAATTCTTGCTGTACTCAATTGAAGGTAGTTGTGTCTACTTATTGGGTACACATAGCAGGGTTCCAAGTTGTGCATGCGGAGTGGTGCTGGACGTGATTTAGGGGACAACAGGAGGATACATCTGGGTGATTTCTGGGAGTGACTACAACTCTCTTGGTGATATGTTCCATAGCATTGTACATTTTAACAAATACCTTCTTTACCCTTTAAGCAGTAATCTCAAACAGTCAATGTAACACTTTCCATATAATAATCCATCTTTTACATGCCAATTCAACTGGGCAGAACAAGTTTCAGTATATCGTTTGAATGGTTGTATTAATAAAGCCATGATTAGGAGTAAAATATTTTTTTTTCTCATAACTGTTTCAAATGTTCATAGCACACACAGCCTCTGATCCTGTTGTTATCTTGGAAGGGCTGCTAAAATGACTAGAAAGGTATAGTTATTAGAGAAATCTATTAAATGCCTCATTAAAGGAACACAGTCTCATTATCTCATTTGGGTATCGATACTAATGTTTCTAACATGGCTTAGACTTTCCTCCAATGAATTACATACATTTACAAAAAATGTAGTCCATATTTTGTGATACCTAAAAAAAACCCTTAGCATTACGCAATTATACAGCCTGTATTGATTCGTACAAATAAGCCGAAATATAAAATAATAGCTAAATATTTGCTGGGCAACTACATAGAAAAAGGAGTTAATCTTCTGAGAATTCACAGCTAGCAGTGAACCAGACAGGAGTAGGTCTCTAAAGACCTAGGGAAGACTGTAGTGAAATGTACTTAAAATCCATTGGGTTATGGTTGAATTGAAAGTGTATTTCAAGCCTTTTACTGTTCTGTGTCACTAGCATAAATGTGTTTGCTGTAATACGTACCATTTGGAATCGCTAGCTATTATGTATTTAAGAATATTTCATAACCCTGTCACCTCCTGATCATATAGAAGCATCATTGAGAAACAAATTGTCAACAAAGGAAATATATTTTCTTTTATTATTCCTTAATAGCAGAGGTAAACAAAGGTATCCCATTTTTTCTGTTCTGCTTCAGGCAAAGTGTGGTCGATTTTTTTTGAGTAACAATTTTATTTTGACACAGATTATGTTGCAGACAAGAAAAATCGTGGAGCCACATGCTTGGTTTTTCAGTGGGCAAAGTAGGCTCCTGAATTCTCTTCAACACCCCAGAGGTTCCTCTCTTCGTAGGGGGACCAAAAATAACTGTATCTCCCTCAGGCTATTTGGTTTCACGGTAAGTTTCACCTCTCCCTTTTGGAGTGTAGCCCCAGAAGTTGAAGATTCAGTGGTCCAGTGATCCATTATGACCCTTACTTTGGCACATTTGGCTTCTTACACTTCTTATTGAAGCACTGCTCCTCAGGCCTCAATAAATAATAAATGCTGTCTGGGGTGTTCTCTGATGTAGTAAGTCTAGATGATAATGTGACCTCCCTTGCCACCAACTAACCCAGAAATATATAAGTAGCAGAGCTGGAGAAATCTATGTGCAGCATTTACGATCAACCATTATTTTTTTAGAAGCCCAGAAGGCCCGTACCCATAAAGATCAATATATTCCCACTAAATGTGGGTATCAGTAGTAAAATGAAACCATGGCAACCTGACTCCTAGGATTAGCCCAGAACTGCTCAGTAGTACAATAAACTTACAAGAAATAGATTTAATATTGACTTGTTATAGAACTGAATGTTGTCCAACAGCATTTGTCTATTATTTTCAGATTTTTTGTCATGAGGCTGATTTTTACATGCAACGTTTTATTGTAAAAAGTACAATTTAACATTTAATAGGAAAACTATTATCGCATAAGAAATAAGTAATTCTAAGTAGTATAATTTTCAATTAAATACAATATTGCCGTATTTATTAAGAGAAATTCTCACTAAAAATAATAGTCAAATTTAGGTTTCATGGTCAAGGCTGCATTATGGCCCATCCTCTACAGCATCCTTACTCTGAGATATTATATCTCAGCACAAAGCATAAAACACATGGCCACAAAAGTACATTCTGGGGTGGTTGTGCCAGGCCCTAGGATGGTTCATGCATGTGGTAAGTTAAATGCGTCATAAGAATCTAGAATGTTCTCAAGCACCACTTTACAAAGAAGCTTTCATTCAACTCAGGTTTCCACTCTATAATACAGTTATCTAAAATCCAGTGAAACAATATTTTACAGTGATTGCTTTCTACCTCTAGAGAGGCTTCCTTTTACCTAGATTTATGCAGCTAATTCACATGAGCTAGCCTAGACTGACAATATTGCATATGTATATATCCTTGTGTAATGGGGCAAAGGAACCTAGGCTTCTAGTTGATTTTTCAGACTTTTAATTTTTTTCCCCATAGATCAGAGAAAAGGTTTGGTAAACTGGCCTAAAAGACACAAACATTTATATGTATATCAAAAGTAATTTAAATATGACTTGGGATGTGGGAACAAACGATGCCATGCAAACCTACATACTAAAAAAAATATATATATATATATATATAGCACACAAATAAGAAATATATAT
>VKOC01000002.1:19677748-19769728 GCA_009364415.1 Spea multiplicata
GCAAACCTACATACTAAAAAAAAAATATATATATATATATAGCACACAAATAAGAAAAATATATGCATGAAAGGGAATATTAGAAAACTCATTTAAAAAAACAACTGTATATGCTTATACATTTTATAATTAAATTGTATTATTGAAAAATCCAGGAAAGATGAAAATACGAATTCTATGAACCTTTAGAAGGTCATAACCCCTAAATTTCAAATAGCCAAAGAAGGTCAACTGGTTTAAAGGGTGTTGGTAGAGATGTGGTTGAGGGCAATTACTTTTATAAACGCATTCTTCAGATTGGCACATCTGAGAGGTATGCTTGCAGTTATGATACCGCCATTTGGCATTTTTGGATATAAATGTTTGGACCTCACCATGTTTATGAAGATGTATACTGGAATTATCGCTTTTGAATTATAACTAATCATATCTGGTGGGCGAAGTGATATCTGGCACATCAATAGATGGTCATGTGGGCTTGGAATGCCCTTTCAATTCTATTCCATACAGAGGCTCTATTAATTGTGTAGCCAGGCTGATTTGACTCTGAAGAGAGCTGTTGAACATTTTTTTTCTCGAAAGGCATTTATGTGATAAGGTACTATAATATACTTTATGCAGACTTTAGCCTTTTACTTGACTGCAAGGACTTTATGGAGATAAGGCAATTACTGGATGCCGGGCGCAGAATGATGTTCGAACCTGGAAACGGAATATCCATGTCTTATACCACTTATCTTGGCCCTACAGCTGTTGATTCAAGAGATCAGAATCCATCTCGAATAAATTTAAATTCTGTTTGTATTAGTCTCTATGTGATGAGAGCCTATTGAAAAGTCATCCTTTCCATTCATCTTCAATGAACCTGCAATAAAATTAAGGATGCTCTTTGTAAAATCTAATATTTAAAGTTTATGGGAATATTGCTTCATCAAACGCTCTTCAGCATCTGATCTGAGATTAAGACTATGGGGTGATAATATCCCAATGATATACAGGCTTCTTTGGTTATTGTGCTATGCAACATAATAGAAAGTAAAATTGGAACATTAGGAAAAATGGTGATCATTATGTTTAACGTCAACAGATTAAATATTAATAAATCTCACTATAACCTTACAATGGATAAAATGTAATTTTCCATGTAGCCATATGACTAATATTTACCTATCATTGCTCAATTCAATATGTATTAAATCACTTCAATAAGATAACTTTTGCTTAACTGCCTCTTGGTTTCATGAAATTCTTTTCTATGAATTTTCTCTGACTTCTGTGCAATTAGAAAGTGGCCAGGGGCTAAGATGGACACAGAAAAAAATTATAAAAAAAAGAAACAAAAAATGGTTTGTTACTTAGGAGTTAGTTAACTTTTTTTATATAGGTCACATCTATATATTTTGACAAAAGATAGGGCTTTGAATATACGAAAAATTGAGAATGCTATTGTGTAATTATGATAATTTTATAGCAACACAGGTAGCTATATCTCCAAATCTGCATAAACTGTCATTTGTCATTATTTACTTTTATATTTCTTACCCCAAGGCTAGCTCCTGGGTTTCTTGCACTTTAGATTACCCATAACGTCTTTTTTATACAAAAAATTTACTTTTGGGTACACCGCTTGTATGCTTGTAATGTTACTATTTCCAATAATAATGGCTAGTTTTCTTTTAGTTTGGATAAAACATATACAGCAAATTTGCCTGCTTTTGAAATGGAATATTTTATTTATTTACACTACTTTTGAAATTCAGACCCAGAACAACAAAGGCCACTAATTGCAGATGTTGCAGCATATACTTGCTACAAGTTTAATGACAGAGAAATGTATACAAAAAAGGAGACGTTAAAAATCTATTGAATTATTTTTAGCCAATAACCTTAATGTACTAGGAATATATGATACAGAGTTCTTAACAGAACCGACCATATGCGTCAATACGCTGGTTTTCACTGAGCTATAAACACCTTATTCACAGCACCTATATATATATGCACCCCAACGTAAAAATCTTGAGGATCCACTGCCCTAATTAGCCTGTAACATTACTCACCATCTGATATATGTTATTTATTATTCCAGCATTATTCCTATGGTTTAACAGCCTTGAGAATGACAACCCAACTCCCAATGTTCAGTTTTCCACTAGCAGTGACGTTGATCAGAGGACCACTCCTGAATGACCATTGATCTGTAGAACTGACCAAGGTTTAGCCTAACCTAACCTATGTGCTAATTGCAGCAGTTTATATATATATATATTTGTCTCGGATTATTTCCTTACAGTCTACAGACATGTCTGTGTATCCCAATGACTTGAAAATTGTATCAGATATCGGCGAGCTACTGCTGTTTACAAGTTCTGTTGCTAGGATGCGATACTCAATGGGAAAGGGGGTGGTAGAAAAATGTAAACAGAAATGAGGGGGATTTGAGATTTTCTTCACATAAAAGGATTATATACCGTCACAGAAAGCATCAGTGGCAGACATTTTTTTCTTCCCATTTACCCTTTCGTTTCTGTACCTATAAGGTTAATTGGGTAATCTCCATCATGCCATTTGTTTCCCTTATGCAAGTTAATGGCACACTGTTTAATGCACACACAGGACTACCAAACTCCCAAGACATCATGTAAAAAGTCACCTTCATCTCATCCACTGCTGGCTAATCCAGGAAGCAGGTAGAAGTAATGCACGTGTAGAATCCGCATAATAATAATCTGTTGTTTTACCACACCGCTATCTACTCTAATTGATTTTGTGTGTCTGTGTAAGCAGCTTAGAGAAAAAAGAAAAATGCATTTGGAAATCCCTTAGGAGTGTCATTAAATGTCATTGCATAAGAGTGGAAAAAATTACCTGACGGAAATGAAAGCGAAAGGTTCCAGAAACGCAATATATTTTTAAGTTGAATAAATATAGTAAAAAAAAATACACTTACCCAAGTGTTGTCATAGTAACAATGGTGTACCAAAAGGAAGCCGGGATACTTGTGAACTTGCTGGAAGATGACCCTTTTTCTGCGTAAAACATCACAGTGGCAAAGATAATGATTGCCATGGTCAGGGAGAAGAGGAGGAATCCCAGTTCAGAGGCACAGCTCTTCAGGGTGTATCCAAGAATCCGTAAACCCTGGGAGTGGCGTGAGAACTTGAAAATCCTGAACACTCGGAAAACCCGCAGAGTGACAAAGGCGCCGCTCACATCCTCGTTGTTGGTCATTACCAAGCCAATGTAGTATGGCATGATGGCTACCACATCAATGATACTCATGACGCTTCTCATGAACCTGTACCGACTGGGGGCTGCAAAGAGTCTCAAGAGATACTCTACTGTAAATATCATGACACAGGCAGTGTCCAGGCAAAAGAAGGCTACATCGTACCGCTCTCCACAGGGCAGTTCCTTGTTACCTGGCACGAGTCCACATGGAACAGTCTCAACAACATTTGTGATCACCGACACAGCAATAAAGAAGCCAGTTACATAGTAGAAGACTAAGGCTAAAGTGCTGGTATGGGGATTTTCAAAGGCTCGCCACATTGTCTCACGCAAATTAAGAGAGGGCATGGCTTCTTGACTGTGCTCAAATTCATTATCATCCATTAGCCTCTCTGCATTTTCTCGTTTTCTATCTTTGTATTCTTCGTAGCAACAGTCCCCTATGATTTCAGGCAAAATCCCATAGAAAGACAGCTCTTCATCGTAGGCAGAGATGCATTCATATCTAGGGTAGTGCAGCTTGCCAGTTCTGTAAAAGTTTAGGATGCTTCTGAACACTTCTGGATCACGGTCAAAAAAGTATTCCTTGGTCTCCTCGTTAAAAAAGAAGTCCTTCTCTGTGCTTCCAAGAAGGGTGTCTGGGTACCTTTCCAAGGTAGTTCTCCATGTCTGGAATCGACGCCCACTAACATTGAGAATTATTAGTTCATCCTGCCTTTTGTTCTTGTCTGCTGGCGCCAGTGGCATAGGACAGTTGGCCACTGGCATCCAGCCAATAGCGGCTGCCCTTGCAAAGGGTAGCCATGCTGCGACCCCAGAGGCCATGAGGACGCCAGGTCCAGTAGGCCACTCGTGAACCTCCAAGATCAGTTTGTCTTCACAGAAAAACCATCTGCAAGAACATAATACAAGCAAGTGAAACTGAGCAACAGATAAAACAAGTCAAATATAGAAAACTTAATATAAGGTTTTGCTACTATGGAAACACAATAATATAGAAAAAACATTAATTTCCCTGTTACAAAGTCAAAATAATTGTACATACTCAAGTCTTCCAAATGTATCCTCACAAAAAAGTATTCAGATATTTTCAAAAGGCCCCAAATTATCTATGTTAGGTTTAAATGTTATGAATAATTCTAATGGCTGCAAGTTAAATTGATCTTTGATTAATTGCTGACAATGAGATGCTTCTTGGAGAGCAAAATAATTTTAATAAGCTGTCAAATGATGCTGTGTAAAACAAAACCTTTGTGAGTAACAACTATGTGAGCTATTCTGAAGCTTCCACGTTTTAGAACAATTTTTGAATTTGCTAAGATAACATTAGTTTTTAGGTGTCCTCATGAAGAATAAACTATATATTACAACATTACATCATAGCCTGAGTTAATAAAATCAGCATATATGTATCACTTCACTAAAACAGCATACATATATTGATAGAAAAATAGGACACTCTGCAAGTCTATCGGGAGCAATTTATATGGCACCTTTCTCTAGTGGGACTCTCTCTCGGAATTAACCGAATCTGCAACTAATTAATAGCTGTTATTATTATGCAATTGATGGTGCTCGTCTATCAAAGGATGAAGGCCTGAGTTGACCTGCTGGGATTTAAATCTATGAAACCGAGGTCTGAATGGGCTCTTCAGAGCATTTACCAATTGAACTGTCTCACCGCAATAATGTAGGATACCATATATGCTCTAACCACTTGGGGCCAGTGGTACACAGAACCATATACGTATTTTCCTTAGCAACCAGCACTATAATCAATGTGATTCCATTGGCACTACAATTGGTCAGTGTTCCAGCTTTATTGTTTTTTAGTGGTACACATCCCGAGGTCCTCCGGGGAGAGTGTATGCAGGAAACTGCATTGTTACAGCACCTCCCAGAACTGCCATAGTTGCAACCACTCTCTACCAGCAGGAACAGGGCTGTGCCATCAGCGGCATACATTAGACTTGTTTGGGTGTAAGTGTGGGTGATGGTATGTGCACTGCCAGAGAGTGATGTTGTCATGCGTTTAGATAATGATATTTATCTTTAGGAATTATTTTATAAAGGGTGGTTACATTTAACACAAAGATAAGCCAATGTGTTCCTCTCACATGCGTTAAAATGTGTAGGTACATACGGTATATACAGTAGATGCGATAGATAGATAGATAGATAGATAGATAGATAGATAGATAGATAGATAATTGTGATTCACTAGGTTAAGGTTCCAAAATCAAAAATTAGTTGCGTTTATATAACATTCAGTACAGACACAAAAAAACATCACGTGTAATAACTTTTAATGTAGTGTTTTGTAAGCCTCATAAAAGTGCAGCTCTAGGATAGGAAAGACACAAAAACAAGTTAAGAGTCATGCTGCAGGTTATTTATTTAACCATTAATGGAAACAAAGGATACGTGCATCAGAATAACATTTTAATCTAGAATGGCTGTTAGGATATTTGTGTAACCTGGTGCTTGGCAATATGTTAATATTTAATGAGGATGTTTTTTAGGTTTCCAAGGGCAACCATGGTATGATATACAATTCACTGTGATATTATATTCAAGTCTAGGGTAAATGTATGTTATTTTAAAAGTTGCTTGTACCTTTGAAATAAATGAGTGATCACAACCATACCTAAGAACTACTGAGTGAGTCTTTTCACGAAGCAGTGGGCCTAGTAATATGTATGGGTTGGGCTAGCCCACAGACAGCTTTTTGTTGGTGGGGAGTATGCAATTTGTAGGTAGGTAATGGGCATAGTAAAACATTGCTGACATAGCTAGAGAAAAAAAGCATGGATGCATGGTTTCAACCAGAGACTCTAGGTCAAACCTGAAGTTCCAAGGTTTCACCATAGCTGGAACTTTGTAGGTCTTAGACTGATTCTGTATTTACATTTGTCTACTGTGTCTACATTTGGACTTGATAAAGACCTCATTGTGAGGTCAAAACGTTGTTGGTGTTGTCCTTCAATAAATCTGCCTAAGCTGGAACCCTTGAGTGCCTGGAGCCTTTTTCTATTTACATTTGGACCAGAGACACATGGTTCAAATGTGTTGCCAGTACAAGTCAACAAGTAGACATTTTGGTGCATTCACTTTAGGGCATTCACAGGTGTAATTTTACCAAGTATAAAAACCTAGCATTAATAAATGAAGACAGTAAATTCCTCTGCTATTTTCCTAATGCTATTTGTGGGAGAAGAGGTAATGGTTATTAAAACAATAAGATGCATATAATGTATTTTAACCTATAAACAGATCTGTATAAAACCTTGCTAGTTTCCATGGTTGGTCAAAGGGTTACTTTCTGAATTCACATTACTCTACATGCTAAATCAACTTTATTCACCCTGAAATTGCCATTAAGCATACACTGTTTTAATATGAGTAAAAAAAATAAGGAATAGGCCTTTTTAAATGTAATTTTTTAATTATTTTAGCAGCTGTTCTAATAAGGGACATAATTGTGTTCTGCAGTCCCCATTGTGTGATGTATGTTTTGGGGATTGCTGGGATTATATATCATTCACATGGCTCCTACTAATATTGAAGAATACATTTTTTTATTTGCTTTTCCTGTAGCAAAGTCAGAACATCCACTGTAGATTGGCATTTGCTTTCTTGAATTGAGGTAGGTCAACCAATACTGTCAGCTTAACTTACTCACTCATCCATGAGGATACCTTCTCATATCTTAAATGGCCTCTAAAGACTGGAAATGGGGGCTACTACTTTATTGGATGATTGATTATCCTGTCTGAATCTAAATTCTCAGAATACAATGGTAGTCAAAATCATGGATAATATAGGAGATGACAAGCTGTAGACAAAATACTGCATTGCTATTGTGTGGTGAGCCAGTCAGATAATACCCATTTCCATTGTCTATTTTTTTACAACTGTAATGATATAACTACATTAATACACCAAATCTTGACTTAAACAAAAAAACAAGAAAAATTCCATGTTCTGCAAAATTTTCATTTCATTTTGATCCTAAGGTATAATAAATGAGACTAGATCATTTCTACTGACTATATCTTTTTAGAATTTGTTTTGTTGTCAAAGTCTGCTTCTTCTTAAATACAGCATACTGGCTGGAATATAGGCCACCATGTTTTACAGTAAACTTAAGTTTATATTTATTATACGCTTGAATAAACGTATAGAATTATATCCACTCCAATATGATGACATAACCTGTGTAGATATGGGTGTTGAATTACCCTGTGCTCCTATATGGAAAAAAGCAGGAGGCACTCTTCTCACAAAATCTCCTCAGTAAAAGACTAACTGACACATACTTGTAGGGGTAGTTCTTTATTAAACATGTTCATATAGGCTTGACTAGATCAATGTTTCTCAATATTGTTTCTCAGGTATCCACATTGTGTTGATCAGGTGATGTTTCTCGGGAATAGGTTTTAGGATAACTAAATAAGCGGCTCAGTCAGCGTCTACCTTTCAGACACTCCACACCTTTGCTTGTGTGATTGGAAGGATGGTTGTCATCATTCTAGCTATCAAGTACATCCAGTGGCATATTCTCAACATGGTTTGCAAGGCCTAGGCTTATCGCCTACTAGGTGATTGACCTCACTTGTGCCAGGCATCTCAAAATTTTTTGCTTAGGGCGATACGATATCTCCATTGAAACTGGCCCAAAGACCTCCATATTATCTTTTACAGGCAACCAAATGTGAGCAACAGGGTAGGAAGTCATAGCCAGGCAATCTGCATAAGAAGAACCGTAGCAGATGAGAATGACCTCTTGGGTGTGGCTGGGTCAGTGTCACGTCTAGGGTAGCGACCCTATAAATACATGACTGTGTATATCTGTTAGATCAATGTAGTAGACTGTAATAGCTTTCACTCATACCTGAGGACTGTTATAACTGATATAACTGCAGTTATATTCTACTTAATATATGTACAACTCTAATGTCCAGTTCTGTTACATACATATATACCATGCAAGTAATTTGACAGGAGGGTATTATCCTACTGTGTAAAACGCTCTTCTGCATATTTCACCCTTGGGCAATATTGCTGTGTGCATTACACAGAACTATTACATACTACATCAGCCTTCTGTTTTCTAGAGACTGCATTCTTTCAATCTGTACCCGACATATCTCATATTTGTTTGCTTTTCCACAGGTCAACACACCGTCACCCTATACACTGCTGTACAATACGGAATAACAAGTCCTGAAACATTTTGTATAGATCAAGATTTGTTTCAGTAACCCGGAGGAAATGTGTTATAACTGCCTTTGTGAATGAGCTAGGTTCAAAACCAGGATTCAATTTTATATTTTTATATATCAAAATAAACCTTCAATCCATTCAACCTAGCAACATATTCAGTAGATGGCAACATAAAATTGTATCATCGTGACTATCACTCTCAATTACTCTTACCCTATTGCTTCAGGTAGTGCCTTTTAAAGCAGTGACGATTTCTCAGAGATTCTAACAATGTTTGTGAATATGGAGGTTTTTTTTTTCATTAAAATGATTTATACCCATGCATTTTTCATAATAGAAATCCCTGTGTTTGCCCCCCTTTGGTAACAAATATATTAACTATATATGTGCCAAAACTTCAGCAGCTTGCCTATGACCTTTTAAACTATTTTAATGGAATCAATTCCGTGTCAAGAAGAGACTTCTGAAGACCTGAAGCACTGGCCTACCAGTGGGTAGTTTGTATGTAAAATGTAAAGATACAGGCAGGAAGAGTAATTTGAAAACAAGGCCATGCAGAAGCAGTGTCGAAAACCCAGTCCTACTTCTATGAGCCAATTAAATAGGCCTGAACCTCCCCTCAACAGGACACCAAGTGGAAGAAAAAATTACAATCTTATAATTGTTGAACATGTTGTGAGACATCTGCCCATTAATTAGGAATGTTTAAAAATTAAATTCCGGGGCATAATCAGGAAGCATATTCATAAACTTTCCAGGTTAAGATGGACACTAGGACACGCTAAACCTGAGAAACAAAGTGTCTTATCAACATTGTCATTGCCGAAGAAGATTGTGGTTGACAGAGCTGTCTTGCAAGACGTCCTGCATAAATAAAGGAATTCTCCTGCTGTGTCCTGTTAAAAAAAGTACTTACATTTATATTACGTGTCAGTGCATGACTGTATCTTAATTGGTTATTGCTATTCCTCCTTTTTGAGTGCAATAGAAACAAATTAGAAATGAACTTTTCAAAAAAGGCATTTTCAGTACCCTATGATGTCATCCGTTGAAGCAGATGCATTATAAGGTAGGTGTGACGTTAACTTTGTTCATGGAATGGTAACTCCACCTTGGACATTTTTTTGTGATGTTGGATATTGCTTTGTGACGTTAATATAGTAAGGAACTCATCCGACTTAGGGATGCCCAATACCTCTTTAGCAGTCCCTGTTCTTTCTAAAAACTACCTAGGAATCGTTTATGCTGTAGTTCATCAGACCATGGTGGTAATCTCGTCTCTCCAATCGAAACATAGATTTTTCTACCAGTTTCCGGGTATATAGAATGGGACACACAGACACTATTCAATACTAAAAAAAATGTTTCTCGCAGCAAGCAGATTGAATATTATATGAGCAGTACATAGCAGGTCATAACAGTAAACAAGTACAGAATACTCGAAACAACCCACATCACTTAGATAAGCTATTTCAATAAGGATTAAGCAGTTGATACATGTACAGTAAATTATATAGTGGGTTGTGTGCCCCATAGTGAATAATAGAACAGAATTCTTAACCATTTTCAGTGTCAGAGAAGCACGAACGTGTCTGTGGGCTAATCTGAACACCCCTCTGGTTAAATATGGTGTACTTTTGCTACAAACTAGAGTGTTATAGCAGTTGTTTAAAAAAAAAAAACCCGCCTATAAAAGGACAGAAACTGAAATTCTTAAATTTTTTTTTTCGTACTTGAAGTCATTGCAACATTTCCTTGCAAGGAAAGGCCATAATAGACCTGGCGCAGAAGCAAGGCTACACGTGTAACTGTGAACCGGCAATAAAATTCCAATTAATTCCATCACTCTGCAGTTAAACTGATACCTGCTAGATTGCAAAATGACATCTTGGCTACACAATGTGTAATAAAGACATTGTGTTTTCACTTGAAATAAATGCACAGCTTTGTTTTGGAACACTGTACGGTGATGTGAAACAGACACTGCTCACCGATACCGTCTCTTTGTTATACACAAGGTTAAGTCGCTGTTAAACTCTAATCAGGTATAAAATCACAAATCACAAAATTATTTTTAATCAAAGCTACAGTTTTATGATTATTATTGTTGTACACAAGGAGGTTGCGGCAGCTTTGTAACAATAGCAAAGTGAATTAAGTTGACAGTAAGTAGAATTCTCTCTTAATAAATTAATTATAAAAGCAGCTCATATTAAAAATAGAGTACTTGGAAACTGAATACCATTAGGCAGATTAATTGATAGGTGAAAAGTTATTCTAGTCTATTCATTTTTGTCCTGAATAGACGCTGAAAATACTCTACAGTTCTATAAGAAAAAAAAAAAAAACAATTAGATTTAAAAATAGATAAAATTACCCAGGGTGGAAAAAAACGGAAATTTTGGAGTTAAAGAGAAAATTGTAGGAGCCTGCTGGATTTTTGGGGGGCAAGGAAGGCCCCTAATACCGAACAATATTTAATGGTTGGAAAGGTTAACAGAAAAAAAAAAACATTACTGCTTGTGATCAGTTAAATGCCAGAAGGATATGCAGTAGGTGGTGCATAGCACTCACAGGGTTAAAAGATATCGCTGTCCCCTTAAGGCTATATATTAAGCATGCTGCGGTCGTCTGCTGTAAAACGTACTGGATGTTTCTGTATATTTTGTCCTTTTCCCATAGGAACACACAAATATTGTCTATAAATGTTCCTACTCTCAGAACGAGGTCTCTGGGATTGAAAACTGTTACTTCAATTTTGGTAAAATATGCAATCGGTCACATGATCAATATTTGGAAACACCCCTTTTGTGTCAATACAGTGTTAATCATTTACTTTTAACAGGAAAGCATTAGCAAGTTAAGAATGTCGGACAGATAAAAAAAAAAAAATAACCCTAGATTAAGTGTATTACCCTAGTTGCATATTGAAAGAACTAATACAAACAAAACAATACTTGCCATCAGCTCAGATCTGATAGCACCTGAAGAAGAGACCTCTGAGGTCTTGTAATCACATTTGACTCCTCTCCATCTTTTTGTAGGTTTTCCCACTATATTGTATCACTTGATTGGGTACTTTTTATTAGAGATCCATCAATTGACTTGGAAGTGACAGAATAGCAGAAATGCATGTATCATTATATTAATGTATTTAATGTGCAATTTTGGTATAAACCATATTGAATGTGATTATTATTTTATGTTATCTATTGTATACTGTCAATAGATGACTTAAAGGTCACATTTTCACACTACTAGTTTACAAACTGCTATGTGATTCATCGAATCCATTGTAATGCCAGATGGGGCAGCAGTATTGTGTTTCAAGCTGCAGTGATGTCCCTTTTGGCTATGTAATGGTTAATATGTCATTTTATACAGGCAATATTATGCAAGTAAGGATCTATTTGGTTCTCCCTGAGTTGCTATTAACTGGTCTGCTGGTTTTTCCTTGATGACATCACACATGATGCCCAAGCGTTACAAATGAAGTCACAATTCTGAGCTACAGAAAGAGGAGGGAGGGTTCACAGTCTTAATTATGGTTTGCAACGTCCGTTAATTAGGATTTAGTGACTCCCACATCTCACACCCTTCCCCTCACGATACCGCCAGTCATAATAATAGCCTCTTTGATATAAATGCTAAAGAGAGAGAGGTTTTTGATGTTCTCTGCATTCATATGGAAGATATCATTAAAAAATACAAAATACTAAACTTCTTTGAATGTTACGAATATTGTTATTTTTCTGCTAACAAGCCTGACTTTGAGAAAAACAAAATAGTTGTGTTGTTTCATCATATGAAGCCACGATATAGATTGCTTCTTTCTGAAGATGGTAAATCAGTAATACTGACAATGTATGGGCAATACAATGCAAGTATAGTTCCTATATACAAATCCTTTATTTTTAGAGTACGTGCACCTAGTTCATCTTTCAAACATGGCTAAAAAAATGTTCATAATAGATGAACTTAAAAATACTTGACACGGCTCTTTAATTTAAAAAAAAAAAACAGTTATTATATATATATATATATATATATCATCAAAAACATTTTAGCACTAAGCTTTTAATTAGGTAATGATTGCGAAGCTGCGTATGCATCGCCACATCCACTGTTGGTGCTATGGGAGGACATGCATTAGCATTACATGATTACATGATGCATTGCTCTGAACAAAGACAATCGCAACGCAATGTGATTTCCATATCATTAACTCCAGCATGCGATGACAATCGTATTAAATGGCTATTACTGCTCTCGTCTCAAATAAAAAAAAAAAGGGATTTTGGTAAATCTTTTTTGCTCTCATTCTCTGCAAATCTGTAATGAAACCTAACCCCCCCCAAAAAAAACTAATCCTACTGGTTTAACCCATTAACCTCCATGCTACTGATTTGCCATCCTAAGGGCCTTCAGCCACAAAGTGGTTAATAACACAAAAAGCCTTACAACGACTGCACTTTTTTTGTTTTTGCTGGCGTCTCTCACATATTTCACAGATTATGATTTCTTTGTGTTTTTTTTTTTTTACATTCTTTCTGTACTGTTTGTTTTTATCACACATATGAATAAAAATGCATGTTTAGAACTGACGGGTTAGTAGATCTCAGCAGCACATCACCACTGTTCTCAGCAACAGGCAGAGAATAAACAGATTTAAAGCTTCCCCCCCCACATACACAATCAACTGGTAGCCTGAGAACACAATGATAATTGGAGCTTACCTTAAGCGTAGTGGAAGGCATCACTTGCACTAAAGCTTCCTGTAATAAATAAAAAAAAGGCAGGGGATAATAGGATATCAAAAATAAGAACAAAGATACTTATACTCCGCTTCTCTTTCAAATCGAAAAAAAAAAATTCAACGAGAAGTAACGAGGGAGGAAGAATTCTGTAAAGAAAAAAAGTAGAATTCAGAGGTACCACACCTCCAAAGAATTCAGCGTTCTGGCGTCCAGGGTGTTCTCGGTTACTTGTGACGCTGACCTGATCGGATCCGTAAAATATATATATACATATATTCCCGGTGTATGTAGAAAATGGTACCCAGCTTGCGAGATGTTGTGGGGCTGGTTTCAGCTAGGAGTCTGCTTCTGTGTCTCTCCCTCCTTCTCTCGTTCAGCCCCAGTCAGGCTTTCTGTAAAACAAGAGAGAGAGAGAGATGTGAGCTAAGAGGGACACCAGCAAATGAAATCATTAAACACACAACACATCTGACACTGCATGCTAATGGAGCTCAGCACTGGAAAAACTGCACTGAAAAGTTACCCACAGAGAGGTCCATTCAGCTGTGTGTTCAAGAGGGGGTAAAACTCTTTGCTGCCCAGCATCAGGACTTGCTAATTATTCAAACCCTTTTGTTAATGATATCGAAAACCCTTTGGAATTGCGGCGATGAGTGGGCTCTTAAATCTTTCCATTAGAAAGCAGGGCTCTTTTCCGATTCGAAATCCGGTCACCATTAGACTTAAAATGCTGGTTAAAAGAAAGTGTCGTGTTTTAGTATATACTACACTAACACAACATACAATAGCGATACTATTGATGACAAATAATAGATCGTTCCGATGATGGCTGGTACCTGCCCTAATAACAGTTTTTATTCCACGCCCTTAGTTTTCCTTTTGGCTGTCCCTTCACTTACTCTGGTTCACATGTTTGGAGCTGCGAGCGGCAGTTCAAAGAGGAATGATCGGTTTGAGGTTCCCCTACCAACCAATCTTTCATCTGGAGATAGGGAATGTCAGGTCCCATCTATCATAGGCAATGAAAGAAAAACAAAAGAGTCACCACAAGCTTTCCCTTATTAGGAGAGATGATCTTCTTACCTTATGTAGAAGTCTTTGTGTATGGGGTCCCGTAATCCCCGGCTGCACTAAAAAAGAGACCCGGTGGGATGCATTCGGCACGAACTGCAGTAGCAACCAGGAAGGATCAGTAGGTTTCGATGGGCATCAATACGAACTAAGAAGGATAGAATGTTCATCTGAAACTCGTCACTTGATAACGGTAACATAGTAAATCCAACATCACCTCCTGTACGGACAGGTTGAATAATTCTCATCCCCCCCCCCTTTCTCCCTCGCTCTATGACTCCAACGGAGAATAATATGGATTAAAAGGCAGGTGGCGCCCTGCTCTCTGGCAGAACAGAGAGCTAATATCTGCTCACATGCCGGAGACGCACGAGCCTGGTCTTATGCACTGAATTCGGCAGAAGCGTGTAACAGGTCCATAGACTGTAGAGGGAACAAGCCTTACTGATTCCTTATTTCTTTTCTCCTCTCGCTCGTTCTGCCGATTGCTCCAAGGCTGCTTTTTTTTTTTCTTTTTCTTTTTTTGGACTGTGTGTGTATGTAGGGCTATTTTTAGGTTCTTACACTGTCCTATATCTCAGAGGTGATGCTGTGATACAGATCAAACTGCTGGATGAACAGACCTCCCATGCTCGCTATTAAGATCAGGGAAATAGGAGGGCTTTGTGATGATGGAGAGACATTAACCCTGCAGCGGCTGGAAGGTGGGGTCCACATACTAGAATCGTTCACTAAGGGTAATAAGAAGATACATATAAACCCTTGCTGTACATGTGTGTATACAAATAGTATATATATATATATATATATATATATATATATATATGACTCACGTTCATTGTTTGCTACAAAGTAAATCAAATTGTGTGTGTGAGAGGGGATTAATCACATTATTGATTCCAAAGAATTTCCGTGTGGTGTTGTAAAAAGGTTATTTGTATGAATGCAGGTGTTAATATTCCCTGGCGGTATATGGATATTAATAAACAAATATATCACGGATTGAAAAAGCATTTACAGATCTTAAACTCGTATATATTGCTTAAGAGTCAATGAAGCGGTACGTTAAATGACATCACCATCGGTAATGTTTTTTTTAACGGGTACGGATCTCCTTTTCTCGTGGGGCAACTAAAGCACTTATATTGTTAGAACAATTACAAACGGATATACCGACAGCTAAAAACTAAAGACACACAAATGAGATTATCCGTGGAGTAGAAGTAGCCAATGAATAACCCAATCATAGCGTCACGTAGAGGGTTAACTCAACTCTATCACCTGTAATTACCTGCTACTTCTCGGGATGCCAATTAGGCAATAACTATTGGAAATCACAGAAGTTTTATCCTAGCTTATGCGCTCTATTGTCATTCTTTGCTTAGGTATGCTATTTTAATGATTTTTTTGAATGCAATGTAAAACATCAACGCACGATAAAGCATTTCACAAATGTAAATGACTCCTTCTTGGCAAACCTTCTAGATTTTTAACCAAAAAGTATGTAGGCAACTGTTTAATATTACGTAATATAGTTCCAGGCACTCTGTAAAAAGTAGGATGTTCATTATCATTTTCCCCGTTTATCCCTGAGAGCTTTAGCACATTACCAGGGTTTACTATGAACGGGACATGCTTGTGAGTAAATGGGTTTATTCACTAAGGCGTATATTACGAAAGCCATCATACAGGTCAGGCTCAGTCATCTTTGCAAAGAAACCTGCCAGGGATAGTCCTCCGCAATGCAGATAGAAGTAGCTGTGCTAAAATTTCTACTGCAAATTTATTTAGAGAATAAGTTCCAGTTACTTGTGAAAGCAACACATAACACTCTTCTGACAAACAGACATACACACACTTACTGTAACATACATACATACACACACACACACTCATCTTACAGTTCAGCAGAGTCTTTTCTCTGGGCAACTTGGACCATGTGAGCTTCAGTGCAACTACTGTGTTGTTTTTTTACTACTTAGTGAAGTTTCAAGACATATAATTCCCGTTTGACGGATCTCGAGGCATTTTGCACACACATATAACAAATAATGTATCCAGTGTCTTGGTACTCTCCCCATAGCGGATACGTACTCACTGGCATAAATATATAAAATCCACAGACCTGAAAAAAACCTGTGCAAATAGCACTGGGTTACATGTGGTTGTTGGGGAGAATAGTGGCAATGCAGGGGTTAATTTTCAAGGATCAGGCAAAGGACAGCTGAGGAATGCTCTGGAATGCGCTCGCGCTATTTAGTTTACCGCCTTTTTTGAGGTAATTTTTTTGTTCGCGTGCAGCTCGCGCTGCTTAGTTTGCCCGCGCTTTTTTCTGATTGGGTTTTGCACCTATAAAAGAAGGTGTTCTGAGGTACCTGTTCACTTACCCTGGCTGAGTTAACCGACTGCACTGACCTCTGAGTCTGGTGAGCGGCGGTTTTCAGCACGGGGCTCTTATGCTATTATGTTGTGGCTTTTATTGGGGTTGAGTTGCTCTCTTTAGAGAGGGTGAACAGAGTGGGGGTATTTGTAAGGTGTAAGGCCAACCGGCTTTTGGGGCAGTCGGCTTTTAATTTGATTATTTATAACTCTGTGGTTTGGGCCAAGAGTTTCAGTTTACTTGATATTCAGTTGCAAGTGGTTGATGTAAAGGTTTTTGGATTGGTTATTATGTATTTAATTGGTTATAAGCTAAATAAAAGACCACGGCCTTTGTTTATCCACAAATTGGTTTCAGTGTCATTTATTTATTATATTGTTACACTTTGTTACAAGTATTGCACCATACAACCTTTTTTTCTGTTTCTTTATAGTGCTGCAATACCTCAGATTGATACAAGGATCTGAACGAAATGTTGATGCTGGATGCGGTTTCCCAACAAGTAAAAAGCGGATTGTCCAGCATAAAGTTTTGACCCACGTGTACTTCTCGTGTAATAGCCCTCCTGAGCAATGAGTAATTATTAAAAAACAAACAAGTAACAATAAGAAATAACATAATACTAGCAGAGTCAAAGCGTTATAGAGAATTATAATCGTCCCCGAGCCAGTTCCCGGACCAGCCCGTTTCTGGCAACAATAGTATAGAATATATGTAATGTTATAATGTATTAAAATGTATTTTCTAACAATTTCATAGGAAAATGCTTGATAGCACAAAAAAATGGACTGCGTTTCAAAAACTCTCTCAGTTACTACATTACTGTTATTTGATATCAAGTAAACATATTCAGTAGCATTGTGCATGTGATTTTCTGTGTCTGAACACTCAGTTTAGAACATAAACGAACCCTAGAACTTAGTTTAGAAAAAAAAATATACAGCTACAACATATCCCCCTATTTAGTCTCTGTTTTGGCATCTGTGTTTAAAACAGTGACACATAACCATTTTCTGCATCTTCCAGATGTCCTGGCTTAAGCGAGAGCATTCCAAAAGGTCCCTTAAACCTATTTGCCACTCCAGTGCCATGAATCAGGTTTTACATTGGAGCTGTCACATTTCAGATTCTCCAAATCCCAATTCCTAAACGTATATAGAACATAATTAAGTCCCCCCCCCCAAGCTTAAATAAAGAATTTGCCCTAGTAATTTTCTGCTGTCAAAAGTACCATCTTGCTACCAGTTATTGCTTGAAACTGGAGCCTAACCCTAAGGTAGCTGCTGCTTTACAGTGAGAATGTTTAAAAAGTCCACGGTGAACACTCATTATGAGATATGAATGAAAATACATGAAAAATGACATGGCCATAGTATTGGTGTAACGTATAGTTGGATTAGTTGTCAGCCACTGGCCTCATAGTGCCAAGGCCACGTTTTATCCCCTGTCTGGCCCTGTTTTGAGGTATGCATAGGGGCAGCGTCACCATTTTTATAGATTAATAAAGCAAACTATTTTGCATACTTGTCTTTGTGTCCATGGTTGTGGTTTCCACATACTTTTGGTCATAAATTGTATTGCTTTATTTCTAAGCTTCCCCAGTAAGGTCCATAAATACATGGTCTGACGAGTTTGGTGTGGAGGAACTTGATCGTCCTACACACAGCCCTGACCTCAACCCCATTGAACACTTTGGGATGAATTGGAACGCTGATTGTAAGCCAGGCCTTCTCATCCAACATCAGTGTCTAACCTCACAAATGCTCCTTTGGCTGAGTGGGCACAAATGCCCACAGACACACCCCAAAATCTTGTGGAAGAGAGGCTTTAATAGCCGAATAGGGGACAATTCCGTGTTAATATCCATGGTTTAGGAATGGGATGTCCAACAAACGTACATAACTATGAGAGCAAGATGTCCACATACTTTTGGTCATATAGTTTATATATTATGCAATGTTATAATAAAATAGATAGGCCTAGACGGGAGCATCAATGCATGACTTATGGTGTATCTATTAGAGAACGTCGGATTATACAGAAACTTTTTAGCCTGACCCTATTTGCTTCTGTAAAAAACATCACATCTTATTCGGTTCTTGATCATGTTTTTTATTATGTATTAACTTCTACCACATCTGCTGGAAGCCTGTTACGGATATCAACCAACATTTCTATGAAGTAAAATTTACCTACATCATGTGTAGGCCTTTGATATAAACTTCACTTGTGTACTTTGTTAAATGCCTTTTTAAATGCCCTTTAGTATGTAAGTGTTTTCCCTTTTCCTCACTTGTCCAAACTATACATATTGATATGTCTTTCTCGATAATATTCATTCTGCAAACCATTCACCATTTTTTAAGACTCTTTATTTATGCTTTTAAGGAAAAAACAAGGAAAAAACAAAAAATGTAAGTATTACCAAAAAATAGTTAGGGGTTATAGGAAAGCGGACCCATATTCAAGGGGGGGGGGTGTATGGGTTTTGGCATTAAAAATAAATATAAACAAGGGTGTGTGTGCCTGGGGGGTAATACATATGGCAGTGGGGGCATCAATAGACAAGAGGGTGGTTGAGCATCACATTAACCAATACAAAAGGGGGAGGGGCATCAATACACAAGGGAGGGGGTTGGCTGGGACATCACATAAATCAATACACAAGGGTGTGAGGGCATAAATGCACAGAGGGGGGCAATACACAAGGTTCTGGGGGGGCATGAATCAATAGTAAAGGATGCCTGGCTGGGACATCAATAGACAAGAGGGCAAAAATATAAAAGGGGCAGAGCTTGTCCTGGTGTGTGTATCTGGGTGGCAGAGGCTGTCCTGGTGTGTGTGTTTGGGTACAGGTGTGGCAGAGCCTGTCCTGGTGTGGGTGTGTCTGGGTGTCGGTGTGGAAGAGCCTGTCCTGGTGTGGGTGTTTGTGGCAGAGCCTGTCCTGGTGTGTGTGTCTGAGTGTCGGTGTTGCAGACCCCGTCCTGGTGTGTGTGCTTGGTTGTCGTTGTGGCAGACCCCGTCCTTGTGTGTGTGTTTGGCTGTCGGTGTTTATTTCACAAATTGTTAAACTGTATGTCAACTGGAAAAAATAAATAAAAAACTAAACAAACCATTAACTTATAAATAAATGAAGTACCGTATTTGCTTGATTATAAGACCCCCCAAAATCTCAATATTAATTTAGGAAAAAAAAGAAAATGCCTGATTATAAGACGACCCTATAGGAAAAAAGTTTTACTAGTAAATATTAATTCATGTGAACTATTTTTTTGTTTGTATTTCTTTTTTTGCCAACCTGCCCCTAGGTTATACCTCCTATAAGCCCCTGATATGCCTTTTACCCTCAATTATGCCACTCTGCCCCATGTTATGCCTTTTAATCCCCTATATGCCACTCTGCCTCCAGAAATGCCTTATACCCCTATATGCCACTATAGGGAGTTAAAAGGCATATCATGGGACAGAGTGGCATATAGGGGGACACTTACACACCCAGACACTAATATACCCACTCTGATACTTACCTACCCAGACATTGACATACTCACTCTGACACTTACATACCCAGACACTAAAATACCCACTCAGACACACTTCCAAACCAAGACACGCACTCAAGCAGCTAAGGCACTTACTGCAGCTCCCACGGGATTACGCAATGGTGCTGTGTGACCCCACTAGGCCCCGCCTACTCCAGAAAATTAAAGAGCTAAGTCTACCGGATCCTCTTTGGGACGGCACAGTGCCGACGGGGTCCCGGTGTTGCTTCTGGAGCTCCGCCTGTCACAGAGAGATCAATGATCTTCCCAACCGGCTCTGCCCCTTTAGCACAGGCAGGCCTCTGCCCCTTTAGTTACCTGCCTTTGTCACCTCTGCCCCTTTGGCAGCCTGCCTGTGCCACCTCAACCCTTTTGACAACCTCCCTGTGCCACCCTTGCCCCTTTGGCAGCTGGCTTGTGCCACCTCTGCCTGTGCTAACTCTTCTCCCAAAACTTCTTCTTCTCCCGAACAGCCTGCCTGTCCCGTTTCTGCCCCTAAACACTGACTCATTCATTCATCTATTCCTGCACCCCCTTACCTCTCTTGCAGCTTACTGCTGTGGCGCCCGCACACTGTGTGAGTAAACTCTTTCCCTTCCCAGGAGGAGCAGGAACCTGGGCGGGAAAAGCATTTTCTTGTACAATGTTCAGGCGCAAGCGGATAGTAAGCTGCAATCCCTCTGTTAGACGGCCATTGCAGCACCCCCCTGATGAGTGGCATCTGAGGCTTAATGCCTCCTGCCCCCCTTTAGGTACACTACTGTCTCCAGGGTTTGTGTTCTCCTGCCTTGGTCTGCAATCTCTGTGGTAACTTGTGCAAAGCCCTTTTTCAGGTCCAATTGTAAGTCAGCTTTCACTATCCTGATCAGGTCCTTTAATTCTTTCAGGTCTCCCCCAGTCATCTGGGCAGCTGCTGAGGCATCCAAGCCAAAGATGGTGCCCCAACCTTGTGGTTTTCTCTTCTCCCCTTGAAGTAACTGGTGACATCCGGGGCCGCAACACCTTTTTTATTGCAGTTTAGTGTTTGTTCCCAAAATCTTGCTTTGGGTCAGGTTAATTACCTTTTTTGTAGAGTTAAAGAGCTGGCTTGTGGAGCCATGCTCCCCCAACCATTCACCATTTTAACCAAACAGATATGAACAGGCGTCATATTTTGAGAGCGGTAATCAGACATTGGAAAAATGTGCTAACCAATCGTTAACCTCAATAAATTCTGAAGAGCTCTTGACAATAAAGAAGAAATATGTAAAAAAATATCTATACATTATTTTGAAACTGATCATTTTTTGACATTTTTCAATAAATGAATACATTTCCACCTATCTGACATGAAACTAATTATTCTAGTGCCATTTTGGTCACAGAGTCCTCTTATTTTGTAATTTCTGCATCATTTATAAAACATTCTTCTTAGAGTTAAAATAACACATGAAGTAGATTAGTAAGAGGAGGTCAGTTAATATAAATGCAAATGTGTTCTCAAAAGACAAATTCTATTTTACTTATAGTGTTAGAAGCACTTTACAAAATTTGGTTGCATAGTGTCAATTTAAAAGTAATGGTAATGTTTATCTCATTACGTATTGCATATCTTTGTATATAAAGCTTTTGTTTTATGACAGGCTGCGAGAAAATATAAAGAAGAATAAAAGTAAAGTAAATATGCAAAGCCAGTAGTAAATATTCCACCCAAAGTCACAAAAGTACCACCATTATATATTTACAGTGTTGTATAGTTATAGTTAAATCCCATCCATTTTTATGAGTGAAAGCGTCTCTTTGGAAACTATAACCCTATTTCCCTCTACCCCCTCCCCTCCATTCTGGGAGCTCAGAATGTTTAGTGGGTATGAGTGTATCATAATTCTAAAAGTCACAAAAAA
The DNA here is from genome assembly GCA_009364415.1 of Spea multiplicata. Classification (NCBI taxonomy): domain Eukaryota; kingdom Metazoa; phylum Chordata; class Amphibia; order Anura; family Pelobatidae; genus Spea; species Spea multiplicata. The sequence continues at coordinate 19,699,839 of VKOC01000002.1, forward strand.
GTGTATGGTTTATAAATGTTATTGACCAGATAAAATACGGGTGTACCTAAGGTAAGGGTGGAAGCTTGCTCATCTGACCTTAAGGCCAAAAGTGTCTATAGTGAGAAGGTCGAACACATTTGTTTTGCACACTAGCACCGGACCTCTTGGGGGACTTTAATTTTTTCCTGTTACTGGCCCCAGCCTTTAGGCTATGTGGCTGTCTGGGAATTTTGATGAAACCTAGCCTAAAATGCTGGGGCCATACATTTTTTCATGTTGGACCGAAAATGACCACGGTGGAATTGGATCCCCTAAAGATTTGGGGTTTTTGCCGGGGGATGTGTGGTAGCATCTGAAAGCACTGATGGACCCTTCCTTGCACCCTTTTTATTTTTAATTACCTGGGGTAATTTTTTTTATAATGCCATAGTGGATAGGAATGAGTCACATAAACCCAAAAGAGAAGGGAGGATGACTGGGGTTCTAGTTATCCACTGTGGGCATAATATAGCACTTAGCAGTGGTACCTTTTCTGCACCAACAATTGATATGTTAGTATGAGTATCGGTGTGCGTGTGTGTGTCTGGATGTGTGTTAGTGTTCCCCTCATGAGTGTCCTTCACGTGATCAGACTCAATATCCGCCACTAGCCGGGAATTACCGTACTTTAATATCCGTGGCTACCTGTAAATCTTTTGTCAGTTCCCAAGTGTGCGTCAGACGCCCTTACCTGCAGCAGGGAGCATCATCGTTGTGGCTTGATGCCTCAAGGTAAGCCGCATCCCCGGTCTAGAGTTTGGGAGGCTACACATCCATCTACAGGTGGTGGTGCATGCATCCAGAGAGGGCTTCTGCAGCACTGATGGTTGCACAAAGGTGACCCCGGCATCAGGGCAGCATCAGAGAGAAGGTGTGGAGCCTCAGTACTTTACTCACCTAAAGGTACAAGGACCTGAAATTACCCACAGGTGCACAAGGGAGGTGATCCAAGCTGTAGCCCTATAAAGGTCCCACAAACCCTCAGGTTAGTGCTTGTTTGTTTCCAAACTTTGGTGTCTGCTTCCTGTCAGACGCCGTTCCCTGCTTCTGGTTTTTCATGCTCTTTGCTCTGAGTTTCCAATTTTGTTACTGGCTGTTGCTTGATTACTGGACTAGGCTATTTGCCTTTTTCCTCTATTGTGGATTACTGGCTACTGACCCATGCTTGCAAACTGGACTATGCTATTTGTCTCCTGCCCTTAATGTGAATTACCGGCTACTGACTTCTGCTTGCAAATAGGACTACGCTATTTTTTTCCTGCCCATATTGTGAATTACCAGCTACTGACCCCTGTTTGTATAATGGACTATGCTATTTGTCTCTTTTCCTGACCCCTGCTTTGTGGCTTCACAACATTAAATATTTAGGTATTCCACTTTTATGAATGTACCCCTGTTTGATATCTGCATCATTACTGCTCTGCGTAATTAATTATTTAGTTATTTATTATCATTCTTTGGTTGTCCGTTTATTTGTCTATATTAAATTATTATTACCCTGTTAACTATCCCTCATGTGTCTGTGTTTTTTTGTGGGGTAATAAATCAGTTGATAAATACCTAATGAGCAGCCAATCCTTTAAATTTGATTTGTGAGGCACAAACCAGTGCAACAAGGTGTGCAACAAGGAGTCTAACAAGGAAGAAAAAAGAGCAACTTGGAAACCCTGCTCCAATCAACCTGAATGGTCAACTGCTGCCATACTGGTTTACTGTGTTCCACTCCTTTTACACCCCACTACAATTTTACTCCCTTCATCATCACTCCAACTAAAATATCCACAACCCTTTTGTTCCTTTTCTCAGTTTCCTTGATTGATAGTAGAACTTGTATGTCCCTCCAGCCACTAGCACACTATATTTTTATCGTTCCCTCATTGCTTTCTTCTCCCCTTCTGTCATCCCAGGCATTTTTAACTTTCCCCATCTCTGTCTTCCCCACTTCTCCCCACTCTTGGCAATCTCTCCACTACCACAAGCCCTATTCCCACACTATCTTACTCTCTCACCTCCTACTTTTAGCAGCTGGGGATACTTTCCAATACCATGGGTCCCCCTTATTGCTACCTTTACGTTGATCTTATTTAGCATACTGACTCCCCTACTCACAATGATAGTTACACCCTGGACCTTATTTTTTCTAGCAATTGCTCTCTCCCCCTCTAACATCTCAGGATGCACCTTCACACTTGGGGTGATCCCCAAAAGATCCCCTTAAGAGAGAAATTGCATACAAAAAGATCAGAGAACAACTCAACCAATCCAACCAATACCAACCACAGCACACTGACGAGTGCCATGAAGGCAGAAAAATCAACTGACGAGGCCATAAAGGCCCAACGTATGTCTAGGGCTGGTTCCCTCGTGCAGAGGAAATTTCTATTTTGAACTGCCATTGCGGAGAGGTTTAGATTGATTATGTTGATTGAAATGTTGGCACAAGAGAGCAAAACCTGGAGATGATAGAGCATCCTATTACATTGTCATCTGATATTAGTTGTGTTCTAATTCCTCTTTGTTTGCAATTTCTCCCCTTGGTAATCCCTTGGGGTTCACCCCAAGTGCAAAGGTAAGTTATTTATGTACCTCCTTGCTTATGTGTGCCACATGCAGAGATAAAAGCTTTACTCTCATGGATGAGGCCCACAAGGGACAAAATGTATTACTTGTGCATTGGTTTTACTACTGTGCTCTTGTTGGTTTTGTGGGCAGGATTAAACAGATATGTCAATGGAAGTATTTTCTCTGTAATGGCACAAGTGAGCAAACACCGAGAAGCTCTGAAACAGAAGGCTATTAAGTTGTTGTTTCTTGGTTGTGTTGTTCTCATACCTCTTTGTATCAAATATGTTTAAAAATGATAGGTTAGTAGAAAATATAGTTAGGAGAATTCTAGTGAATCAATTCAAAATATGTACACAATGATTTGTGTTAGGCTAATGTTATTAAAATATTAATATTACCAAAGTATGTTTATTTCATGGATTGAATTTCCGCTACTAAATGTAATAAATATTTAAAATATTTACAATTCTGAGAAAAAATAAGTTTTTCCTACACATTAAGATTTTTGCAGCACATTCTGCACAATATAAAATAAGCCAAGCTCAGTTATGTACACAATTTCCTTATCATAAATAAAACCTACACAAGGACCAAGTATGATCAAGAAGGGAATTCTGTAATAAGAATCAATGGCTAGTGCCAAGGCTGGACTGGCCATCTGGCACACCAGGCAAATGCCCGGTAGGGAACTAGCTGGCCAATATCACTGCATACAAGAGTAGCGTGTGTGGCCGCACATAACCAGCTGTCGGCAGCTCTGACATTATTAGGCGGCCTTCAGCCAGGGACACATGTTCGTTGCCAGTGTTCTGCTCCATAGTGCTTCTATAATCACACCTGGGACCTTGTTGGGTTTCAATCTCAATCTCCAAAATAGAGTGTGGTGTTTGGTCATGCCCATTAGCCAACAAGGTTCCATATACGCCTGTCTATCCATCACCCTTTTGAAGTCTTTGGTTAGCCATGCATTCACATGTGGCTTGCCCCACTGTATCACAGCAACAGAAACAAAACAGAAAGTAACCAGGTACATCAATAATGCCAGAAATTATACTTCTTTTTACTTGAAGAATGGCAGAATGTGTAGCATCGCAAGGTTCCTAAAGCAAACACAGGACCACTCCTCCTGTCAATCCTACTTGTTCACCTGATTGTCCAGATTCATGTATGTAGGTATTGTGTATCGTGCATTGTAAACCCGACACCATTTAACCCACCAAATAACGACACGGAGACTGAAATTGGATAAAGCAGGCCACAGCACAATTTTATTATAAAACCATAAAACACTGTGTTGGCCCAAAACACCATAAACCAATAAGAATAATATACAATAACCGATAAATAATAAATACAAATATACAAATATACATAACACATTACCGTAACATATTCAAACATAACCAACACAGGAACCGAATTAACCCCGTCCTTGCCGGCCTCTCACACTGCACAATCCAGACCACAGGTACTCACCTCCCCCCTCGTCCAAACAAAATTGACAGCTACCTTTCGCTGTCCCACCACCAATGCTAACCACCAGCCGTCCAACAAGCTCGGTGGGCACGTCCAATAAAACACCAGAGGTTAGGGGAGGATTGAGCCTTCCATTACACCAGCATCCAAACTCCATCACTTACCAAAACCAGACCGGCAAGGACACACAAACCGCCAGCTGTGACAAAAGAAAGAAAGTTAGTACACAAAAAATAGGGAGGGAAGGTGGGAAGCAGGTAAGACTGTTGGCTGTGTCTGTAAAAAAGGACAGTGACCGGGGTCACCCAGAGGGCACCTTATATCACCTAGGGTCTCCCACCCCTCAATTAACATACCCCAATCAAAACACGGACATGCCCTGAGCATGCACTAACCCACACACATACATGCTCCCTGTCCATATAGCTATGCTGATTCCCAGGGGCCTGACATCAAAATATTGTGCGGTACATATTAAACCCCTTAAACCTTTTCATGTCAAGATTCCATGACAATTTCATGCATACCTCCCAAACATTTCATTAATGTGAAAGGAGGGACAATTTTTTTTAAAATCTCGTGGGACTCACCAATAAAAAGGCAATGTACTTTAAAATGCTAATGTTAGCCTCTCTCCCAGGGACTCCTAACACTGCCTTTTTACACACACCTGCCATAAACACACATTATACAAATTTACCTTGCCCATTTACACACAACATAATACACATACACTGCCTTACACACACGTATACACATACACTGCCCTTTCACACACCTGCCCATAAACACACATATACACTGCCTTTACACACACATATACAAGTACACTGCCCTTACACACACACATGCACCTGTCTCTTATACACACATATACTTGTACATACCCTACACATACAACATTACACTGCCCTGTACACACACACATATTACACTGCCCTTACACACACATATTACACTGCCCTTACACACACTATACATGTACACTGCATTACACAGATATACACGTACACTGCCCTTACACACACACATACACTGCCCTTACACACACACATACACACTGTCCTTACACACATACATACATGTACACTTCCCTTTGATTTTGGAATCAAAACATTTGGTACTGCTAAATTTTTTAGATGGAAAAGTTCCATTTTATTCAGTGGAACAAAACAGTGATCACATTATTCGTCACAATATTCTTGTGAGAAACTTTTATTTCTTTATTAATTCATGTAAACTATTTTTTCATATTTAATAAAAGCTATGATTGAGAAATTTTTGTTTTTATTTCTTTTTATTTGCCATCCTGTCCCCCAGTTATGCACATCTTATACCCCCTACATGACACTCTGCCTCCCGGATATGCCTTATACCCTCCTATATGCCAATCTGCCCCTATATGCCTTATACCCCCTATATGCCACTCTGCTTCCAGAAATGCCTTATACCCCCTACATGACACTCTGCCTCCCTGATATGCCTTACTCTGGCATATAGGGGGTTAAAAGGCATATCATGGGAAAGAGTGGCATATAGGGGGTTAAAAGGCATTTCTGCAGGCAGAGTGGTATAAAGGAGGTTGAAAGGCATATCATGAGGTACTCTGCCTCCAGAAATCATTATGCCCCCCATTACACTAACCCCCCCTTCAACTTACCACTGCTTCTCACTCTCTGATCTGGTGGGGGCAGCGGGTGGAGGCCGTTTGTGAAATTGAAGGGTCTGGCGTGCACGCACCACGCCGCCGAATGGTCGTGCCTCAGCACTTCGTCCCACGTCTTATAAGGGGTGGGACGAACAGCTGAGGCACGACCATTGGGCGGCGCGTGCATGCCAGCCCCTTTAATTTCATGTTAAAAGAGTGTGAATGCCGACAAGCACCAGATTTAACATAGGCCAAAATAGCCGCTGTTTAGTTTAGGAAAAAATGAAAAAGGAGAATCATGGTTAAGGAAACATAGTGTAAACATGCTGGAAAACATTTGATATAAGCCAATACAACCTATATATTTAGTGGTAGGTACTGTCCATCCAAAACAAGGCAACTTGGGAGGTGTGCAGTGAGCTGCTAATGAGAACTGACTCTGTATAACTAAAATAGAGCATTTCTGTAGAGTAAACAAACTTTTTTTTAGTGTTGAATAATATAAAAAGTATTGGGCAGACTAGATGGGGTTCTTATCTGCCGTCACTTTCTATGTTTCTATGCATTATCTTTGAACAGAATTGCATTAGAATGTCAAGCACATTATAATAGAATTGGATTTTACAGCTGGGTAAAGCTAAGGGACTTTTTGTTTCAGGGCTAACTATTTTAGCCTTAGGGATCCTGTTGAAGTGGCAGCCAAAATCTACTGTTTAAAAAGAACAACAGAACAATAGATCCATCTCTGTTCACAGGGCACACCACTTGGTGATTTTGATGGACATTGTGGCTATGGGAGTTTGATTTTGAGTTTCAATTTTAAAAATGTGTTTAAGATATATATATGCATTAAATGTGTTTAATATATATATATTTATATATTAAACACATTTTTAAAATGTCATCATTGATAAAAAAAGTAGGGCTACGGGGATCCCAAGATACAAGCATCCACAGCTCTCAATGTTATAATGCTGGCTTGTATATTATGTCCTATTGATTCATCCCTTCCTGGCTCAGAAAAAAAAAGTTGACTGCCAGAATTTACTCTCCATACACTCCTAAATTAAATATAAATTGTACTAAACTAGATGATAGGGTCCAATAAGGTGAAATGTGTTAAAAACTCACAGTGCATATTTCCCATTAGAGTGAAAAAGGGATCAAATGTATTTATTCAATGTTATCGTGTACACAGTCAGGACAGTTTCAACCATACAGGTAAATGAGGTGGCTGCCTAAAGCCTTCCCTATATGCAGTGTGGATAGTGGTGGATATGAGGATATATTTATAATATATTTAGTATAAAATCTGTGTTCCTTTCTCAAAGTGTTGAAAATGTTCCTGCTATTGCTCCTATTAATGGCAGTCAAAGCCAGAAACTGCAAAGTGGAAGGACCAGTCAACCAATAATTTAATACTTTTATCTTTTCAGAGGTTGTAATTATTTTGCCATTGTTATTATTGTCTTACTATTTTAGTAACTATTGAACTTGTTGGGAAATCACCTACTGTAATATGTCCTTGCGTTTAAATCCTGTTAGTGGTGTGAGGCTGTAAACCCCAGGGAGATTATTAGCTTGGCATTTGGGTACAGGTATGCAGACCATACATAATGGGGTGGAGCAATTGGAGAGCAGGGTGGGCCAATGCTCCGTTCTCCCATTCTGTGGAAAATCCATGCCAGCTAGAAGTCTACAGAATCCGGTCCGAGATTCCTATGGGGCCTGATAATCAAAGAGCCTGTTGGGGAAAGAGGAAGTTGCCTTGTGCTCCCAGGGTAATTAGAGGCCCTGAAGAAGACTATCCCTGTGCCAAGTGAGGCATTACTTATCTGGACCTTATGTGTGCAGTCTGGGGAGGTTTTCCAGAGCCTGTCTTACCTGGGTCTGGCTGGGAGTTAGTGGGTGTTTACGCTGGTCAGTCTGGGCCAGCATAGTAAAGTTAGAGAGTGTTTTTTTATGAATTTGTTTTGGGGTGTTGTGTTTAAACAGTTAAAAATAAAGCACTGTTTTGCTACAAGCTGGAGTTCATGAGCCTGATTGCCCTAGCTGTGACATTTATGGTCCTCATTCTAGAGGGTATGTCACAGTGGTCACTTAGTGTGTAAGTGGTCACACATTATTAATTAACTAACATTTTACCGTTGATTTAACAACTTTAATAAGATTCTGTTGTTGCAAGGCTTTGTGTCATTTTGTAATTGTTAGGATATTGGTGCTTCATTTGTTCTTGTCATCCTTTCGGCATTCATAACAAAGAAGACATTTGATTTGATATCTTTCAAAAACTAAATTCAAGAAAAGAGCTAACAATGTAAACTGGCAACATTTTAGTTTGTATGACCTGGGATGTGTCCACCAAAGACTCACCCTATGATGCTTACCTGCAGCTTATTGCAAGTGGAAGCATGGAAGCTGCAATGGAAGTCTGTGCTGCAACAGAACAGGCCCCTATTAATTGTACAGCTTCCTGTGCCAGTCAGAAAAGATCAGTCAGGCGACCCCTGTGATTGCTTGTCTGCACATGTGGACCCACAACTTACCGATGTGGTGCTAGCTAGCAACATCTCTTTTACCACCCAGTTGAAGTAGGAATGTAGTGGGGTCACATTCCTGCTGTGTTCCGGCTTCCCGTTTGCGGTAAAAGAAAGGGATCTTGTATAGTGTGCGGTAAAGAGGTGTGGGAAGTAGTATGAATGACCCATTGAATGAATGAGTAAATGTATAAGTGTTTGTTAGTATGGATGTATAAGTGTTTGGAAGTAAAGATGGGACCGACATGGCACAGGTAGGGTGTTTGGAGGCAGAAGTAGCACATGCTGGCTTTTGTGGGGCAGAATTGACAAAGGCATGCTGTTTGGGGCTAGAAATAGGATACATAAACTGTTCGGGGGCATGGATGGCACAGGCAGGATGTTTGGGATGAAAATGACACATGCAGGCTCCTTGTGGGCAAGGAGTACACAGGCAGGCTGTTTGGGGACAGAAATGGCACAGGCAGGCTGTTTGTGGACAAAAAAGGCACAGGCATGTTGTTTGGGGGGGAGAATGGCACAGGCTGGTTGTTTGTGGGCAAGGATGGTACAGACAGGCTGTTTAGGGACACTGATAAGCTGCTTGGGGACACTCGCAAGTACTTTGGGGTAGCAGATGACAGAGATGCTGTTTGGGGCAAAAGTGCCACAGACAAGCTGTCTGGGAGAAAAGTTAGCACTCAACTGTTTGGGCGCAAAAGTGGCATTGTGGGACATGTTGCTTGTGAAGCTGAAGGGGAGGTCTGCTCCCAAAGGTAATTATTTGGGCCTTTTAACACTTCCTGGAATTTTAATAATGAGAATGTGGTATTCTGTTGTTAAGGAACAATTTAACAAAATTATCAAAATAATTATTATATCTACTCGCATGGCAAAAAGTGTGTGGACACAAGAGCTTGGCCACGGGGTTAACTATATGCGGCTGGGGCCCAGATATTTCCAGGGCCCTGTGTATGGGAGTTCCTGTGAAATTCGGGACACTATGGGAGGTATGTGCTGCTGCTAATAAACAGTGAACTCAATGCGAGGGAGAAATGAAAACATTTAGAACACTTTTTCACTTTTAATTTTTTACATCTACTTACATTAACAAAATAGTTTAGAAACAAGAGAGAATACATCAGCTCCCAGTGGAGTTTTGCGCCAATATTTTTTATGGTTCACAGTACATAAAAGACGGTATTAACCTAATGCAATTTATGTTTATGCTCCAATTTGCAGTAAATGCCAACATTTAAGGTGGAATTTATTTTATGGTTGCCATAAAAATTACATAATTTCTCTCATCTACCTGCTGCCCCCTGCTCAGTCATGTCTCATCTGTTTCTATAGCTGCCAACCCCCTTCCTGTATCACGATCCACCTCTGAGATGAAAATTGAAAAGGAAAAAAAAATAACATGGCGACACAGAAAGAGTTGTAGACAAAAGAAGTAAGAGGGTTCTTTGTACACATTGTCGCTTCATATATATTAAATTGGAAGTTATGATAAATTAACATACAGCACATAAGTTCCTCCTGTTTGAAGGGTTCTTTAAACTCGGGTTGAGATCTTGTACTGGGTCATGATATGCCAGTCACTAGGTTGGGTCATTAGCATTAAACAAGTCATGTCTCTTACAAAGAAATTGTCCATACTGAAATACAAATTATCTGGTTAGCTACCGTCTTGTGTTTTAAGCACACCTGCAGGGTTGCTTAGCTGGGCTTGTCCAGATGGTCATAAATTAAGCTCTCCTCTATAAATGCGAATAGAGTCATGGGTATGAGTGAGATTTCTGCACTGGGTCACGGCAAAAAAAAAATACTTGCCTGGTGTGCTTGATAGCCAACCGGGCATGTATATATTCATACCTGAGGGCTTTCTGGCTCTGGTTACCTGCTGACATTGCGGATGGTCCTGCTGATGTCAGTGGACAGAGAGTTGGGCATGCCGCAATGCTGCTCCCATGAGTGTCCACGTAGTGACCCACAGACATGATGCTTCCCCGGGAGTGTCCAGCCAAAACATGGAGAGTTCCCAGATATGTCAATAGTCACTATGATTAGCCATGAGTGTTGGTTGATCAGATGATTGTGAAAACCAAAATAACTGGATGCAATAACATGTCCACAGCACAAAAGCTCTGCCAGGTACTTTAGTGCTGTTACAAGACAAGTAAAGCCATACGTTTCGGTACATAGGTAAGTTCAAAACCATCCCTGTTTAATTGGAAGGGCTAGAAGTCTTCCTATACACAGGGTTGCGGGTGAAGTAGCCAATGTGTTGGGTGAAAAAGATAGTGTCACAGTAATGTATTTATCCAAATTAGCATTTTAGTAGTATGTCTTGGCTGTTAAATATGTTCAGTTCTGAGACTTTTTTTCTCATAAGTGTTCACTACAGACTATAATGTTTCTGCATAAATTAAACCTCATGGTTGATAATGCAGGAAATGTTGTCAGGACAGGTTACGCTATTAGTATATAACTGTTTAAGAGGAAACCATGTATACCATTACTCTGGCTGAGGGTGGGACAGATGACTTGTATGGAGGGTGCTTATGAGGTGTCTGGGGGCTGATTTTTGGATGGGGTTAGCCCCAAACTCTGTTAAATTTGTATGGGGTCAGAGATTAAACGGGAAGGGACTGGGGAATACTTGAACACTGCTCCAGTGACCCAAGACTTCCTCTTGGAGAGGTGGGATGGCTATCGAGCAGCAGCTTCCACTATGCTATAGAAGCAGGCTCATATGTAGCGATCCTAGAGGGGAGACCCTAGGCTCCAAGGACTCACTTTGTGAACCACATATTAAATTGAAATTTTTAAAGAAAACGTTTGGGGGCAAGTACATTAAAGTTGGTGGCTGGCTAGCATATTTGCCTATAATGCGCAAGACAAGTACATAAAAACAATGTTTTATATGTAATGTTTTATTTTAAGTATTTTTAAACCTTTTATTTTACCTCCATTTAGGTTTAACAGGAATACTGCGGCTAATGGTCTAGTTGGTCTGTGGTCCAGCTGGGAAAGGCAATGCTAGAGTGCTGTGAAGACTTTAGAAACAGCAGCCTTTGATGGAACCAGGAAGGAGACACTAGTCTCAAATGGCATTGCTAATGTGTGGTTTATATTTAACAAATATAGCAAAATGTAAAATCACAGGTACTCACAAAACCTCATAAACACAGAGATTGCTGAATCTGCAAGTTGTTTTACAAAGCTTAGCATGTGAGGGAACACAACTGGTGCCGAGTCTGGTCAGTTAACCCTTAACTCAAATGACATATGACTTCTTAGTGAATGGACCCAAAAGAGTATGTCCCCGACATTGGGTTGGATATCTAGCATACTATGCGTCTTTATCAATCATATTTGTTTTTTTGTCACTTCAAATTGGATGTCTTGGCATGGCAGCTAAAATGTTATGCTTTTATTAAAAGACAGTACTAAGGCCTACTAATTCTTAATGTCTCGTTGTAGATAAGCTACATGTGCTGAGCAAGACTACCCTCAGGCAAATTACAACTGCTGAAGCCAAATATGCAAGATGTCTTATCTTTTATTATGTCTAATCTTTTATTTCCACTTTGGGATATGTGGCATATTGCTGATGCAGAATAACTAATATCTTTTCACAATGCTCTTACACTCAAATGCATTACAGAATAATATATAGAAAGTTTGAAACGACAGTTAAGTATATGTGCAAACTGAGGCACTAGAAGAGCATATAGTGTACAATACTAGGAAATGTATGTAATTAAATATGTAATAAAGTTTATTCATGTACTTCTTTTGCCCCATGTATACTCCTAGTGTCTTGGTGCTTTGTGGACCAGTCCTGATTTTTGGGACAGTGGGGATCATGATCCATTTGGTAAGATCTCTCTTGACTGGTCTAGGTACCTTCTTAGCAAATAAGCATTCCTGAGAACTCTCTGGGTTTGACCCAGAGATTGCCGGGTGAGCACCGCTCCTCCGGGTCAAGACCCGAATCCACCGGGTCGCGGGAGCAGGGTCTTGTCACGCCCTGCTCCGTGACCATTTTCTCTTTAAATGGGGGTGTTTTCCGCTGCTGTCAGGGGGAACTCCCACTGACGTAAGGGGGAACTCACACTGACATCACTGGACCACCCACTGACATCAGTGGTCAGTCATGGCCGGGCCCCGCAAGGTAAGGCTCCGGGTAGCCAGAGCCCAGAAGTTCCCAGGTATGCAAATGAGTACTTGTGAGAGAGGGAAAGCCTGATCCTGTGGCCATGATGCTGGTATTGCGGCAGCGAGCCCATGGTGTTATAGTGTCCCTTGGCATGGCTTTGCCAGGGCAATCGGCACATGAGTAGTGTGAGTAGTGTGCATGTGTAGTGTGCACGGGTTGGCACTATTTTCACTAGGTTCCCTTCGTTTGATGCACTTTTGTTTTTATTCACCTCTAAAATTTGCTCCGGCCTATAGCTGGTGGCGGAGGGGAAAAATCTAAGCGTGTCGGTTACCTGGCTGGGGCCTGTGTAGTGTGTGTGACTTTTGGGTTTCGGATTGAGTTAAGCAATGTTATGTTATGTTATGTCGCAGTAGAACTGAGTCACTGAAGACACTGTAGTGGCGGACAGTGGTGGAGGGGAGTGGATTGTGCCTTCGGACTACCACTTCCCATTGAAGAGTTCAGTGGGTCTTAGGTCATGGAGCAAAGGAAGAGGCTACATATACGCTTGTGGGACTGCAGCCTCAGATGACTTGGTTTCCACTGTGGCCCTCCCAGGTTTTGGAGCACCCATCACCCTTTTTTGTTCTTCACATGGATATTTCAGTAGACCACAGGAGGAGCTCAATAACATGGGCTCTCAAAGAAAAAAAAATAATAATGGCCTTTTGTTAAAGCAGTGTTGAACTATAGTGACGGAAGGTAAGGTTCATTGTCCTAAAGCTTGCTGCACCTGAAGGTTCACCATTCTGGTAGGCCACCTTCACTTCAAGCCCTGTCTGCTGGTCCTGAGAGGTCAGCCTAGTATCTAAATTATTTGGTAGGTACTCCCTCATTGTACTGGGTAAATACTTAGCTGTAACACATCCTACACCCCTCCAAATATCTTTCTACTAAAGGTTAACAGGAGTTGCCTGCCCAATCCACACAACTAGCCAGAAGCACCATCCCCACAAAGAAGCTCAATTCTGGATAGCTAACCCTGGGGATTGCAATATATGTCCACCCTGAATGTCAACACAGGGTAAGTGAATGGTAGATTACACTAGAGACTCAGTTACTGCACAGAGATGACACAAATCAGTTTGTCTTTCCAATATGTGTGACTAATATATTCATGCCATATTGTAAAGCAACATACTGTACACAGGGCTTACAAACAAACATTGACACGAATGATCAGTTCTCTGCATAGCGTTAACTGGAGGGTTAAGAATGTAATGTTATGTGGAAATGTATTTCTTCAGTATTGTAGGTTTCCAGAGGGCAGACAAAAATAAGAATAAATTAAACATAGCAGTCTCGCTTTTCCCCTTTGTGAAGTTTCATTTGGCTGTGAAAAAAAAAGAGAAAGAGGATTAGATAACATTTTTAAATTAGAAATACGACTCATTTTTGTTAGTAATGTAAAAGGCCTTGGGCTGAGTTTCATTATCCTGTTTGTCTGGGGCGCTGACAGCAGTGTAATACTGTGATTGGAAAAAAAAGATGCACAAAAGATGTTGGTAAGCTCTATTCTACCCCTCTAACCTAAAGAACTAATATATTATATTTTCCTTCTTCAAATGCCCTAGTATTTTACTTGTACTAACCATTCTGCTTAATAGTTTAGCAGACAAACCCTTTTCCCTGTGTCTACTTCCTGCATTGCAGAGCGTTGGGAGTCTTCCAGTCCATTAAGGGCTTTCACACTGAGGCTTACAATTTGATTTCATTTGATGCTTTTGTTCGAGTAAAAATAGCACCACAACCTCCATAGTGCAGGAAAAATTGTTTTATTTGCATACAAAAAAAAGTATGATTTCAACTTTCAATAGGCGGCCTTGCGGCCACTTGTGTCACTACAGAGGAAAAATCTCCATCAACCCAAGATGTAAGTTTTGGCCTTTACAGGCCCCGCCAGCGGAGTTCAGATGCTGTCCCTCTGGCCATACGTGTGCCACATCTTGACCCACCTATACACTTGGAGTGAACCCCAATATATCCCGAAAGAGTAAGGAGAACAACTCAACCAAGAACGAACAAAGACACCGCACAGGAAACTTTATTCACTCACCAAAAACTTTTAGAAAAATTAGGAGACATCACACCCAATTTAATTCATTCTCTCAACACTGCAGAAAGGTTTATAGCCTGTAACTTTGTGGTTCTAAAGAACATTTGTGTCAAAATCCAGTCCTTGGGAGCCATAAAAATATCTTAGTTTGCATAATATTTATAACATATTGCTCATTGATGCGTATTAATTGTTTTGATTTGTAGTCTCTGACAGCCAGCTTGGAAACCCCTGTTTCAGGTTAAGTTAAATCAGAAAAATAATATTGTAGATGACAAAGTGGATATGGGATACAAATAAAAAACAAATATTTTAAACAGATTTGTGTTAACAGAATGTAGATATCCTATCAATATTATTTAAAAGGCAGCACTCGTTACAGAATTTATTTGAACAGAACAGGTTTGATTTTTTTTTATTTACCTCTGTACCGTGCATTTAAAACACACATTTTATATAAATGCAGTAAAATAAAAAAAATGTCTGCTTAATCCTTACAAATTTTTAGCAAGGTTTTAGGTCTGTTGAGATAGGAGACTAGATTAACCAACACCAAGGAGGTGTGACATCTCCCCAAAATTACATTTGTTCTTATTAAAAAAAAGTTGAATGCAATGTTTTTGAGAAATCTATTTAAGTATCTGGTCTTTGTAAACATAAGCTTGCATAGAGATTATGTATGGGAAAATGATTTTTATAAAATGTTACCTTGTTGCCATAGTAACCTGTGCAATGGCAATACTGGTTGGACTTTCTCTGGCTGCTAAGGAGATGAGACCACTTTTAAAATGTTATACAAAAATCAATTTTTAATGTATGACGCTTTTTCTCAAAGCATATGGATTAACTACTATGGCTTACAATGCATACAATAAACGGTAATGTGCATTGAGGTGGGCGGGCTGGCCATATGTTTGATTGCCAAGCCAATTCTTATTTTCTATACAGCCACTGGAATGAAGAATGCGCTTTTAAGTACTTTCATATGCACTCTTTAACGTACATGGGAAAAAAATTGTATATTTAGAAGCTACAGCTCCACAGCTGCAGCGCTCCGCCACCATGTGCTGGCTGTTGTACCAGTTTTGGCTGTTTGAGGTAGCCGGTCAGTGACGGGAATGCCCTCAAGTTAATTTCCCCCCTCTCGTTGCTTTTTTATGTGCACACTTGTGAGGTAGTAGAGACAAGTAAGATCTCCTGGAAGTCTCCTGCAAGGCTTCTTATAGTGCGTGAGCACACTTTACCCCAGCAGTAGATGTGTTCAGCTATATACTGTACATCTCCTGCAAGCCTAGGAGCTGGTGGGGAGAAAAAAAAAGAAAGAATGGATACGCGGGGGATTCCACAATTTATAAAGTGGAAAAAACATTAAAGTGCATATTGTAATTGGAGCATGCATTTAAGCACAGCTTAGAGTTGTCTCATTCAAACAGGAATCATAACCAATGTGCACAGCTTCTCCATTTTGTGTTGGCACAGTTGGGTATTTTTGTTTAAGATGGATCCTGTGGCTGACCATATAGAACAATAATATCCACCTCTATCATGTAATGGAATGGTTGTATTTAAAAAGAAAGTAGCAGATATTAGTTCTATAATAGGATTACAGAAGTATCCAAATATAAGGTTGGAATCCAAATTCTGACATCCATGCATTAACCCAGGACAGAATGGAGACATGTATTTGGCAGTACACCTTTCCATGTGTTGGGTTATTATTATTATATATTACTGAATATTAATAATACTGTATATTATTAGTAATAACAATATACTGTGTGTAAGACTTACTGAAATTAGATTAACTTCTACCAAGTGCTCTTAATTTAGTAATTTCATCTGTAAATTACATTTTTCTGTGTCAAACCACATTTACTCAAATGCTAATTTGTTAGTCCATCATTTTTATTTTTTTTTTAGTTTTTGGTGGCACAAGATTTTACATCATCACCATCACCAGAACTATGACTCTACTTTCCTAGCCAGTTCTAAAGGAAATTATGATCTTAAATTCTGCGCCAAACACTGAGAATCTGTAAAATGCAAACAAATTGTTTCTCAATAGCCTAAAAGTTTAATAGAGTGTAATTTTTTTAGGAGTTCTTTATTATAGACTAACAAAAGCCAAATAAATGTTAAAGGTAGTGTTTGCCTTAGACAAAACATTAATTGCACTTTCCAGTATGTTAAACAAATAGGTAGATCTGACATTATATTCTTTAATCTGAAGGTTTAATCACATAAAAACAAAAGAGCAACCTTTAAGAAGCCTTTTTCAGTTTCTATGGCAACAACCCATTAGTATCTATTGCATAGAATTTAGGTTTCTTCCCATTAAAACCTGGTGGATATATTAAATGGAAAATATTTTCTATTTAGGGTCTCTGGAGCTAAGCCCTTAATGGTGTTAATTTCTTAGTAGCAGTTTATTCAGCATATACTAACAGATTAAGTTATAATTATAGTTTGTGGATTTTCTGCCACTGTAGGAACACAAATCATAACACATCAGACATGTCCTTTCCAACTCCACAGGGTTGGTAATTATATTTAAAAAAATATTTTATTTTAATGTAATTGTGAGCAATACAGATCTCAAAAGACTCAGAGGCAAAGGGCACATAATTATTATTATATTACTATTGGTAATAAAGGTAGGTGATTATTAGTTAAATGAAGTAAAGCAATGCCTGCCTACCGCTAATACTTATATATCAAACAACATAAAAAATAATTTAGGCTTTTCTTCTTCATATTTACTTTTTATTTATGATACAAAAAAAAATCAATTACACCGCTCACAATGCATTTAGAAAAACATTTACTGCTATTTCCAAACTTCTGCACAGGTAGCTGTGGGAATTGCAGTTAGGGAAATTACTTTGTGTTTTTGTAATATTTTTTTATAATAATAAGAGTGATTTGCATTTATATAGATACAATTCTGGCTTCACTGAACAAGCAAAGACAGGGAAAAACATATTTAAACAAACTTCTATATTGCAGCCGTTATTATTATTATTAAACATAGATGTAAATGTAGGGGGTTGAGTAGAGTTTTCGGTGCCTTTTTTGTCCTAGAACGAAAATAAACTAAAACAGTGAGTATTTTAAATAACACAACTTTAAAATCTTTAGCAGCTATGGTTTTTTATTATTATTGTATTATTTCATATAATAAACAGAAACGGGGAGTATCCTCATCATTGATGTCCATCCTTGCTTGCCATCAACTCTCTAATACAGAAGATGTTGTTAGAATGTGGGAGAGAGGCTTTATTAAATAAAGCAAAAATTAAAAAAAAAAACTTGCCCCAAACCCATGCAAGTTATACCCTTAGAAATAATGTCCGGTATGCACCAAAAGAGAGAGAGAAAGGACTCACAATACCCAAGTGAACCTGACTTATGCCTGACTTCAGCTGAAATACTGTTTAAAGCAATGTATAGCAAAATGTCATCAGAAAACAGCCTGGCCTGCCAAAGACGTGTGGAACTCAAAAGGTTAATGCAGTAAAGACCCCGACTGCAGAGGGGACAGCTTGGTACGCTGGGTGGGAGGCCCTTTCCATCTTTTATGGGATAAAGCGAGTAAATCTCTTTCTAACTAGTTTGATACATGGACGGTCCAAATAAATTCTCGGTTAGGCTTATTGCTTTAAGACTATTTACTTAATCCCCCTTTTTTCAGAGGGGCATAAAGTAGAGAAAGTATTATTTTTATTTAATGTTCACTGAAAGTCTACGTAAAAACTGCTATATGTTTTTAGTTATTTACTAAATTCTCAATTACAATGATCCAATGCATGTTGAAAACAGCACTAGGTAGGTACAGTGTTTACAATCAATAATTCATGGATTGATGTTTCATGGTGTTGTTTCACCAACTTTTCTGAATGTGTCACTTTTCAAGATAAATTAATAATTACAAAAAATAATTCCCATTCACAGACATTCTTTAATCATGCGAATTTTCACTTAAACATAATGATTCAGGGAATGCGTAATTGTCATGCGACTGAAATAGCATTTTAGACCTGCTAACATTTATTAATTTAACATACTACAAAGTGTAAATAAGTTGAACAGCAATTTAATGCCTATGCATGTTTTTTTCTGATTTTTTTTTTGCGTAAGGCCATTGTGTTTGGCTGTGCACGGTGTCCAGGATTCCTAAAACTTTGCAGACTCGTGTATCTTAAGGATAGTGACGTAAAATAATATACTTGATGGATATGAAAAAAAACGTTGAATAAAATTGCACCGAGTACATCATTCCCAATGTATTCACACGGTGATACAATGTACGTTTGTAATGACATAAACTGATTGTATCTGTCTGGGAGAAAGCATGCCTTCAAAATCTTTATTCATAACGTGGTCTCCTTTGTACACTCTTGTGAATGCAGATATATGCAAAGCGGGCATGCAGCTCCGCGGGCCTTATTCAGACTTCAGAGACAGGGTGATTATATAAATCCAGAATCCACTCATCAGCCCTGTGAGGCCTGGATTAATATAATCACTTTGTGTTGGCCTTCCTGGGAGATTGATTGTGCGCTTGGTAGATTGAGATTAACCCTTTGAATGTCATATGATATGTCATAAGCATGTGTTTTCTAGTCACAGCTATCTAAAATGATACAAACCTTGCAGGCCATAACAGTATTAAACATGTTGACAGTACATCTGGATCTGAGTTTAATCACTAAAAGGAGAGTTGCGGTTTGATGTTAGGCGAGAGACACTGATTTAACTATACATTTTAGGCCAACCAACATCTTCCTGCAGCTCACTTGAGATGAACCATCGTAATGTATAGTGGAAACTGCATCTCTCTTGCAAATTCTCTTGACCCCAGTTTTCCAGACAGGTACCTTTTCATAGTTAAACTGCAACAATGGTGACTCATTACAGGTTTCAGTTACCATTTCATCTCATTCTGGGCCATTATTATTATTTATTAATTTATATAGTACCATCATATTCTTTTCATATAAAAATACTCTGCGTAGCTCTACAATGGGTATTATATGCATCTCTGTTTGCAGCAATATACTATTCTGTGTCCCCGACTCTCCTTAACCTTTAATATGCCTTGACATTTAGGCATCAGACATTGCAAATAGACAATGTACTTCCTTAGAAGGAGTTACATTGCCTAAAAAAAACCACTAACCTTGCTGTAAACCGTTAACTTATAAAATTGCATTATATCAAGAATTCAGCTGAGGTCTAAGAATATTTCACATTAAAATAAAATGAACAAACTTTATGTATCATTAGGTAATGTAATAAGAGCTTGATATAAAATGTTACACGGCTTTATGTGCTGCAAGACTGGTACATTAAGTATTACCAGCTTGACATGAATTTTTAAAATTGTCAATGGTACCAGCAGCTTTCCAGCTAGAATAACCTGTCCCAAACTTTCCATTGATATTTCATTGTTAGAAACCAGGGGATAAACTGGATACTCACATTGTAGAACCACTTACTGTCCTGTCCCAGGAGCAACTGCTATGCTTACATTTTGGGTTCTTTTAAAGTTAGTTTACTATCTAGTTTGACATCCCCACTAAAGACAAATGCATCTTAAAGTTTTTTCCAAAAACTAAAATAAATCATGTACATGTAAAAGAAGCTGCAGCTTCCCATCTCTTCTGTGGTCTGATGACTTTTTCCATTGATTGACTGCTTGAAACAGTAGGATCACTTTATGCGCATGTGCACGGGGGCTTGAATAGATACACTCCTGCGGGGCTCTCCTAGTTCCCCACTTTTAGCCATGCTTTATGAGATGTATCTAACCAGCGCCAGACTGGGAATCGCAAAGCAGCCCTGGGCGCTTTACATCAAATAATGTATGTGCAGCCACTAGCTTAATGTGCTTGGTTGCACTTTACATTTTTATACTTTCATAGCATGTGGCCATGCGTATCCAGCCGGTGGACGCAATCTGTCGCTAAAGCAGCACTATTGGTGAATATGCAGCCCTGTCTGGATTTGCCCTGTGAGCGAGATGGCCAGTCTGGGCCTGTCTCTCACAGACAAATCCAAAGTACTGTGTCTCTTTAGAAAATCAATAAAACCAGAATGTACACTGGATTAAGGGTCCACGGCCTGAGTGAAGAATAGTTAAAGAAATAGTGTGATTAGTCATAGCTGTCAAATATATTTACAACGGAAAATCAATTAAAAATAAAGCAGACCTTCCCTGGGTTTCTTCCTTCTGCACTTTAATTGAAATAGATTTTTTGGCCTGAAAGGCCAATCTAAATATGTATTGGTGTTAGCAGTAGTTAAAAATGCATGGTTTGCAATTCAACTACTTCACTAAAACACAAATATTAATTATGGATTATCCACTGTAAGAGCTGAAAAAACCCAATAGAAAACAACTTATACGAAGCAATTCAATTGAGTATTAGTTTAACCTAAATGTTCAGTGCATATTTTTGCACTTAATTTCTAGACTATACAAAGTGACGACTACAATTCAGAAGGCACGTCTAAAGAACCTCTATGCTGAACCATTGGTGCAACTACAGATGCGATGGGGCCCGTTCTTCTAGGGGGCCTGGTGACTCCTTATTCCTGTCTCCTCGTACCGGTTCAAAATAGTTTAGAAAGGGCCCTTCCCACCTGGACCGCACCGATGCGCGAGCGACTGAAGAAAAAGCTCCTAAGTGAGAGGTAAACTGGCAGGATGTGGGATGTGTGTGTGAATGTATTCGTATATATACCGTAATTGCTCAATTATAAGATGACGCTGATTATAAGACAACCCCCCAAAACTTTAATATTAATTTAGGAAAAAAGAAAATGCCAAAACATAAGACTACCCTATAGGAAAAAAGTTTACCAGTGCATCCCTTTACTTGTGACCGCCGGGGCTTCTATGACAGAGCGCCGGCATCACATGACCTTCTGGTGCTCCACCATAGAAGACCCACGGAAGTGGGTCTGCAGCAGCGGAGGTTGTCTGTGCGCCTCCCGCAAACGGTATATTTATGCATGTGTGCGCACATGAATATGTAATTGTGTGTGTGGGCATGGATGCGGGGAATTCACTTCTCTGGCAGCCAGCGAACGTCTGCTCGATGGGCGCAGACTACTGCTGGCACCTCTGCCGGGGCTTCTATGACGGAGCACCGGCGTCACATTGACCTTCCGGTGCTCAGTCATAGAAGCCCTGCCGGCCTCCACCCGCTGCCCCCACTAGACACCAGGGAGTCAGAAGCACTGGTAAGTCGGGGAGGTTGTAAATGGGGGGGTGTAAGGCTTTTCTGGAGGCAGAGTGCCCCATGATATGCCTTTTAACCCCCTTTATGTCAATCTGCCCATTCAGAAATGCCTTTTAACCCCTATATGCCACTCTGCCTCCAGAAATGCCTTTTAACTCTGTATATGCTACTCTGCCTCCAGAAATGCCTTGTACCCCCCTATATGCCACTCTGTCCCATTATATGCCTTTTAACCCCCTATATGCCAGAGTAGCATATAGGGGTATAAGGCATTTCTGGAGGGAAATGGCACTGGTAACTGTGCCAGTGCAAACAGGAGTACTGACCATAGAAATGCTAGCAGGACTGCTAATCTCTTTAATTCTACCAAATTTGGTAGGTTTTGCTGTTGGTGGTGATGATGATAGTAATAGCAGGGGGAAATTGTGCACTAGTCATTCGTAGAATGCTCACTGAGGAATCTGATTCCAGACCACTCATCTCCTCTATTCTCTCCTCCACTTCCTCTGGCTCATAGTCAAGTTCTTCATTAGCAAGATCAAATTGAATTCCTGCTAGGCTGGAGCTAAGACTGATATCATGACTAGTTTGACGACTACTAGTAGTAGTAATAGCAGGAAGAACATAGCCTAACTCTGCACTTGGCCTCTTGCACCTTGCACCTTGCACCTTGCTAGATGGAGTTCCACTACGTGTAGCCATTTCTCTAACTGTCTTTACAAAAAATATTGTAAGGACTTGGTGGATCGCTAGAGGTGGTGCTAGGAGAAAATGATGGTACTGGTGGGAACACCAGTTGCAGCACTAGTGGTGGTGGAGGTGGTGGTCTTGGGAGGCAGATTATCTACAAAAAGCCTCCGTGAGAAAGAACGAGATTGCTTGGGATTGGGAACACCACTCTCAGTCTTGCTGCTAAATTTGTTCTGCTTGGTACCTTGGATGCTGCTTGTGGATGAGGAAGATGCTGCTGGGTCCAATAGGCACTTCTTTTTACTCACTGGGCTAGTAATAGTACTAGTTGTGCTACCCTTTACCTTTGAAGGTGCTTCTGATGCCTTCGGCTTTCCGTAAAAAAAACATAGAGCTGGTGGGCCTAGCAGCACTACTACTGCCTGCTATTTGTGCCTTTCCTTTGCTGGATGATTACCCAAATAATAACCGAGAGCTTGGCCTACTTGTCCGACTAGACTGACGCACAGGCCGCATCGTCGAAAAACTAACTGGTGGTGGTGGTAGATGGAGCCTGTCCCTCCCTCCTTTTCTTAGTCCCAAAACGAGGATAAATTTCAAATTTTATTATGTGTGTTGTGTTTAAAAGTAAGGGACCAGGGAAAATAGCTTAATAACGAAAAATGGAAACAGAAAAAATTGAGGAAGTTTCTCTTCAGTGCTGCAGATGAAAAACTATGCACAACTGCACTGTGCTGTCGTGTGCAGTCTGCCAAAGTGCTCAAGTTATTTAAAATTGGTTAACTAAAGCTGCTAAATTGTGTTATTAACTCAAGTTTAACTATAATACACTAACTAGTAAACTAAGAGCCTACTACTATGCTAAAGGTATATTTCCTTCCTATTCTAAGTCTACCTCTGGGCAAGGGCAGACGCTCTCAAGCCCACTAAGCTAAAGTGAGGTTATTAATATATTATATTATTTATTAATATTATCAATTTATATAATATTAATAGATTACAAATTACATTTATTGTATTATGGGGTTAAACAACTTTACCTTTAAATCAGATCCAGAAGCAGACAGATATAGTTGTACTACTTCTGCTAAGTCTACCAAAATTTGCTAAAGTATTTTCTTTCTTACTAATACAGTATAGAATTTAACAGCAAAACAGTTAGCTTCACTGCTTGCTGAACAAAACAACACGCAGCACTTATGCGGCTGGACTCACTAGCCCAACAACTTCACTTCACTGATGGACTGAGTTGAGCAAAACAAAAGAAATTAAAAATAAATATATTTAATAAATTATTAATTAATAATATTAGGAAAATTGACTTTGTCTCTTGCTGTTGCTAACACAAAGCACAAACTAAAGCACTGCAGCACCAGTGCTAGTAAGCTTAGCTTAATTTTAAAATTAAAAATTAAGTACATTAACTAAGTAAGTAATAAATTGTTAGGGATTTCTCATATTAGTATAATTAATAATTAAATTATCAACTTCTACCTTAAGCTTAAGGGTAGTAGTAGACTGGTTAATCTTTATGTGAGATAAATTAACTCTTCTACCTGACAGAATGTCGGAAGCAAACAAAGCTAATATAATGTAGCTAAATTGACGGCGGCGCCATGAAGACGAACACGAAGAAACGAAGATTCGTTATTACGTTTGAGCAACAAAATGCTCTATTCGTGTTCGTTTTCATGTTCTCCAGAATACGAATGCACAAGTCTAATATATATAGTATCATGTGGAATTATTATCCTGTATTCATGTCTCCCAGTTGTTAGTGTTGTACAGAAACACTTAGATTTTTAACCCCTTAATGACAATGGGTTTAGGGACTGCCCATTGTCCTTAAGGGGTTAAAAAGACTGTTTTTAAAAAACCTATCATTTAACCTGCTTTCTGACACATAACATGCTTAAACCCTTTCAGTTCAAATTCATGTCATATCTCCCTAGGGAAAGGACTATGAAACCAGCAAAGAGTGTCGCATGTTGCCAAGAAGCACTCTGTAAATCAGCCTGTGTAAATGACTGTCACTGGCTGGTATAGGGTATACTTGACTTAGGTGTCTATAAATCAATCATTACATAATGCCGAGATAACAAATTCATTGTCCAATAATGGGGTAAATGATGTCAACTGCTCCATGAGAGAGTTATTAATCCCTTTGTCCTATGCTAGACAAAAGAGAAGTCGCTCTGGATCTAATATAGCAATGTCACATATCTTCAGCAAATATAACTTTACAATGATGGAGTCTTGTGAACTGTCTCTCTGGGTGGGGTGTACGATTTTTCTTAGACTGATGGCTCAGAAAATCACTCTGACCTCTAATCTACTGGGAAAAGGATAGGCTGTGGACTGCCTATGTAAAATTCAATTCTGGATGTCTCTGAGCATAAAAAAAAATCCGTTCAAGAAGCAGAAGCATAAGATGAGAGAGAAATAAAAAAGAACAGATAAAGGTTTATGGCAATTAGCATAGTGAGACAGACTGAATATGGAAAAGAAGCATTTACATGGTAGAAAAAGTCACCGCCACATTTATGTACTGTTTTAAGTTATATATATATATATATATATATATATATATATATATACTGTGGGATATATATAATTTAATTGACTGAAACCTAAACAAAATGCTTCATGTCTATGTATGCGTTTCCTTTTGGTGATTAAGGCGAAGGTGACGTTTCCCATATTATCTCCTCCACAGCTGTTTCATGAAACCAAGTTTCAGTTTCTATCCCCAAAAGCTGGTGAGCCCCAGGCCGTGCAGATAACAGCACAATGACAATTCTAGACTAGCACTAGATGGCATTTAATGACACCCTTTTCTACTTTTCTGCTTTCCTGCTGAAATGTAGCAGCGAAAAAAAAAAAATCAATGGAAGGAATGAATGTGCTATTTGTGTTCCGAAATTAATTTCCCTATAATTGAAAAGACAGAAAACTTAGCCCTCTGTCTTGATAATGTATTATGCTGTGTACATGCAGACGTGAACATCTCTGTTCTATGTTGGGTGAATACTAAACCAGTATTTAAATTACAATGGCTGCTCTTCACAAGCAGTTTATGATGTTGAGCTTACGGCCCCCGTCTTATCTTTGTCAGCAATAAAAAGCAGCAACAAAAGATTGCAGGCAGAAAAAGGGGGGCCATTTATCAAAGTGGAAAAGAAAATCATTCCCGTTGAAACCAATTAGATTTTCTAGTTTGATAAAATATGGTATATTTTGATTTTGCCATAGAAAGATATTGATAAATAATGTCCAACCATTACTGGATAATTCTACGATGGTTTGCATAGCCATGTGATTTCTTAAACATACCGGGGCACACCTATTGTCCTAAATCCTCATCGATCATGCCCTGGCTATTCTCATCAGGGCTCTAAGTTTAATGTTAAAGGGATAATTGTACATTATGACTGCGTATTACGTTCCACATTTATCTTCTCTGTGCAGCATGTTTGTGTGTGATAGTGTAGAAAGACACCCCCCTCAGTGTGACAGTACTACAGAGTGTTGCACTTCCCCCATGCATGAAGATGCTACAGGAATGTAAATAGCTACTTCTCTCTTGTGTAGAACAAAGCTTGGCTACAGGGTTAGGCAGCAACATTGCTCACGGTAGACATTTACTGGGGTCTGTGGTGGACAATATAATGATGCTCTATGGACCATCACAAACCTTGCCACAGACGCTGGTGTCCTTGTACAGACACTTTGCCTATCCCTGTTTGGCTAGGAAGTGAGAATTTCTGATTAGCCAGCTTGTCGCCATTGGTCAACTTTGTCCCCCTCTCATGCTTGCCCTTCACACCCAGCCCTAAAGGTTGTAATTGGTTACCCACTCCCCTCATCCCTTAGATTGATTCCTGACCTGAAATCCTCATTTGCCTTGTTATCAATGTTATTGTGCTTTTATTTGTATAAAGCGCTATGTTTTGTTTCATTAAAGCAGCCCTTACTTCTCCCTCATTACCTCATCTGGTTATTGGAGGGAATTGACAGCTCTGCAAGGGTCACACCCCCATTTTTCATTTTTACTAGTATTAGGATGATACCACATTGTTATAAAAGGTTTTGTTCTCTAATGGCTGTAGGAAGTCTAGCCGGGAGTGTAAGAATAAAGGAAGAAAACATATATTTCTAAGATAAAGAACCCAACTTTCACTATACAGTTCTATCCAACACACAGTTAACAAATTCTGAACTGACATAATTGTAGATGTTAGATCATGGATTAGATATTCATGGTGATTATAAGAGGAGGTACATTAGTTAAGATGAAAAATGAGGTTGTGTTGGCAGATTCAGTCAATGCTTTCAAAAAAGGATGGATACTTCTGCAGCTCCAGCAGGTTTTGATCCTCTGTCATATTGTTTGGACGATCCATTTCCATGAGGGCATGGTTTGACATCTCTGGAAGGCCCTATAATTAACATTTTTTTTCCTTTTTTTTAACATGTTGCACTCCAAGGGCATATGCAGTGATTGTCACTGTACACCTTTCTAACACCCAAATGTTTAATTGGATGCATCCCACGCAGGGCCGGCCCAAGACATAATGCCGCCAGGGGCGAAGTTTAAAATGGCGCCCCCCCAACGCCAGGGGTCATTATCTACCCTTCCTCTCCCTCCTTTCCTATTACCTACCCTATCCCCTTTGTACTTCACTTACCTTTCAGCAGTCCTGCGGCAAGTCTCCCTGCTCTGCCACTGTGCGCGCTGCTTTACTGCGGAACGCCGGAAATGACGTCATCTTCCAGCAATCAGCATTACAAGCCGGCGCCAAGACCGAGCTAGAGGGCTCGCAGAGGAGAGAGAGAGGGGTACTTGGTAACTTGGTAAGTGAAAACCACTCTTCAAAAATGCCATCTGGAGAAATTGCCCCACTCTGCTCCATGGTAGGCTCGGCCCTGAACCCACGTCCTTGCCTGTGGGACATTGATGAGGGGGGCAGGATGGATGGAGGGGGTGATATCTGTTATTGGCCAATGCCTGTCCAGTGGGTTAATTGTACATGAACCTGCACATCCTAATGGGCAGATAATGTGGCCAGGGGGTGTAGTTTGGCTCAATGTACTTGGCATGTTGGTACTTTATTTTAACCACCCCCATGGCACATGATGGGTGACATGGTGACAGGCACTGTAAGGACTGCGTCTTACCTATTAATTTATTTTAAACACCCATTCCACTGAGGAATAATTAATAGTTATTGGAGATTGGGGGAAGGAAAGGGTCATCATCACTCCACCATCTTTGGGTACTAGTTACAAGTTGGCAATAGTGAATATGCAGTTGGATTATAGCCACAATTTTTGCCAATTTAAATGCACTGACATTTTAGTGAATAAACCTTATAGTCAATGAGGTATAAAGATGGTACTCACTTACTTATCTCAGATTAGTTATTAAACCCCTCAGATTTCCATTACTACTGATTTACATCTAATCAGATAATCACTTCAATCTGATCACATAATCTGGCCACAAGTCAGTCAAAAGGATGGATATACACTAATGGGTTTAGGGAAAAAATATGGTTCCTTTAGTAATTGCTATAGCGCCACAGAATCAGCTGGCACACTATAATCAAAATACAATACTAATTTTGTAGTAATAATAGATGTTCAAAAGTGCTACAATTAAATGTTTTACCTTGGTGATCCTCAGAATTGCTTATGTATACATAATAACATGAGAGGAGCTAAGGATTAAAAGAGAAGCCTCATTCCTTTTAACACAAAAACATAGAATTTGATGGCAGATAAGAGCTATTTGGCCCATCTCGTCTGCCCATTGCTCCTGAGACTGCCCAAGACTGAGACCTTAATCAATACATGGTCTTGTCTTAGAGTCAGTAAAACTTCCTGAAATAAACTTCCATTGTGTACTTGGTTAAATAATTTTAAGAATTTCAATGTTTCTTTCACCTCTCACCAATCTCATCTTCCCTGAACTGCATCTGTGATCTGTAAAGAGTCTGCTCTTTGTATAACGTACTAATTTAGTGTGTCATAAACATTGGTATGTGAATATGTGGGAACGATATGGGCTTGATCTGGAGCCTCTGGTAGAAGCACCGCTGTCATAGGTGTCAGGTAATTTCTATCTTTCTCTGGGCAGATGGAGCGGTGTTTAACCATACCCACTCTCTGCCCACTTTCCCTCTCACTCTTGTCTAGGCTAGCCCAGCTCCTGTGTGTTCTGTACACAGGTCTGGTTTCTTTGCAAAGTCCCATCTTCAAAATAGGTAAACTCTGGTAAGGCTGCCCTGGGAAGTTCCAGATGTCACAGAACCTTCATCCTTTTCCTCCTTTCACGCCGACCAAGAATATGTCAAACCAGGCTCATGCCATTTTGAAGGATTGAGCCCTAATTCAACTTCATTAAAGATTAATTTTTTTTCTGTGTCTGTCTGCCCAGATCCCCCATCTCAAAACCTTCCCGACAAATAATTATTTTCACAGCTAGAACTGATTTTACAAGTGCAGTGCAACTCCATGCAAATGAAATGTTACCATTATTACTTTTGTCAATCATGAAAATGTTTCCAAGCTTTGTTACTATAAAAAATAGGAAGAACGCAAATATTGCACAAGATTAAATGCTTAAAGGGTTAAACACTCAGAAATTTCACGAGCGTACAGTACAAAATGAAACCTTTAGAAGACATCTTTCTGCATGTCTTAGAAACCTCAGGAGAGATCAGGTTGTGATTTATGGTGCAGATTATTGAAAAGCCATAATCTTATAATTATAATTTGGCACAGTGTATGTCATTGTGCGTTGAAGTGATTTGTGAGACGGGCTTCTTTGAATACATCGCACTGCTTGTGTCCCATGGGGGGAGAAACTTTCTCAGGAACATTGCACCTACTTTTGAAATTAACTGTTAACCTATTCATTCATGTGTACTGTAAAGGCCTTTTTCTATGTGCCAAATGAAAAATTAGGTTCCATCCCTGTGATTGAAACTGTATTTACCAGATAGAGCTAAACCGTGAAAAAGTTAATTGAACAAAATTTCATGAGATTCCAAACAGACAAGGCATGGAATTACAGTCCTGTCTACCTGTCCTCCTCCGCTGGTGGAAAATAAACCATCTGGCACAAATACGAATATTAAAGCTACTATTTAGAAAACCTCAAGGATATCTGGCCTGCATGCATTCAGTTGGTGATAATTGTCTGGGAATACATGATAATTACTATCTCAGATTATATATTTATTATTATATGCGCATTCACTGAGGTTCAACATCACCCAGGGCATTGCATGGGGTAAAAGTCGAATATCCTATGCCAAGGCATTTTCAGTAGTTACATCAAATTCTGAACTTTTTTGTATGAGCAGTCAAGAAACCTTCATGTCATGATGCTCCTTATATAACATTAGGTGAAAACTTAATGGGCTACTTTCCACCTATTTTAAAAGACTGAAAATCAAAAGCCTCGATGCTGCATACATCCTCTGTATTATTGTGCACCTCTTTATTGTGTGTTTCTTTTTTAGTGTTTATATCCACATTAACTAACCACATTCTTTGAAACATATTCACAACAGCAGAATTAATGAAAAATATGTTGTTGGTATCATATTCCAGTTAGAATAAGTAGGGTATATGTGGTATATTCTTTTGCACTTTAGCATTATGTAAACAGCAGCTAAAATACATTTACAGAAAAAAAATACAGATATTGTACTAAACGCTTGTGAAGTTGTATATTAACAACAAGATAACTAATATAGCTTGTATCCTTCTTTACACATCAAATCATAAGCAATGTTTTTGCTATATAAAATAATTTTATATTTTTAGATTTGCATTCCAAAGACGATCTTTTTCCTCAAACAGCTTCACAGTGAATATTTGTCTCCCAACAGCTTATCACTTGCCAGCGACATCTTTGTCTACAAACAGCTTATCATTGCCATCTTTACACCCGCATAGCTTATCAGTGGCATATTTGTCTCTAAAACAGCTTGTTTCTACCATCCTTGTCTCCAAACAGCTTACCCATGCCATCTTTGTCCCCAAAATGCTTAACACTGCAATCTTTGTCCCCAACCAGCTTCCCAGTGCCATCTTTGTCCCCAGTATTCCATTGCCAACTACGTCTCCTAACAACTTCCCTTTGACAACTTTGTCCCCAAAACAGCCTCCCAGTTTTCCAACTTATCTGACTTCAAAAGACTGGGCCTTGCTTTGTCTCTCCACCCAACCTTTCATCTTGCAGCCCATGAAGATTATTGAGTGGCGCTGCCTACATGGGCTTAGATGACCAGCTTATATCTCCTGGTACGTCCTTTTTTTTAGTAATCACGAAAAGCCATGCCTAACACTAAAAAGGTTAAGCACAGGGGAGGGTTGGAATTGCATATGCTGTTTTGGTCTTGTTAGAAGGGGCAGCTCTGGCGTTTTAAAGATCCTAAGTGGGATTAGCTAGGCAATCTATATTTTACACACATTTTTTTTAAAAATATTATACATATATATTAAGGAACTAAGCAGCATTTATAACAACATATACGTTTTAAAGAAAATACATTAAACTGATAGAGCTTTATGGTGAGCCTGTTTTGCATGTATATGTCCTTCCCCTTTATTGACTAAGGGCCACAATTAATCACTGAGTCATTAACAGTTGTTTATTATAAATATATGGTAGTGCCATGCCAGCAAGCCATGGGTTTGATATGCTCATGGTGAGAAAAAAGCCCTTTACTGCACAACTGCACAGCAAGCAAAATAAAAAAAAACCAAAACACGTGAATATGGGCATGCCTAAGAACAATTCTGGCCTAAAGTTTTTAGTGCCTTTTCAGAAGTCTAGAAAATCTAGATTGTATTCATAGTCACTATCCATATATCTTGTCCGTTATTACAGAAGCTAATTTTGAAGTGCTTTATTCTTTTCTAATTATTAAATAAATGACAGTCGCTACACACACAGACAGCTGTATAGGGCCCCCATAAACCTATTGGTCCTCATCACACTATCGATGAGAAAAACTATGTGTGTGTTGTAGTTTTCTCCATCACTATAATGGTTTGTTTAAAAAACTGGGGAAAATAGAACGTCACCCCTAAGGCTGGGCAGGGGATATGATTAAAGGCCATCTACCCACTGTATCCATCCACCTGGCAATGTATTGAAGCAGGACCTCATATGATTGAAATGACATCATATGGTGACACTATGCTTCAAGACATCCCAAGGTGGCTGTGATAGATCCATGGCTGCAAAAGTTGCACAGATTTTAGCATCATTCTTCAAAAATGCTGCTGACAGGAGACATGATATTACCATTTTACAAGAAATATTAATTTTTTCTAGCGTGGTTATTTCATTTTGACCTGTATGATCAAAATAGATGGTGGCAGGTTTGATTTCCTAACCCAATAAAACCAAAAATAAATCATAAAGGCGGTCTTTGTTGCTAACCAACATAAAATGTACATGCTAATGCACAGGACATACCTCAAACAAGAGGTATCTCATTGTATTCTTCATGGTTAAATAAATAAATAAATAAATAAAAGGTGTGTGTTTTTAATCTATTATCTTGAAACATCCTGCTAAAAAGCCTCATTATGTACTTAAATCTGGAGATACTGTAAGTACACATTAAGAGGAAGCGGCCATAGTCTTATGAAATGTCATTAAAGTATAGCTGTAATGGACTTTTCAGTCCTGCCAACTGTTACAAAATCAAATGGTGGTTAAAATATTAAAATCCAGTAAACAACATCTAAAAAAGTATAAAAGGAAAATGTTTCCGGACTGTTAACTTATTTATATTGTGTGTACGTCACGAGAAGGTAGGGCCAGTCTAAAAGAAGCTGATTGCCATTTCAAAGGGGTAGCTCTACCTGTGCCCTGTCATAAAAAAGGTATAAACATGTGGTGAGTACACCGATCTAGATGTTCTACATTACATTTATTTATATAGCGCCAGCACATTCCGTAGTTCTGCAGTAAAATAAATAAAAATCACAAACAATAACAAACCGGTACAAAAGAAGAAGAGGGCCCTGCTCTTGCATGCTTACAATCTAGTCGATATACCTAGTATAATATGAGTCAAAACCAAGATAGACTTCAATCTTGCAATCCATTATACATCAGTTAGACAATAAAGGCATCATCTTTACCAAATTTGCTTTCTCGCTTACTATGGCTAACACAGTACAACTCTATACCTAGATATTCCCACACCCTTGGAGGCCTTTTAATTGGTTCTGGGGAAACCCAGATAGTTCCCAGGTAAACCAGTCTCCTTATCTGTGCCAATACTGTTCAACCAGTTTCCAAATAGAAAGTTAACCAGCGGCATACAATTTTGCTTGCGTATAGTTCTGAGCAGATGCATCCTTTGTGAATGGACTGGTAGAGGTGCAGCAACATTAGACATTCTGTCGGGTTTTAAAGATATACCTCTGCCCTCATCTTATGCATGCGTAATCTTGGTTGTGTTTTTATTGGCAAGTAAGAGATAAATTAAGTAACCTGATGGTGAGGGGGTTAATAAAACGTTCAGGCCTTTGAAAGAAAATGATTCTGGTAAGAGGAATTAGCGACTGATGAGGGAAGTCCTGGAATTTAATAACAGCACAAAAATCCTATCACCTTCTCAGTTGCAAGAACAGCTCCGACTAAATCAATATTATGCACCTTTAAAAGTGGAGATTGCTTTACTGGTGATACACTTTCCATCAGAGTGCTTTTGCAATTTACCTTAGAGATATAACAACAACATTAATTATAGGTTTTATAGTTTCTTTTTTCCGGGAAAACAAATTAACAGGGCAGATGAAGAGCAAGGCCCAATTTACATATTTAATGCATACAAAGTATTCCCCTCTTGCCGATTTCAATACTTTTTTCTTTTCTTTAGAAGTGCTTAAACGCTGCAATTTATGAAACATGTATGTACAGGAATTAATGAGACAGACGTATGCATGGGATCAGATGTTCATTCATTTTATTTCCTCTTATGATGAAAGGTCTAATTATGTGCATTTCTGTTTACTTGCTTTTTATGGTGTGTAAAATTATTGGAAGAATTGCAGAAACAGTGTTGAGAGCACTTAGAGAACCTGAAAGGATGTCCATAATAGGCTTTTAAAAAAAACAATTATAGGGCGAGTAAAGAGGTAAAAATTATAGGAGCAGCTATAACAAGTTTTAGAGGCTATGATTAGTGGTATACATATTTACATATGTCCTGACTAGGTGGCCCTTTGATAACACACTACCCACAGTGGGTGCCCATGATGTGCTCATGCAGACCAATTCTCCATAACTCATTCCCCCCACTCAGTTGAACAATGCAACATGCCCCAAAGTATCCCTCTTTGTCCCCTAGTATCCCTTGTATGGAAGCTCAGAATGTTTGCTCTGGTCAGTGTTCTACAACCCAATAAATAACAATAATCTGTATAGGGACATCAGATAATGTGTTACTAATAATAATTATATTGTGTAAATAAAATACATTATTCTTCTTATAACTACCTTACTCAGTAACATAAATGACTATTAGTAGGTTGTAAAGCCACGTGCAAAAGTCACACTAATTCCCTTGGCATCCACTCATCACATCACCAAAAACAAAAGTGTTTCTCTTTGGCCATTACATGCATGGAGGGTATGATGTCACAGTGTTATGATATGATGTCACATCTCAAGCTCACATAAGCCCTGACAGCTTACTAATAGGGACCAATTATTTAGGGTTACATTTACTCAGGATGCATATCATGTACTTTTTTTGTTGTACCCATTAAGGTCTTGCCTGAGAAAATCTGGAATATAAAGATCTTACAATTGGAAACCTTATTTCTACAGTATATGTTATTGTATTTGCTAAAATCTTTGACCTTTGGTGTCTTCAACTTTAGTAACTTTAGCAACATTCTTCATTTATTAATTAAATTAATGAATCTATTTAATTTATTAATTTTAAAAAATCACAGTGTTGCTCGCCATTTGTTCTCTCTTTTAAGACTGCAGTGTCGTTGTTTGGGTTATTTTGCAAAAAACCCAATTTGAGATCAACACACCAAGGATCCTGCCACAAGGTTAGTCCAGAACTGAAATATGAGGCAAATTTCCACTGCACGAGAAACCCAACAACCCAGATGTACATTTCAGCCTTTATGGGCTTGATCAGTGAGTGTTGTTGGGATCCCTTTACACTCAAGGAGGTCCACGTCTAGACGTACTGTTGCACATGGGATAGACCCCAAAAGAGCATTGAAAGGTGAAGTACCATATAAAAAATATTTAAGGTCAAGTTATGAGGGTTCAGCCTCTTAATAGCCTGCTCAATAGCCTCTCAGGTTTTAGCTTATTTGTGCTATTACAGAGGAAACACCTCCATCAACATATTAGTCTGATATGCAAGGCACATTTCCTCTGCAAGGTGAAATCAACAACTCCATGTCACTTGATTCAATCACACGGAGAAACTGTGACTCATGTTTTGGTTATAGGGTGCCCTGTTGGTGCTTTCCTGAGCAGAGGTTTGCTGTAGGACAGGCCAATAAAGCATTGTGTATTCTCAAATCAGTTCTTTCTCTGCTACTCACCCACCCTTATAAAAGGGTGCCTAAACCAACAGCAATCAGCAACTTAACCATTGGGAACAGATCATCTAATAGGGTGGAATATTCATACATATCGAGGAACAGAAAGATGCTGTATCAAAAGTTAAAGTGAAAGAAAAGAGCCTGCCATCTATTTGTATTGCTTTGACATTTTGTTGTATATACTTGTTTTGTGTAAAATGTTCACTATCCATATACTAATAAATCATATTTATTACATTTAAGAGGAAACTACTCCCATGATGTACGCATAATGTAAGTTTCTAATATATATGAATTGCTTAGTTAAGTGACCATTACCTAGGTTTGCTTAGAAGAGTCACTAATCCACTTTAACATTCTTTTTTGCACAGGTCCAGTGGGATGGAGTGTTTAAGGAGCAGAAGAGATTGTTGGAACATGATGAAATATGATGACAAAATAGTTCTGTTTGATTTTCATCAGTTGCAATTACGTGCACACTGAAGTATATTAGTTAACATTCATGCTAGGTTACCATCTTCGTATAAGAAGCATTAACTGGCAGTCATGTTTATAATCCAGTAAGAAGCTCTCACGTTCCCTGCATTATGCATCTCTTCTAAGACTGCTCCCACATGCAACTTAGCATATATTAGCCATGAAAGTGATCATGGAAAATGAAACAATATGAAAATAGAGCTCCATTATAATCAGCACAGTAATTATATTACCTTTTAATGTGCTGGTGATTTAGCTTAGTTATTTTGCTTAAGTCCTTATCTGCCAAAGTGTAATAGTTGCTGTTAGAAAATGTTATGCATACTTCATAGTAATGTGGTGGATTGACGCTATTGTCTTCTTCTGGAATTATAATGCGTTGAGATGATTTTATTAACTCTTGTAGCCAATTTATGTGGTATAAGATGTATGATAAAACTGACTCATATGGCCCAAACATCTTTTACACCTCTGGATGTGTCAGCTTTTACACTGGGGCAATATTAATAAACAGTCATGCAAATGATAACAACACTACAGGGAGTACTTTTTCTTTTTTCATTTTTTCTTAGAAAATTCAGAATTTCTAGAAGAAAATCATTTTATTACGTTATCTGAATTAATGTTTTGTTATTTACAATGCCGTACAAAAGTTTTAGATAGGTGGAAACATGCTGTAAAGTAGCAATGCTTTCAGAAATAGACTTACCTTACCTCTGACCGTTCTCATCCTCCATCATGGGAGCGTGAGGTCTGTCATTTCAGACCTCTGCTTTAGTGCTCCCTAATCAAAATGTACTGGCTTTTGTAGCAGAGCATGGGGGTACAACGTCATATTCCAGCACCCGGCATAATTGCTGGAGCATAGTGATTAGGGTGCACGGATGCCGAGGTCTGAAGTGCCAGACCTCACGCTCCCTAAAGCTGGGCCAGTTAGAGGGGCATTGTGATCTCCCCAACCAGCCCTGCTCATCGGACATCTCCTACTCAGACCAGCACTCATCAGGGGCGGGCTGGGCCGGGGAGCAATTGCCTCCCAGGCCGCCCTAAATGTTAATAAAACGGTCGGCCGAGTGGCCAATGCGGCCGCATGACCACCGTGGCCTTGGTCATGTGGATCTCTACCCAGGACCCCAAAGGAGTACTCCCTAACCTTGAGTGCCATGTCCAGCGCAGATTCCTTTGCACCCTCCTCCGCTGCCCCCAGCATGGCTGTCCCTGTGCATGCCTGGTTGATGTCACGCACAGGGGCGGGGCTTCCGCAAGTGACACGTTTAAAAGCCGGCACTGAGTGTGACTCAGTGCTCAGTTATTGTGCCATATTGAGCTCCTCACTGCTTGCAGTTCTTTATTTTGTCTTTGATCTCTGTAAACCTGACCTTGGCTATTCTTACTGGACTTGCTGATCTTCGTGAACCTGATCCCGGCTATCATTATATGTTTTCCTGCATTCCGCTTCCCTTCATTAATCCCGACACTGTCTGTGCCACCTCTGCCCCTGAAGCAACCTGTTTGTGCCACCTCTGCCCCAAATCAGCCTGCCTGTGCCACCTCTGCCTCCCCCAGCCAGCCTGCCTGTGCCACCTCTGCCCCCCTAATCAGTCTGCCCCTAAGCACTAACTTACTACTAACTTCATTCATTCAATCACCTACTAACATTCATTAACTTACTCACCCATTCACTCTCCCGCACCCTCTTACCTCTCTTGCTGATTTCCCTAGTCTGGGGGCAGGAGTCTATGTGTCCTGACAGCCATCTAATACGGGCCCACCAAGCCGTAAGCTGCAAGCCTGCGTAAGGTGGCCTTCTGGCCACTGGGCATGCCCCTGATGAGTGGCACCCGGGGAGTACCACCGTCTTTCGATACGCTACTGGGAGATCTGTGATCTCCCCAACTAGTCCTGCAGGCTGCAGCTGCTGATCGGCGGCTGTGCGCCCCCTCGCAGCTGCGCCCGAGGCGAGTGCCTCTCTAGCCTCACCTTTCCTATGGCCCTGCTGCATCAGCAAGGTCTTTCACCAGGCAGAAATTTCCAGGCAGACAGATGTTTCCAGAAGTTATGCCCAAGCTCTTTTGAAGAAGCACAAATAAACTTGCAATGTTGAAGACCATATAAGGAAACTTAGCTCAGCATTGGCAGCAAACAGTGGGACCCTGATACACTAATCTAATGTCTGGAGAAGTATGGTCAGAAGTGGTCTTCATGGAAGAATTGTAGGATCACACGAAATGAGGTGCAGAAAAATGGTAGCAGGTCCAAGATTCGAACCTATGACTCAATCCACCATTTTTCTAAAGTTTTAGGATTTTATTAAAGTTTTGCTGTTTGTCTTAATTTCCCACTGCCAGAAAATAGAAGCTAAAGCAGACAGACAAATGTCAGAATACATAAAAAATATCTTAAATGTTATCTTAAACATTTTTCTTTAACTTCTTTTTTAACTTCATCCAGACAAAGTTGTTTGCCGTTTTGATTTCTTTTAGATAACTTTTTTAAAATCCTTCAATATCATATTTTCAAATGTGACTATAGGGCCTGTGTTGTGGGCTTGGGGAATACATTTAGAGGGAGTCTTTAAATGTGTATGTAGAAAGCAGGGGCATAAGTAGAAACCACAGAGCCCTAGTGCGAAAAATGGGGGCCCCCAACATTGCCTCTAAACAGCTTGTCTGTGCTTTATTTGGCCCTTGCCCTTCTTACAACATACAACATATGTAAACACACAAATGACACATACTTACTCATACTCACTAACGCACACTCCATCTCACCCTTACAGAAAAATGCGTACACACACTTGCACATCCATGCTCACATGCACACAAACCTATACATCCATGCTCACACATACAAGTACACATTTATACACACACGTATACTTTTATGCTCACACGCACATAAGTACACTTTTATGTTCACACACAATTACACATCCATGCTCACACACAAGTACACATCCATGCTCACATGCATACATAATTGCAAATACATATACATACATCCCACCTCCTGCATGCCCCCACTCACCTCTCACACACACGTACACTTTTATGCTCACATACACAAGTACACTTTTATGTTCACACACACAATTACACATCCATGCTTACACACAAGAGTACACATCCATGCTCACATGCATACATAATTGCAAACACATATACATACATCCCACCTCCCACCTGCCCCCACTTACCCCTCACAGCTCCAGCAGCTATTTCTCCGGCTGCTTGCACACTGTTCAGCCTCAGTTTCACAAACCCTGAAACATTCCTGTCTCCCCATGCGAATTCAGAAGTTTAGAAGGGGCCCTTCCACCTTGCAATAGTTTAGAAGGGGCCCTTCCACCTTGTTGCACTTACCGGTTCCGCCGCGGTCGCACGCCAGCCGGCCGCTCGCGAATGCGCGTTTTCTAAGGGGCGTGCGTGTGGACGCGGCACGCTCACGACGATTGCATTTCTCTATGAGCCGTGAGTCGCCCGCGACGGGAATGTGCTCTTGTGAGAGATGCCGCGGCATGCCGGCAGCACTCGCAGAGACATAAGCGAAGTTCTGCGGCACGTCCGTGACACTCTCCCTCTGTTGGTGGGTGCTAGACCCGCGGTACTCGCGGGTTTAGCACTCGTTTCACCGATTTTGTTTATCCCACCAACGCCATTCTATGGTGCCGGCCGCGATGACGTCACATCTGCTCCCATTGGTCCACAGTTCGTTTTCTCGCCCTTTTTAAACTCCTATTTAAACTCACTCCAATGTTCACACAGAGCCCGTTCAAAGAGTCACTGTATGTTGCTCTGGGTGTTTGTGCTCTATGTAAGAGGGATCTAAGAGGGGCCTATAATCTCATACGGATAAAACAAATCGACAAATGGAAAACTGCCTTCAATACAAGATTTGGCCACTACGAATATATAGTGATGCCATTCGGCCTCTGCAACGCACCAGCCGTGTTTCAAGCGTTTGTCTTCCGGGACATGTTGCTCACTCATGTGATCGTCTATCTTGACGACATCCTCGTGTTTTCACCGGACATCGTCACCCACCATAAGCACCTCCGTTCTGTGTTACAAGGGAGAACGGCCTCTACGCCAAAGCCGAGAAATGTGACTTTGAAAAAAAAAGCCTACCCTTCCTCGGGTATATCATCTCGGCTAAGGGTCTTGAAATGGATCCTGAGAAATTGAAGGCGATCACAGCCTGGCCGGTTCCTAGGACATTAAAAGCCGTACAATGCTTTCTTGGTCACGCCAGCATCCCAGCTACCATTACAACACTAACCAAGAAGGGGGCCAACCCTAAAATTTGGTCGGATGAAGCCATCAAAGCATTCACCCGGTTGAAACATGCCTTCATTTTGGTGACTGACCATACCCGGTACTCGTGGGTTTAGCACTCGTTTCATATATTTTGTTTATTGCATCAACGCCATTCTATGGCGCCGGCCGCGATGACGTCACATCTGCTCCCATTGGTCCACAGTCCGTTTTCCCACCCTTGTTCCTTTTTAAACTCACTCCTATGTTCACACAGTGCCCGTTCAAAGAGTCACTGTATGTTGCTCTGGGTGTTTGTGCTCTATGCTTTATCACTTGTTTGCCTTCGTTGTGTACCAGACCTCGGATAGTTTTTTGACCTCGATCCTGTGCTGCCTGCCTCGACCTCGGTATTCTCCTGGCCACGGTTTTCTGCCTCTGGCCCTGTATCGTTCCTCTGCCTTGGACTTTCTGTCTATACGCTCCGTACCGTGTATACGTCTCTGCATAGTGGGTGCTTTACCTGTGTTGTCCAGGTCCCGACGTAACACACCTTTCTAAACAATTTGGAATCGGTATGGGGAGACAGGAATAAGGGGTCGCAGGGGTTGCACCAGTCCCTCTAGAGGCATGGTTCCCGTCACAGCTGCGACCGCTGCAACCCCTGTAGTTATGCTCTTTTGGTACCTTTTGAGTTAAATGTAGAGCGGAAATCCCACAAAGCTTGATTGATATTGATCATATTATTGATTTTGGCATTAGTTTGGAACCTTTTGCACACACGTTAAGCTCACTTGGCACTCGTCAAATTGTTTTTTTGTGTGCTTATTATATGACTACTTTTTATAAGCCATTATAATAAAAATAGTAAAACAAAGGACATAAAAGTAAATGTCTCTGCAAAAATCAGACTGCTGATTCAATTTCTTTTCCTTTTTAATAGTACGATCTTACACTTGTAAAATGTTTCTTCCTGATTTGAGAATGTATTACAAGAGTGGCACAGTTAAACCTGTCAATATATATTGAGAAGACAAGTAATGCAAGTAAGTGTATCTTAGCATAGCCCTAATGGTACACCACAGTAACCTTGACATAATTGAATCATTTCACTTACCTTGAGTTGAATGACCTTTATGTATCTGCTTCCCTCACAAGACTTCATTATGGCCACAAAGTTCTCTTTGTGGACCAGAATGAAGGTTCTGCATACATTGCTGCACCCTCAAAGGACAAATACCTATGAAAAGTTAAAGCATATATTATGTAGAGTTTTCTTGCTGGATACATTAAAAATTATGATGTGACAATTCAAAACTCAGAATATTTAGGATTGTTTTATAGGTTCCTTTTATAGTTATTCTTGCTTGTTTAGCTTAGGGGGTATACAGTGAAGGAAAAAATTATTTAATCCCCTGCAGATTTTGTACGTTTGCCCACTGACAAAGACGCGATGAGTCTATAATTTTAATGGCAGGTTTATTTGAACAGTGAAAGACACAATTTCAAATAAGTTATAAATTGATTTGCATTTTTCTCAGTGCAATCAGTATTTGACCACTTTGCAAAACATGACTTAGTACTTGGTGGTAAAACCCTTGTTTGCGATCACAGAGGTCAGACGTTTCTTGAAGTTGGCCACCAGGTTTGCACACATCTCAGGAGGGATTTTGTCCCACTCCTCTTTGCAGAGCCTCTCCAAGTCATTAAGGTTTTGAGGCTGATGTTTGACAACTTAAACCTCCAGCTCCCTACACAGATTTTCTATGGGATTAAGGTATGGAGACTGGCTAGGGCACTCCAGGACCTTAATGTGCTTCTTCTTGAGCCACTTTTTTTTTTGCCTTGGCTGTGTGTATTGGGTCATTGTCATGCTGGAATACTCATCCACGACCCATTTTCAATGCCCTGGCTGAGGGGAGGTGGTTCTTAACCAAGATTTGACGGTACATGGCCCCATCCATTGTCCCTTTGATGCAGTCAGGTTGTCCTGTCCCCTTAGCAGAAAACCCCCCAAAGCATAATGTTTCGAGTTTTTGGGGTCATAGGCAGCATTCGTCCTCCTCCATGGCGAGTTGGGTTGATGCCAAATAGCTCGATTTTGGTCTCATCTGACCACAAAACTTCTCAGCTCATTACTTGTATAAAAGACACCTGGAAGCCAGATATCTTGCTGATTGATAGGGGATCAAATACTTATTTGAAATTCCAAGATTACCATAGATTATAAAAGGCTGTATCAAGAACACAGAAGGACCACACTGAGTAAATTACAGGAAATTGAAAATGTTCCCTATCCTCCTAATAGAGCAAGGATTTTAAAATTACAGTTCTGCTGGTTGGCATATGTGAAAAATTCTGTCTGTGTTAAAGTGAGACAAGAGGCCTGATTAAAATAGTGCTCTAGCTCAATGCAATTTGGAATTCATTCCATGGAACTGACCAAGGGCTTAAGGACAAAAACTACAAAGCTCTAATACTACGGCCAATGAAATCTTAATGCTATAATTAAGAGGTTAGATTAGATGAGATAACCTTTGCAGGAATGATCTGGGAGGATAGCGTAGATTTGGGTAAATCAGTAAGGATGACCTATTACATTACATTTATTTTACAGTCAGAAGAACAATTTAGAAACACATACAATAACACATACAATAACAGACTGGTGCAAAGGAGAAGAGGGCCCTGCTCTTGCGAGCTTACAATGACCTATGTCCTGATTACCTGTTAAAATCCACATTGAAAGTTGGACAGAGGACATTCTCCTAAAATGGATTGGTTGCAATTTGGAATAATTCCACACGGCTGACTTGCAGTATTCAATCAGTCCTGGTGTTCCAGATGGCTAGGGCATGTATGTACAGTATCTCACAAAAGTGAGGACACCCCTCGCATTTTTGTAAATATTTTATTACATTTTTTCATGTGACAACATTGAAGAAATTACACTCTGCTACAATGTAATGTAGTGTAGTGCGTGTACAGCCTGTATAGCAATGTAAGTTTGCTGTCCCCTCAAATTAACTCAACACGCAGCCATTAATGTCTAAACCTTGGCAACAAAAGTGAGTACACCCCCAGTAACACTTTACTTTTCCTCCCACGGATTTCTTGGCCTAGAAAGTTTTGTCCTCTGAAGTGACTACAAATTTAGGAGGGCTTTTTATCTCTGGGTAACTAAACATTAAATTTGATCAATTGATTCCTACAGAAATTAAAGTCACAGGAAACAGACTACAAAATACACACCAAGACAGACTCTGCCACACCGACACCCTGTGACATGCAGCAATCATCTTCCCTCATTGACACTGCATGGCAAAAAGCAATGTTATTCCCAGGGGTGCAGCACACAAGGAGCATACATGAGGGAAGTGAAGGATGTAGTAAGTACTGTGTGAATGTGCGTGTGTGTGTGTGTGTATGTCTATATATGTCTATGTCTTTGTGTGTATGTGTGTTTATGTATGGGTGTGTGTATATAAACATATGTATATGCTCACATACATATATATATATATATATATATATGTGAGCATATGTATATGTGTGCATGTGTCTGTAAATGTATGAGGGGCAGAACAGAGGAAAGTTAGAAAGAGTATGAGAGATGTTAAAGGTAGACAAGCAAGATAAGAGGTAGGAAAAGAATACAACAGAAGAAAAAAGACTGCAAGAAGCAGAAAGCAGAGAAAAAGAAGGGAGGGGGAGAAGTGCTTGGTAAAGGAAGGAAATCCAGAGACAGGGTCCTGTATAATTGTTCCAGGGCCCATTTTTTTAAAGAAAACTCCATACTCAAATAAAATTTTGTAAGCTTAATCTGTTTCATTCATCTTTCATTGCTGAGTAAAGTAAAATTGAAACCGTTAATCCACGCCTGTTCATGGAG
Source organism: Spea multiplicata (assembly GCA_009364415.1). Classification (NCBI taxonomy): domain Eukaryota; kingdom Metazoa; phylum Chordata; class Amphibia; order Anura; family Pelobatidae; genus Spea; species Spea multiplicata. Next base: position 19,743,499 of record VKOC01000002.1, read on the forward strand.
GCCTGTGCAGCCATGGGTTAAAACAAATACTTAATCTATAGAAGTTTCAGTGGGTTACATAAATTACCAATTTTTTTGTTACTCCTATAAGAAGGAGAAAGAGGATGTAGAATGGAGACTGCAGACAGATGTGACTGACTTTTTCTTTTAAGCGGTTTCATTATATATTCATATAATATTTCATCTATACCTGAATGACCAGCTACAAGATCTGTCATGTCCATCTACTCTGCCGGCAATATACAATACGATGGGTTATATATGTATATTATTCTCTCAGAATGCAACAAATGAAAGCTTTATATGATTGTCAATAACAAGCAACAAACCAGCTGAAAAGGAATATGTTATTAATAGTAGGCACTGAGATAAATATTGATATATTCTACCAGCTAGCTGTGATGAGCACAGAGCTCGGACAAGTAAAAACGAAGCAATTTGCTCCAACAATCTGATTTGTCTAAGAATAGACCTTTACCAAAAACAATTTTTAATTAGTATTCTGTACATTTTAGGCTTATTTCTCCAGCAGCTGTTGAATCGTTGGTCTACTCCATTCCTCACGATAGCTGGTATTTAAACAGTAAGAGTTTACTGTCTGTCTATCTATCTATCCATCTAGTTTTCATTTCATTAGTTTGCTGCATATTTTTTCCTTAAGAACAGCATCATTTGGGTTTTAAGAGGATAACTGTATTCTCCAGAGAGGTACCCTTTACATTCTTTTACATTTTTAAGGATAGCGTAAAAAGAATAAAGTTAAAAAAATGAAAAGAGAAAAAAAAATGTGAAAAATTTTGTGGATATGCGCAGGTGGTAGGTTTACTGAATTACCAAAAAACTATGAATTAGCTGAATTATACAGATTATGCGGAAATTCCGAGGAATAAGCCTATTATTTATTTTATTTTGTATGCAAATGTGATTATGGCTTTTTTCCTTTAAGGATGATCATAAATTAGGTAAAGCTGTTCTTTAACTCTTCTAATTAAGAGTGACATGTTGGCACGTTATCCTTACCATCTGTGCCACTGTTTAACTTTGGTGCTGACTTTTCTTCACTTAACAATTTCACTGGTTAAAAGATGCGTGTGATCTATTCAGCTATAATTGTTCATATACAGCAGTATTTATGAAAAGCCACACAAGCACATGCGTTTTTCATATCTGAAATGTGATGTCATATGGTCCAACGGGCTAATTGTATTATTATGATACACAAATGAATTATATATATTTATTAATTTCACGTATTTATTTTAGCGCTTCTTAAGAAGAGGAAAATCTATACACTTATAGGAAGGGATAACCATTTATTTCTAAATGTCAGGTTGGATGGGGACTTTACTATAAACTCACCACTTGCTATGTTATTTTGTTAATTGTTAAATATAAACCAACACGTGTAGATTTCCCAATTCTACCATAGCTGCTGTATATATGGTCTGTAAAGATGTATATATCCTCAAACAATAATGTCAAGGCAAAGGAAAGAGTGAATTTTCTCAGCATACTAGTATTTCTTAAGTGTGGTCACTATCACAGGTTTGACCTTTTCTTGTGTGGTCACATTTGGGTTCTATGTTATAATTAAAATTAATTCTGGGACAGCTTTTCACTGTTATATGAGAAATGTAGAAGTAAGCATGGACTATACGCTATACATGTAAGAAGGAACAGCAAATCCATTGCAGAAGAAAAATCAATGAATAGAGAAGAGTGAGCTGTGTAGTGAGGCTTTGAAGGTAGGACATAAAGCGTTAAGGGTCAGATCTGACATCTGACAACTGGATCCTGTTTAAAACCAAGATGATGTGAGAGAATGTGCATGTGCAAGGTCATTTGCTCCAGGCGTCTTTCCAATGCCTTTGCAATATCTTCATATAACATTCTGTTTGAATACCATGCTTTTCAAACATGAGAGGCTATTGTTTCTTGTTTTTGTTTCTTTGTTTAACTAGTTATAGTCAGTTTTCTAATACGCAAATCTAGCCTTTCTGATGAGTTGGCAATTGCCCTACTTATGATTTATAAATGCTTCTCAAACGTTGGAACTTCCCAAGGCCTTATCCATCTTTTGGGAAAGTGGCTTTTTGAGGGGGCGGTGCTAATCATACATGCGGTAGCCAAGCCAGAGGCATGCTTATCTAGGGAGTCCCAGCCTCCATCCTCATTGCAGAGTGTTAGGATATGACATCATAGCCTGGTGCTCCATGACTTAAAGACAAGCAGTCTGTGGGGGCTGTCTCAAGTGAGATAGGGGCCTGGTCAGAGAGATCTCCGTTATAACAGCGCCATTGAGCAGCAGCACGCCGGGTGACCTGGTCCCTTAATAGTCCTATCAGCCCCCCTGTTTCGTGTTGTGGGAACTACCACCCCCTGGGCCTCTTGTCCTAGTCCTAATGGGCTAGGCCAGAATATGTTGCTGGGTCTAACTTTGTATGGGGCAGGGCTAGCTGCACACAGGCACTGAGCTAGCACCAGAAAACCTCAAGTAATCAGTGAGTAGAAAAGGGAGTATGCAGGGAATAGGAGTAGTGTGGGCCAAACACAACTCCCTTCACCATATAATGAGCCTGAAGGTGGTACAGTATAACTTGCATCAGTATTTACTGAGCCTGACAGTGGTACATCACAACTCCCATCATTATATAGTGAGCCAGACACAGACAGTGGTACAGCATGACTCCAATTGCACCATAACTACCATCACTATATAGTGAGCAAGGCACTGCTGGCGGTACAACATAACTGCCCTCACTTTACACTGAGCCAGAGATTTAAGGTAGTACAGTATAACTCCTATCATTATATAGCAAGGCAGACATTGACGTGGTACAACATAGCTCTCATCTCCTATTATCATTTTTGTTTGCATTTTGTTCCTTTTTCACTCTCACTCATGCTATCTCACAATCTCAGGCTCTCTTACATTCTCACTCTCTCACACTTTAACTCATTCTTATTCATATTCTTTCACTCTCCCACTCTAACTCACATTCTCACTCACTCTTTTTCACACTATCTCACACTCTCACACTCCTTCATGTTCACTCTCACTGTCACGCTCTCTCATTTTCTCTCAGACTTTAACTCACTCTTATTAATACTGTCTTACTCACACTCTTGGTCTCTCAATACTACTGTCCCTCATGGTTACACCCTCTTATGCTCATTCACACTCTCACTCATGGTCTCTCAGGCTCTCTCACTTTCTCTTGCTCTCTCACTTTCTCATGCTCCCTCACTCTCGCAGTCTCATTCACACTGTCTCACATTCTCATGCCATCTCACACTCTCTCACTCACCCTCTTATTCACTCCCTCTCACTTACTCTAAAGGCTGTCACACACTCACGCTGTCTCTCACTCTCACTCATGCTCGCTCACTCCCATTTTCTTACACTCTCATTCACTCTCTTTCACATGCTTTCTCTCTCAACATCTTCATACTTTTTTTTGTTGACCAGTTCAAAGTCCCTCTCTGCTTTTCTGCAGCGCCACGTCTTCTCTTGCCTCTCCTTCTTCTTCTGGTTTTCGTTTTTATGTCTTTTTTCTTTTGCCCTCTTCTCCCTGGTACCAGCATCTCTGACCAAGTCATCATGGAGCACTTCTTCTAAAGGACGGCCCTTTAGAAGAATCTCCGGAAGCTGTCGCCAGGAGAAAGAAGCCATGCATGTGCATTTCAGATACAGCTTCACGGAGCCGCAGATCTCTTCAACTGCAGCGGTCCTCCCAGGTATCAGCCCCTGGTATGAGAGGGATGTTAGGGCATTATTCCTGCTGCCATTTGTCAGTCTCTGTGGGTCATTCTTTCGGATACTAAGCAGACAGCTTATCAGTTATCTTATTTAAATCCAAAATATATATATGAGATAGCTCCACTGGATGCATATTAAAAAAAGTATTATGTGTGGATTTCCTAAATCCTGTCTGAGATTGCTACTAGCTGGTTCACACATAACATATCGCGCAGAGAAGCAGATGGTCATTGTTCCATCCATTACTACATAAGGTGACACAACATATGGAAAAAAATTAGGACAGGCTCCTAGTACTACTAGAGATAAACATAACACAAACAGACTTTTTTTCGAGATTACAATTACAATGAAGCACATTGATACTGTCGCTGTAAGAACAATACAATTCAAAGGAACGATCCAATTAGCTGGTTCCTAACAGTCCCCAAGCATTAACTATTTAATAGTGCATGAAACTCTTACTAAAGGGAGAATTGAAGGCGAGTTTGCAAGAGAGTTAGGGTTTTAAATCATTCATTTTTCATTGAGAAGGGCCAACACTTGCAAGTTCTTCCAGCTAGAAGGACTGATGCATAATTCAATAGGTAAGGAGACTAAAGAAATCTTCTTGATTTAACTAAACATTATGCAGGGCTATAAACATAGAATGTATAGTTATTCCTGTCCACCCAACCTTTTCGTGATTAAGTCCCAAAGCATCTGTTTAGTAATTGATTTGGCTACTGGTTCTTATGAAAATAATTACTTGTCAGGGGTAAAAATATTAGATGTTAAACTGCCTGTATTCAAGCAAGAATTTCAACTGTAATTTGCCAGTATATAATTTAATTAGATTTGATTAAGAATGGAGTCAGTAGTCTTATCTCCTTTGTAAACAACTACAAACATTTACAGTTATATTTAAGTGCACATATAGAATTTTACCAACACCCAACACAGAAAACATTTTAATGGAACCTAGTGCAGTACACAAGATACATTTCTTTGGAGTAGAATATATGTGAAAGAGAAGCAATGTCAGCTGCAACAGAGATTGGCAGGCAGCAGCGGAAGCTCAGCTCTCTGCCAAACCAGACTCTTACAAATCCTTTGGACAGAGCTGCAGATACCAGCACTGAGGATATGACAAAGCCAGTGCTGACTGCTCTGTAGCCATCAAACTGGCAAGAGGGAGCCTAAGCAGGAATCTATTATAAATGCATCCTCGGTAGCAATGTGACAGTGCTCACCCACAATGTATTTAGCTTTCCAAATGTTTGACAACCCATGCATAATTTCAACTGCGTCTAATTCAGCTAGGATTTCCTGAGTGCACAGAATGTCCTGCTCTACTTTATTATTCTTAGAAATTAGAGGCAAACTATTTTTGGATAATATCTGTAAATATTTTTATGGAAGCCGGTTGTGAAAAAAATGTTCAAAGTATATATATTAATAAAATATCTTCTGGGTATTGTTTACAGTATATGGGTAAATATACACATCTACCTTCACTATACGACCAAAAGTATGTAGACACACCTACTGATTATTCAGCTTATACCCCATTGCTAAAAGGTGTTTAAAATCAACCGCATAGGCATGCCATCTCAATAGACAAACATTGCCAGTAGAATGGGTCCTACTGAAGAGCTCAGTGACTTTAAACCACAAGTCAGTTTATGAAATTTCTGCCCTGCTCGATCTACCCTGGTCCATTGTAAGTGCTACTATTGTGAAGTGAATGCATCTAGGAGGAACAGCAGCTCGATCAAGAACTGGTAGACCTCACACGGACAGAACGGGCCACTGACTACTATGTAGTCATGTTTCTTGTAAAAATTGGCTATTCTTTGTAACATCACTCACTGCAGAGTTCTAAACTATTGCTGTAAGTAAAATCAGCGCAAGCACTGTGGGTTGTGAGTTTCATGAAGTGAGGTTCCATGGGTGAGCAGCTGCACACAAGCTAAAGATCGCTATACGCAATTTTTGGAATTAATTTAAACACCCCTTAAGAGCCAGGCGTTCTTGTCCATCATCAGTGCCTGACCTTACAAATGCTCTGGAGGCTGTTATAGCCGCAATGGGGAGGGGACTCCAAATTAATGGCCATGGTTTTGGATGGGAGGTGTGGAACCTCATCTGTGGTGGACTAGAATGTCCGTTGCTGGTGGAGCTGGGCCGGTTGGGAAGATTGTGTACCTCTCTCTAATTGTTCATACAGAACTCGTTTTCACTGCTCATTTGTGATGTTGCTGGCAATTGATGCTGAGCTTCTGGATATAACATCAACACTGAAGCTGTGCAGGGTGCACTGCAAGGGAGCAGTGAAACTGAGAACAGACCTCAAGCTTTCACCACAGGACTAGAGAAAAGTAAAAGATGGGGAGAAAAGGGAGAGATAAATAGTATAGAATAGATAGTAAGAGCATAGAGAGAGATAATGAAGAGAAGAGAGAAAGGAGACAGAGAAAGAGAGAGGTGGGAGAAACAGGAGATATAGGAGAAAGGAGAGGGATACAAAAGAAGAAGAGAAATAATGAGAAGGGAAGAGAAATCGGGATCAAATAAAAGGGGAAAAGATAAAGGAGAATGCAAGGGCAAGTATGAATGCGCGTGTGTTTATGTTTGTGTGTATGGGCAAGCATGTGGGTTTATGGGCAGGCCTTTGCTAAGGTAGAGTAGGTGTGTGTGTTTTGACAGTCTATCCATTACTGTTACTGTTTTGGGCCTAAAGGGTAAATGATGAATAAAGGGTGGCCCTTATCCAGACTGAGAGGAACCCTGAGACTCTGAGAAAAGACCACTGTGGGTACACTCTGAGTGCCAGATAAATCCTGTAGATGCAATCAGGGCAAGTCCTGTGTCTGTATGTAATGGAGGAAGTCCTGTGGCTGCAATCTGGATGCTGGCCAGTGCACACTTACTTTTGTAACAGGACAACTGCACATACCAACTACTAAAAATTAGAGGGAACATTGGTCTTGATGCCCTAGCTGTGCAGGAGTGCACGGTAGGGCTGTTTTTACCCTGCCCTGCTGTGCTGCTTGTACACGGCAGTGAATAATCTCCTACTGTGGCGGTCGGGTATAGTTTCAGACAGTACGCATGTGCATGCTACCCAAGATTTTAAGGGCAACATTTGCTCTATATTTTTAAAGGTGAAAACACGAATAGTATTAATTGTTGGGTGTGCACTTCCTTTCCCTTATACCTATATATACCCTCACTCACCTTGTAGCCCTTGCACATGTTATTGTTATTCATTGCAATTGTCTTATCCCGAGTCCCGCACTGGTTTTCAGTTCCTTGGCTTGCCCTGAGCACAAGTTTGTCTTATCCTGCTGTACTGACACCATTGAATCCTAAACCATGTACCAGAAGCTCTGCCTTGTCTTGCCTTTCATTCCTGCCTTATCCCTTTGTGCTGACGTCTTAAGTCCTTCTCCAGTATACCCAATCTCGGCCTGCCAATTCCCGTCCGGTCTTCACTACTCTCCTGAGGCCTACTTTTCTGCCTGAGGTCCTGCTCCGGTTGTCACCTCCTGTCTGCATTCCTGCATTTCCTTTGCCGTATTTAGCCCAACCATGCGACTCCACAAAGAACATAGAATTTGACAGCAGATAAAAATTGTTCGCCCATATTGTTTGCCCACTGTTTCTTGCTGTAATGACTTACACCTATCAGTCCTTTGTTTCCTCTCAGATTCAGTATACCTTTATGCCTATCCCATGCATGTATAAATAGTGTATTAACGTCTACCAGTTGTACTGGGAGGTTGGTTCATTCATCTACCATTCCCTTAGTAAAGTAAAACCATGTCTCTCCATGCATGTATAAATAGTGTATTAACGTCTACCAGTTGTACTGGGAGGTTGGTTTATTCATCTACCATTCCCTTAGTAAAGTAAAACCATGTCTCTGATTCTTTTTCATAGTATAATAATATAAATATTTATAGGATTGGACTAACTAAAACAGTTTCATAGCCTGACAACTCCATCATTTTCTAATGCAACGGGTGTAGCATTCCATGCATAACAATTCACTTGATTCCTTTCCTTCTTGGAATACTGTTTATAATGAAATATCCAATATATTAAGTGCTTCAGTAAACATTGTGCACCATAAAATAGTTTTGTGTCACCCAATATATAGTAAAGTTGTCAATTAATTTTAAATTACACATAAATAACGAGAATGTGCAAATTTATAATTACTTTACAATGTAATCTAGTAAGAACAGAAATCCTTTATGGAAGATGCAGAATGAGAATAATTATGTTTTTTTTTAATTACAAAGTAGGTGGCCATAAATTATCACTAAGTGTGTACTGTTAATCATTGGTAACAGAAAACACATTTCTTTTAATCAGTGGAGGATGGGGAGTTTATCTTATACAGGGTGACCCTACATTAGTGATTCAGGCTTTTCTTTCAGTAGGAAATCGAATGGAGTCTAAGGCTGGTGGGATAGATTCATTTTAGCATGTTCCATTGTAGCATGTTGTATACAGACATGCTGTGTTAAAGATTATTGTTATTTTATTGAATTTCCAATGCAAATTTGTCCTTTCTGGTTTGTGTAAACCAGCATTTGAATTTGATTAAGTGATGTGGTTTGTGGCTTTCCATGAACTGGAGAATATATGTATACACCAAACAACAATCAGCAGTGCCGTCTACATATTGGCAGAATAATAAAGCATTTTTATGGTAATTTAACCTGATATAAGGTTTTGCAACTTGGGAACATTGATAAAACATATCAATTGTGCAAATGCACTGCAAAATGACATATAATACATTTGTTTCATCGTTATCTGTTTTCTTTCACGAAATGATTTTGGTTGTGGTGGGGGGCTTTTATTATTATTATTTTCTTTTTTTTTTCTTACACTATCCACTCCATCCTGATGGGAATGGATGGGTGGAGGGGCAGTGGCATCAATGGTTAAATCAATGGCTAAATCAATGACTGCAGGGTTTACCATACTTTTCAACCCTCATGTTAGACCATGTTAGTGTTGGCCTACGGACTCAAGGTACAGATTTACTAAAATGTGAGTTTCTTGTGAGGGTATGCAAGTACTTGAGACACATTATGAGCTTGTAGTGAGTATAAGTGAGGGCATGCAAGTTAAATGAGAACTTCTATGACACTTGCTTAAAACTTGCTTTCCTCTGCAATACACAAATTATGGATCTGCTAACTTATTCCAATACTAACATAAATATTGAATTAAACAAAACAAAGCAGACATACAATATATTTTATTCTTGTTAGTTTTTGTTAAGAAAAAATATGAGTATGGCTCAACAACCATATTAACCCACAATCATTATTGGCAAAGAAAACCATTTCCCAAAATTGGATAAATGACAGTGTGCCAACCTTGAGGTATTTCAAACAATTTACCTGTTTCAAATGGAATTAGGAGGCTAAAACCTCAATAAGAAAACTTATTTTTATTCCCAAACATGGTCTCCTTACATTTTATCGCTAAACCCTGAGTTGTGGACTCAAATGCACAGTCTGTTCAAGTACATTTCCCAGTACATCTCTTGAGCGCTAGGATGTGCCCGAGCAACCTTGCAACTGACGCAACCTAGGGAGCACTCCCAGCCGACCCAAAATCTAGCAGTACAATCACAATAAAACATGCAATGCTCCGTTTGGTGCGGGAAACTATTGTGCTTGGTGCAATATGGGGGATGACTTCTTGAGTTCTTCAAACTCTAGAATGAATACATCCCTTCATATATCATGACAATATGGCTCATGTTTCCTGGCACTGAACCATTGAGCCATATGTTTTGTTTTTGTGCTAAGTAAAAAACTCAATAAACAGATGTGGAAATAAAAATACATTATGTTGAAAATGACAATGTCCCTTCCATATTGATCAATAAACTCTAAGTATCTGTCTAATCTGCTCATATGGTATAATGTGGTATCATATGGTTTGCAATCTAGTTGGTGCCAATTCGTATTTGCTCATCATACCTACTGACTTCTGATGAGTTATCTGCCATTGTCAACCTGAAACAGGCTTTCACCCTTCTCATTATGCTAAATGACCTTTCCACTGTACAAATGGTCACTGGGAGCCATGAGAATTGCTTGCTGGACTGATGGAAATAAATCTGTGTGCTTTAGCAAATACACAGATCCATTGTGAAACTGTTCATCCTTCATTGACCAGATCTCAAACCATGTGACTACCTCAGCTTCCAGGTTTTCAGCTTGTATTGCTCAAGTTTTATTTTTGCCCTTTGTTTTGGGCACAGTTAGAACAGAGTGAAATCTTTCATGTTTTTAACCCCTTAATGACAAAGCCCGTACATGTACGGGCTCAAAATGCATTGTTTTCAATGGGTTTAGGGACCACCCGTTGTCCTTAAGGGGTTAAACCAACTTTCTAATGATGAAATAATAGAGTCTATGGCACATAGGAAGATTGCTGATAGTACAGAAGAACATCCAAAATAAGAATAAAGAATTTGATTGCCACACTGTCTTTCAACAAAAAGTTCGATGTTCAACTTTTCTGCCAGTGTTTGAACATTTGAAAATATTTCCTTAAATTGCTCTTTTATTTTCTTCTGTGATCATGCAACACAGTCAGAAAGTCTTGCACATGATCACACACCTTGAGGATATTAAGTTCAATTGCTTAGAGAGCCAGATTGACAGATTACAATCTTGATGAGTAGTTTGAAATTATGGTCAAGCAAAAGAGGAAGCTCACTGTGCTTGAGGAAGATTGCAATTGATATGCAGTGGTCAGTAAGCTGAATTGCTTGAAAAGCTCTTTAAAGTTTGAGCTAAAAGTCTAATGCCTTAGTGTTTAACTGTCCGCGGTGTTTCACTCAGCAATGGCACGTTGGGAAAAATAGATCTTCTTTCTGTACTCTTACAGGAAAAACTTGCTTTTACTGTGCAAATAGAATTCTGTATAGCAGGAACAGCATTCAGGTCATTACCAACCAAATCCAGTTTATATGCAGCACAGTAAGCAGAAGCAGCTTCTGTTTATTATGGCTTAAACAACGCCATCTATCATATTCTTGGCTATCGCATTTTGTCAATCCAAATTTAGAACATGTATCCACGGTCCTACTTGCAATTGAAGTAGCATCCATTTCTTTTGAGATCTCAAATCCAAGGAGTTTGTTTCTGATGACAGCTACAATGCTACTTGTGTCTACAAAACATACTCCAAGTGACATTTGTTCTGTTTTAGATATATCAGCACTTGCATCAGCAATGATGGAAAATCCATTTGGAATATTGACCAAGGCACTTCATTAGAATGACCGGATGTCCCATTGTTCCCTGTCCCTAGTTTCTCTTTGTCATAATTGTTCCCTGAAAATCCCAACAGCACACACATAAATTATGTTTCATAAGTAATCTGACTTTTTGTGTTATTTCCTATAAATTGTATCATTGCCAATATTATATAAATCTTGATCAATCATTTTATTTTTTGTATATGACGTTTATTGTAGCAGATTGTGAAACTAAATTACTCTGCATCTAAATTTGATGTGACTGATCAAGATATCATGTTGGTAACTTTGTATACATTTGTAAAAATGGAACCACATATTTTGACTTCCTAGTCTCAGCAGTTTACTCTTCAATCACAGCTCCTAAATAAGCTGTGCTTGGTTATTTTCCAGTTTCTTAAATGGCTGTACACTCATGGTTTGATTTCATGGAGACTGATAAACCCCGGCATAAATGCCATCCTAAATCTGCATACTGTGTATATTTACTAGTTCAAGTTAATTAATATAGAACCTGCTTGCAAGTATATGCAACTTTAATTTGTTTGAGTTGCAGGAAAAGACATGCCATATGATTGGCAGGTTAACCGAGGGGCCAATAATTGATTGCCTTGTTTCCCACCCTCATGTGCATCTCATAATCCTGAGGTAAGTATGAATGAGATGGGAGGAGGGTTAAAAGATTACAGATGTATCTATGGGTAACCCAGGGTAAGAGATACCCTCAGGGGGGGAGATAGAGCCCACTTATGCACCTCCCCGCATGTAGCAGGAACCAGGGTCAGCTGAGAGGTGCCTGGTCTTCACTACTGCCTTCCTCATAGTGTAAGCCTGTTGGAAGTGGAGGAACACCCCTCAGGTGTGTTCCTCCCGGGGGGGGGGAGTCTTCCAAAGAACCCCACCACTAGTAACGACACACTAGTCAAGATGCAAAATGATTGCTAACATTTATCAGTGACAACAGGACAATAATAACTCTGGGTAAACACACAGGCCACAGTCATGTTTGCTTGCTGTTATCTTCTGCCAATCAAGCATCAAATATGTAGGGCAAGCATTTATTTAATGTGGCCAATCAATTTGAACCTGGGAAGGTGAGACACATGGACACATTGGAATGTTGCCTACAATTTGATTTTGGAACCTTGAGCGTGGTTACTTAGGCACTGAGGTGATTCACAGAAAGAATGAGGGAAAGAAAAAATAAACATCCTCAACATGTTCAATAAAAAAGCATAATACAAAATAAAAGGGGGTTCCTCAGCACCCCCTATTAACCAAGGAGTGAGTTAGGGTGTGGGTAATAAAATAAACTAGAGGCGCATGAAATCTCTCTGAGGGACTAATACCTGAGAGGTTAAGCCTTATAAACTGGACACAGTAAATACCCTTGTGCCAGAATGATCTGGTTTTACTGGATGAAGAGATTGCCATATTTATTTTTTCCTTTACTGTCTGCTTCAGATTTTTGGGTAACTAATATTCTTCTTTTCATTTCTTATTGTTTCCCTGTATCTGACGCCACATTCAATCATGCCCGATCTGCTGCCTTACTGTCTGAACTTTCTCTTTCAAGGAGAGACATGACCTGTCACATCCCATAAGGAGAATAACCATTTCTCAGTAACCAAATGAACTGACAATGCCAATGGCATTGATCGTGTGTTATTTTGCAAGTGGTCACTTGAAAAGCTGTTTCATATAAATCAGTATGCCTCAACACCTTCACTGCCGTTTTAATTTGAGTCTGAGAACATTTGTCTCTCAACAATGAAAATAATTGAATGGTTGGACAATGCTGTCTGGCGTAAATGGATATTTCTGTAGCGTGTCCTTTTGTTGAAGTGATTGCTATATCGTACATTTTAAAGAAACTTGCAAGCTAGTTATTATTATGTGTGTGTCTTGAGTTTGAGTTCAACCTCACAAAAAAAGCATACTCTCGACTGCATGGAAATTGAGTTAATTCAAGTCCATTAACTTCTAAATTGCTTAAGAGTTGGAAATTTGAATTCAAACTGGTTACTTGCAAGTGCACCCTACATTATAATAATAAATATATAAAAAGTAAATAAATCTTTAAGAAAAAAAAGAAAGAAAAAGGAAATTCACACCTTGAACCAAGCAGAGGCTCCCGTAGTTCTTCCTACGACTTGTGTCTACTTTTCTACTTTTATTAACTCTTTCTACATGCATATTGAGGAATTCACTTGTGCGGTTCCTATTTTCTGGAATTCCCTACCCCATTTTGTCAAGCTTTCTCCTACTTACTCTATTTGTTAATGGTCACTGTTCAGAGACGAATACAATCTACATTCTTAATTCCCACAACGTGCACCCCAAAGAAGCCATCAATCATCTACATTGTACAGTCAACACCCCTATACCTTCCTGAAGGGCATTGGCACTGTAAGTTATCTAATTCCACAGCCTATCCTAATTAGTTTATCCTTCAGTTTTTCTCCTCTGCATTTGGAACATATTCTATTATTCCTTTAATTAAAACTAGTTTATTTGCAGGAACTTTACAAAGCAACAGTTTTAGGATTGATGATCATGTGCAAAGTTTTCTATAGTCTTCACATTTCAGAACACGGTTCAGTAAGCATAAAAAACTTTTTTTATATATTGCATATCAATCTCAATTCATTCACTTCAGTATCATAAATCAAATTATGAAAGCTTAATGTTGTCTTCGGGTTTCTTGCTATCTCAGACTTCTTGTTTTTAATTTAATTTCGTATCTACAAGTTATACTAAATTTGTTAAAGAAAGACCTTGATAACTTTGAAGAAAGAAGAGAAACAATCCTCAATAAACAAAAAAAAAGTTGTCCTTTATATTACGAATACTAGACATTTGGATTAGAGGTGATTTTTTAAGTAGTTCTACCCTTGCCAGCTCACGTTTGCACTCGCAGAAATTACTACTTGACTCATATACACTGAACTCCAAAATTGACAAAAGCAGAAAAAAATTGCAAAACAAAATCCAAACAAAGTCAACAGTCAATTGTAGAATGGATACTGATTGCTCAAAAGACACACTGGGCAAATGCTTGGTGGGCTGCTGGCCAACAGTATGCTTCCACACTCTACATGAGCATAAAAACATATACAGCTGACTGCCACACTTTCCTCATCAGGCAGCTGTCGGTCATAAAGGACCACAACTGTCCTGGCTTTTTTAGTCCTGCCATGATTGGGAGAGTGGAGCATGGGCCCCATGCCTACCAAGGTATTTTATTATACTATAACCTCATACTGAGCACGGGATTGGGTGAGGAGCACAGCATGTTGAGAGGAGGGTATAGGTGCATTTTACTTAGAAAAAAAGGAACATAGAATTTGACTGCAGATAAGAACCATTGGGCAATCATCATTACCAGGGCCGGCCCAAGACTTAATGCCGCCTGCAGTGGCATTTCAAACTTTGCCGACGGCATTATCTACCCTTACCCCCCCTCCCAGTACTTACCTTGAAACAGTCCTGCGGCGAGTCTCCCTGCTCTGCCACGGTGCCGGCTTGTAATGCTGAGCGCCGTAAATTGACGTCACTTCCGGCGCTCAGCATTACATGCTGGCACCAAGACCGAACAGGTAGACTCGCCGCAGAGGAGAGTGAGGGGCGCCGAGCGGGTAAGCGAAAACCACTCGGCTCCCCTCTCTCTCCTCCGCTTAAAAAAAATGGAGCCAGTTGGCTCCATTGTAGGGCCGGCCCTGATCATTACCCTTGATTAATAATGGACCCAGGGGATCCCTATTTATTTTAAGCATTTTTGGTATTTGAGGATGTGAGTTGTCATTTAATTTGGGGTGCCCTTGCCTGCAACTCTAAAAATGTAAGGTTGTAAGTGCTTGCATTAGGTCATATAAAGCAGGCTTATTATGGAATGTATGAGTTGATTTGTGAGAGTTCACTCTGTCGAGTCTGGTGAGCAATATGCCTTTAAAGTGATTGACCACTCAACTTCTTAATAAATAGATACATTATTCTAACACAACTTTGCTGCCAATTTCATACAGTTTGATTTCTAATCAGGTTCCTTAAATGCTTAAATAAAATTAAATTACCAAAATTATAAAATATTATGTGTATGAGAATCCACCATACAGTTAATAGGCTTCATATAAGCTGATCAATATTAAGTCCGATTTCACACAAACTGGTACTAAAAAATATTAACTTAAATAGTTAAAACCAACACAGGACCCCTGTGGCCCACAGAGTCAATGCATGGTGGCAGTAACAGATTCCAATAAACTGAGTGAGGATGCCTTACTATATTGACATTGACCTAAGTGATTCACCTAAGTGAATGAAACAATCTTATACTGTTTACGCTTCACAAAAGGTGAAATTTATTTGAACTGAAATCCCTCTGTTTTTCAATGCTATTGTTTCTATTTCCGCCCAGTCTCATTTTTTCAGACGTGATCTCAAATCAAGAATTTTTTTAAATAGATAATGCCTGTCAAATGTATGTGTGTGATATTGCACATGATAATGGTGAAGTACCTTGTAATGACAGGACTATGGAAAACATGGTCTTGCTAAAACACAGGAGTAGACCTGTTTTATTCGAAAAATCAAATTCTGAGGGAGTTCCAATGGGGCACTCATCTTTTACAGCATCTCAAGGTTCAGGAAAAGATCCACACTCAAGTTTGCATTACAGGACCACAACCACTAATAACAGCAGCACTGCACCAAGTCTGACTTTGGGGAGCTTGGGTGGTACACATCAAAGTATCAATGGCCTCAAATGACTGCTGCTCTGGTGGATCTAGTACTGCTGCTCTACATGGGTGCAAGGGATTGGGAAATAGTGATATGGGTGGCACTATTGCCACCTTGAGGTGCAGAGAGTAGCTTGCGTGTACTCTGGGGTGTCCATGATGGCTTGCATGCGACCTGCCATTATTTAATCTAATTTGTCGCCCAGTAAGACCTCATTTTGTCATGCATTTTTTGTTAAAGGTGTCACTTTCCTGGCTCCGGATGCCGCCGGGAGGCGGTCCTCCGCCTGCGGCACAGGTGTTATTAGCGGGAGGAGGGTTGGCCGCGGGTCCCGGGAGAACATCTCCTCGGGCAGCGGACAATCCTCCGCCCGAGGTACACGACGATCTGGGTAATCAGTCCTTTCCCCGGATCGTCGCCCTAGGAAGGGGAGAACAGCAGTTCCCAGAGCTTGAGTACTTACCCGTCCTCCAGTCATCGGTCCGCCTCCCGGGCACGCTGCGTGCTGCTGGGGAATTGATGGACAGCTGGGGGGCGTGGTTTTTGTTCTGGTCCGGGAGGAGCTTGTGGAGTGGCGCCAGTTTTAAAAAGCCGGCTGTGCCTCTCACAGGCACCCTGTTGTGGTCTTTACTGTTTGTGTATTCTGCTTGTGCTATCATTATCGTGTTTTGACCTTTGGCTTGCCTGACACTCCTGTTGCTCTACGATTTGGTACCTTCGTCTGTGACTTCTGGTTATTGACCCGGCTTGTCTGACTACCCACTCTGTGAATCTGACCCCTGGCTCGTCTGACTACCCGCTCTGTGAATCTGACCCCTGGCTCGTCTGACTACCCGCTCTGTGAATCTGACCCTTGGCTCGTCTGACTTCCTGCATTGTGTTCCTGTCTTGTGCTGCGCCTTGCTGCTACTGCTCAGAGCCTATCTCCAGCTGGCGGGAGGTTGTCCACAGTTGGGATCATCTAAGTCCTGTACTGCTGCTGCCGGGAACTCCCCTCTCAGTAGCAGTAGTTTGGGCAGAAGAACTTCTGCGGGGTCGACCTTCCTTAAGAGACCAGCGTAATAGCGACAAAAGGTAGGTAAATAGGGGATGACCTGGCCCAATGACAGTGCTCTTGCTTAAAATCTCAGTCACACCCCTGAATGGCTTCAAGACTGCTACCACCTGCCACATTAATGACCATTCCCCCTCTTACCAATGGGCTGAATACCTTAATGTTCTGATATGAAGAACCCGCTGCTCTTGGATCTCCTCCATCATGTCCAGGGTGGAGTTCCTGCGCATAACTACATCATGACATAGATGGTGGTTGGGTAGACCCGCTTTTTCTTGGTCCTCCCTCAGTAGCTGGCTAAATCCAGGTCATTGTCGTCACCAACATTGTCATCTAAGATGACCATATGCTTTTCCACCTGGGCAGGAGGAGAATTAATGTCCACTCTTGTTGCAACAGTAGACCTTCCCTCTTCTTCCTCACTATAGAGGGCTATCATCATAGATCTGGGGCTATCATTTCACAGTGCCTCTGCTTGTGGTTGTGGTTGCACTGGTAGTTGTGGTTTCATTCTGTGCTTCACCATAATAGCTACTACTAATACTACTTTTTTCTACACACCTGCTGCCAGCTCTACCTAACCCACAAACACTGGAATCACTCCTTCTCATGGATATTTCCAAATGTTTTATATTCTCACTAGTAAAAATGAAAAATATTATGCCAGATTATTTATTCAGCAATGCATTGAAGATAATAAAAAAATATTTTTGCTGTCCACAACTTAGAGGTTTGGGTGGTAGTTAAACTTGTACTCTGATACAGGTTTTAAATTATAAAACAACCAAAAGACAGTCACACCATGAACAACGCCAGTAGAAGTGACAGGTTTGTCACCAATATTTCTTTATCAATGAAGAATAATAGATGATATGATTCATAAAAAATCAACTTGTACACAAATTAGAAGTTTGGCTGGTACTAGCGTAAATGGGCAACTGTCTTAAACTAATACTCATTAACAGGTTTTAAATTTTAAACAGCAGAAAGACAGTCACACTGTGTACAAGCCCAGTACAATTCCTGTTTTTTTGCCAATATTTATTTATCGATAAAAATGAATTTAAAAAAATAACTTGTCCACAAATTAGAGGTTTGACTTGTAGCAAAAATAGGCAACTGTCTCAGGAATCTATACTCAGGAATAGTGGATAATTCCTACTGCTGTCTCTGTAATACACTACAGTAGTTACTGCAGCTTTTCCAATCCATCCCACAACAGTAATTTATTTTGCACTAAAATAAACCATTAATTAACTTGCAGTATGGTAGGTGAGGAATGAGCATCAATCTCAGTCTTTAACTGCTGCTACTGAGAAGTTAAAATGGCGTCACCACAATTATACATCTAATGCTTGTCCCTTCCCCTTGTAAATGCTGATTGGCCAGAGTGAAAAAAGGAAGGAAAAAACCCCACAGGTTGATAAACTCATCCATCACAGATATAAAAATCAATGAGGTCACACCCAATTTCTTGGCTATTTCTACCAGTCATTGAAATGTACCCTTTTACACACAGTCCATTTGCACTGTACCTCATCAATGAGTGCTAAAACGGTTTATAGTGATGCCAAACCGTGTAAAACGAATTATGAAATTTATCAAATGTTTTTGTTTGTTTTCTTGGGGACCATCATTATCAGCGATTTGTTTGGTTCACCAGAGCTTCACAGGTTGCCACTGGAGTCCTCTTCCACTCCTCCATGACGACATTACGGAGCTAATGGATGTTAGAGACCTTGTGCTCCGTTTGAAGATGCCCCACAGATGCTCAATCGGGTTTAGGTCTGGAGACAAGCTTGGCCAGTCCATCACCTTTACCCTCAGCTTCTTTAGCAAGGTAAAGTCTTGGAGGTGTGTTTGGGGTCATCATGTTGGAATACTGTCCTGCGGCCCAGTCTCCGAAGGGAGGGGATCATGCTGTGCTTCAGTATGTCACAGTACATGTTGGCATTCATGGTTCCCTCAATGAACTGTAGCTACCCAGTGCCAGCAGCACTCATGCAGGTCCAGGCCATGACACTCCCACCACCATGCTTGAATGAAGGCAAGACACACTTGTCTTTCTACTCCTCATCTGGTTGCCGCCACACACACTTGAAACCATCTGAACCAAATAAGTTTATCTTGGTCTCATCCGACCACAAGACATGTTTCCAGTAATCCATGTATGAGAGAGTGTAACAGCGATAACACCAAATTTAACACACCTGCTACCCATTCACACCTGAGACCTTGTAACACTAACGAGTCACATGACACAGGGGAGGGGAATGGCTAATTGGGCCCAATGTGGACATTTCTACTTAGGGGTGTACTCACTTTCGTTGCCAAGGTTTAGACATTAATGGTTGAGTTATTTTGAGGGGACAGCAAATGTACACTGTACACTCACTACTTTACATTTTAGCAAAGTGTCATTTCTTCAGTGTTGTCACATAAAAGATATAAAATATTTACAAAAATGTGAGAGGTGTAGTCACTTTTGTGAGTTACTGTAGTTTTTTAAGAAACTTATTTCAAACATCTAAGAAAACTACCAACAGTTCTTCTTCTTAGGCAGCCTCGGTTGCCTCTCTCTTCATGTAATCACAGCCTGACTGTGCCAGCTCTGTCCCTAAAGCAGCCTGCCTGTGCCAAATCTGCCCCTAAAACAGCCTACCTGTACCACCTCCCCCTTTAGTAACCTGCCTGTGCCAGGCACCCTTACCTCTCTTGCAAATTTCAGTGGTCAAGGAGACACCCGAGCATCACTGTGGCCGTGACAATGTCTATGCCGCAAGTGCATGGAAACTCTCTTTTCCTAAACAGGGGAAATAGGATCCTGGGCTGGAAAAGACTTTCCTTGCACGGTGTGCAAGCCCCACAGTTGTAAGCTGCCAGCACTGCATTAGGCAGCTGTGAGGCCACCGGGCTCCCCCTGATGAGGGGCACCAGGAGTGGACTCCCACTTAGGTAAGCAACTGGTTTTCATTAATAGTTAAGTAGCTTGTTTCATGTTGGAATTATGGCTTTTGGCTGCAAGTCTTCCACGAAGGCCATTTCTGACCAGACTTCTCTGGACAGAAGATGAGTGTACCAGGGTCCCACTGTTTTTTTCTAGTGCTTAGCTGATGGCACTCAATGGCCGATCAGTTATCTCTCCAACCAGCCCATATACACTATACAATATGCAGTACAAAGTGCTGCACTCCTTTAAGACACAGATCACTGGTATATGAAGTCATATCCTTGTGCTCAGCAGTGAGGATGGCAGCTGTGAATGGGGGTGCTGCCGTATGTCAAGCCTACTGCAACACCAGAGATAAATACATCACTGGTGATTGCATCCTGTTTTGTTGCAATAGCAGTGTTGTGCAATGTTCCTTGTTTTCATTGATGGAATTCAATTTTCATATTTAATTTGGAAGTCTATATTTCTTTGCACTAATGATACAGTTGTGTGCATTTTATATACATGCTGATCTTTAATTATTTAATGCATACTATATTTACTCAGAGATCTATATGATTGATGGCTATAAATCAGAAATCATCCTAGTTGCCTCTGGCATTCATGGAGTTGTATAATAAGAACAGCACTCATTGCCACCCAGCCCCACGCTGACAGTTTTTTTTATGAGATGTGACAAAAATGTTCTTTTTATAAACAGAAATTTAGTGATGAATGAGTCACAGAGATGATTTATCAGACCCGCTGTGAAATGTTACAATCTGCCAACTGAGGTGGGCGTGCTATTATGCCCTAATGAAGCAGCCGATCCAGGAGACCAGAAAAAAATAAAAAATATATGAAATAAATTCATTACATTACACTAGCTGCAATAGAGCTAGTTAAAACTGTTTCCACTACAGAATATTAGGCTTTGTTTTGATATGATTTCATTTTTTTTATAAGTTAATAATAAACCATTCTCAAACCCTGCTAAAGGGGTGGAACTATTATATATCCATATTAAGCAACTGCTTAAGGTGCCCTTGATATAAATGGTGCCTTGGAGGATGAGAGGTAGAGATCTATACAATTGTAAGGCAGATTTTTTAAGTTATATCACTGAAATGTACTTTTCTAAAAAAAAAATAAAAAAATAGCATGTTAAATATAATATTGTGCTTCTTGGTGTATGCATTTTTTAATTATTAAATATTGCCCATATAAATTGTTTTGTTTAGCGCCCCATGAAAACTGGAGCTACTCAGACTTGAGTGGGATCTGTTCCTTTGTATCATGTAAAGACCTAATGTTACTTTATCTTTTCCTAATGAACCCAATTCTAACCTCTTCACCTAGGGTCAAAAACTTTTTTGGATTTTATTATATAAATTCCAGTTTTTCTTTTCTATAGTTAGTGAGTCCCACTATGAATATAGGTTTATTTCAAAGACAGATTGTTACTTACCTGCCCCCGGCTCCCACGTTGCCGCCACGGAGGAGAGGGAGACCCCCCTCCAATACGCGGCCACCGGAGCCGGCACGGAGGAGAGGGAGACCCCCCTCCAATACGCGGCCACCGGAGCCGGCACGGAGGAGAGGGAGACCCCCCTCCAACACGCGGCCACCGGAGCCGGCACGGAGGAGAGGGAGACCTCCCTCCAACGCACGGACACCGGAGCCGCCACGGAGGAGAGGGAGACCCCCCTCCAACGCACGGACACCGGAGCCGCCACGGAGGAGAGGGAGACCCCCCTCCAACGCAGTGCCGCCTCCGCCGTCATCTTCAGGACTGCCGCGCAGGAGAGGCAGACCTCCTGGAACGCGGCGTCCGGTTTCGGCACTCGCGCGCCCTCTGGTGGTCAACTCCCAAACTGCAGGCTTATATGAAGGGAGATTGCGCCACACTCATCATGGTGGTGATTCCCGGACATTGGAAGTGACGTCATGAGGTTTGGCGGGAGATTTGAACTTCCTCTGCGGTTCCTATTTAAACCTCTTCAGTTCTGTCTGACCTTGCCTTCTGTTGGTTGTCTATGCCTTGTGCTAGTGCCCAGATAGCGTTTCCTGATTCTGTATTCCCGTGTATGATCCTGGCTTGTCTGACTTCGTTGATTTCCTGATTCCTGACCTCGGCTCCGTTTACGTTTATCCTGTTTTCCTGAATCCTGACCTCGGCTCCGTTATACGACTATCCTGCTCTCCGGAATCCTGACCTCGGCTTGTTATACCTGTTCTGTCCTGGAGTCCTACCTGACCACGGTGTCTCCTAACTACTTGTACGTGACAGAAACAGAAGGCCATCATGAGACCCGCTTCGGTAGGATCTCAGGGTTCCTGTGAGGCTCGTCTGGACGAGATGGACCATCGTCTGGATCAGTTTGCCCAGGCACTCCAGACTCTCCTACAACGCACAGATCCCGGTCTACAAGTGCATGCTCCTCCAGCTGTAGCTCCTCCGCCGGTACCATCTCCAGCTCCGATGCCGGTGGTTCATGCTTCTATGAATCTTCCACCACCCCAGCGATATGGAGGAGATCCTGCTACTTGCCGTGGATTTCTCAACCAATGCGAGATTCATTTTGAACTTAACTCTTATGCCTTTGTTTCTGATCGGGCAAAGATTGGTTACATAATCTCGCTTCTCACGGACAGGGCCCTGGCATGGGCATCTCCTCTGTGGGAGAGGAGGACCCAGGCGGTTCACTCCTATTCCGAATTTGTGGCTGCACTACGTGCTGTATTCGATGTTCCAGGTAGGAGTTCCACTGCTTCATCCTCTCTCTTCAACATCCGTCAAGGAGAGCGTACCCTCATGGACTATGCTATTGAATGTCGTACGTTAATGGCTGAAGTGAACTGGACCAGCGAGGCCCTTATCGCTGCTTTTTTGAACGGACTATCAGAGACTTTGAAAGACGAGATTGCTGCTCGTGATCTTCCATCTGACCTAGACTCTGTAATCTCCTATGTGACCCAGATCGACCTTCGTCTTCGAGAACGGCAGGTGCAACGAGACAATCTGAGAGCACGGGAGAGAAGTGTACGTTCCCTCCCGCGTCTGGCTCCTCAGTTCATACCACCACCCACGTCTCCTGTTTCCTGTGAGGAGCCTATGCAGCTGGGAATCACTCGTTTGTCTGAGAGTGAGAAAGCCAGGCGAAGAAAAGAGGGTCTCTGCCTATACTGCGGTCTGACTGGACATTGGGCCCGATCCTGTCCTAAGAAGTCGGGAAACGACCGCACCTAGAGTGGTTTAGAGGACCTGCTTTAGGTGTGCTGGGTCTGTCCTCTGATTCTAGCAGCACTCGGATGACCGTTCCAATTCGGATATCATGGCCGGGGGGATCCGTTTGCACTGAGGCTTTCTTGGATTCTGGAGCCGCAGAGAACTTCATTGATGCCCATTTTTGCGAACAGCAGTTTATTCCCACCACACCTAAAGACACGCCGGTGAGAATTGAGGCCATTGACGGCAGACCACTTCATCCGCCACAGGTCACCCGAACTACCGTACCAGTGACACTCTCCGTAGGGATGATGCATAAGGAGAATCTACAGTTCCTGGTAATTTGCTCTCCCTCTACTCCTGTTGTTTTGGGGTTTCCTTGGTTACAAAGGCACAACCCTACCATCGATTGGGTGACTGGGGAGATCACGTCCTGGAGTCAAGCTTGCGGGAAGCACTGTGACTCACCCATTCGACTGGCCATGGTGTCTACTGGTTCGGAGATGGCCGCTACGGTTCTTCCAAGTCATTATCGGGAGTTTGCGGATGTATTTGACAAGAAGGAAGCGGAGAAGTTACCTCCTCATAGACCCTACGACTGCCCTATTGATCTCCTTCCGGGCACTATGCCACCCCGAGGTCGAGTCTACCCCTTGTCTGTTCCCGAGACCCAGGCCATGGAGACCTACATCGAGGAGAATCTGAGGCGGGGTTTCATCCGGCGGTCTACGTCCCCGGCTGGAGCGGGGTTTTTCTTCGTCAAGAAGAAGAACGGAGAACTAAGACCTTGCATCGACTACAGAGGCTTGAATAGGATTACAAGGCGGAACTCCTATCCTATTCCCCTCATCTCGGAACTTTTCGACAGATTACGTGGGGCTCAAATCTTTACCAAATTGGATCTCCGTGGGGCGTATAATCTGGTCCGTATTCGTGCCGGTCACGAGTGGAGGACAGCCTTCAACACCCGCTCGGGACATTATGAGTACCTGGTCATGCCGTTCGGTCTGTGCAATGCCCCGGCGGTGTTCCAGGAATTTATTAACGACTGTCTACGGGACTTTCTCCAGCAGTTCGTGGTCGTATACCTGGACGATATCCTGAATTTACTCAGAGAACTTATCTATTCATCGCGACCAGGTCCGTCAAGTTCTGGGCCGTCTCCGACAGCATGGGCTATATGCCAAGTTGGAAAAATGCGTTTTTGAGACCCGCAAGGTGACTTTCTTGGGGTACGTGATTACTCCTGAGGGTTTCGATATGGACCCATCGAAGGTGCTGGCGATCAAAGATTGGCCACGGCCTACGGGTCTCAAGGCTCTGCAACGTTTCCTCGGATTCGCGAATTACTACAGACGCTTCATCCGGAATTACTCGAGGATTGTCGCCCCTCTAACGGACTTGACAAAAAGAGGGGCCAATGTGTCTGAATGGTCCTCCGAAGCAGTGTCCGCGTTCACTCTTCTCAAAGAGAAGTTCACGACGGCTCCAGTATTACGGCATCCCAATCCGCTTCTACCATTTGTCCTGGAGGTGGATGCCTCTGAATCTGGAGTGGGAGCGATACTCTCCCAACGAGCTTCGTACAGTGGACCATTACACCCTTGCGGCTACTTCTCCAGACACTTTTCTACAGCCGAGAAGAATTACGATATAGGGAATAAAGAACTGATGGCAGTTATCCTGGCCTTGGAGGAATGGCGTCACCTGCTGGAGGGGGCCTCGGTACCGACCTTGATTCTGACCGATCACAAGAATCTCCAATACATGGAGTCGGCTAAGTGTCTCAATCCTCGCCAGGCAAGGTGGGCTCTCTTTCTCTCCCGATTTCCGTTTGTGCTAACGTACCGTCCGGGTTCAAAGAACATTAAAGCGGATGCTCTGTCCCGCATGTTTACGCAACCTGAGGAGGAGAGTAGAGAGCCAGAACCCATCATCCCTCCTGCCAAGGTCATTGCAGCCATTCGGTTACGGGGTTATGCTCCTTTGCTGGATCGCGTCACTCGTTCTCAAGGTCAAGCTCCGGATTCCTTGCCTCCGGGGAAGCTGTACGTCCCTCCCAGTTTGCGGGTACCCATTCTACGCACTCTACATGGTGCCAGGACCTCGGGACATGCAGGAGTGGCACGCACTAGGGAGCTACTTTCACGGACTTTTTGGTGGCCTCATTGGGGCAGAGACATTACAGCATTCGTTCAGTCATGTGCGAGATGCGCGGCCAACAAATCTTCTCGCACTCGTCCGGCTGGCCTTCTTCGACCTCTCCCTTGTCCTTCGGTTCCCTGGACCCATGTGGCCATGGACTTTATTGTGGAATTACCGCCGTCCAAGGGACATACCGTGATCCTCGTGGTGGTCGACCGTTTCTCTAAGATGGCCCACTTTATTCCACTGCGGAAACTACCCAGCGCCTCTACTCTGGCGGACATCTTCATCCGGGAGATTGTGCGGCTCCACGGAGTACCGTCAGAGATCGTGTCGGACAGAGGTACCCAGTTCGTGGCTAGATTCTGGCGTGAGTTCGCGAAATCCCTGGGCATCACGTTGGCCTTCTCCTCAGCATATCACCCGCAGACGAACGGTCTGGTGGAGAGAGCGAACCAACATCTGGAACAGTATCTACGTCTCTTCATCAACGATCATCAGGACGATTGGGTCGATCTGTTGCCGTTTGCAGAGTTTGCCAGGAACAACATGCTCCAAGAATCTACCAGGATTTCGCCTTTCTTCTGCCTGTATGGTCTCCATCCGCAGTCCCTCCCAGAGACATTACCGGTTTCGGCTGTTCCAGATCTGGAGGAGAGACTTGCGTCTATTCGTACCACCTGGGCTTCGGTACATTCCGCATTGGAACACGCGGCTTCGCTCCAGCAACGTCAGGCCTGGCGAAAGAGTGTGGCTATCTACTAGATTCCTGAGACTCCGGGTTCCGTCCATGAAATTGGCCCCACGATTTATTGGGCCCTTTCCAGTTATACGGCAGATCAATCCGGTGGCGTACGAACTTGCATTGCCCAGAACGCTCCGCATCCCTCGGGTATTTCACGCCTCATTGTTGAAGCCCCTAGTCTGTAACCGGTTTACCCGAGGTGGGAATTCTACTATGGAGACTGCCAGGAGGGCTTCGGAAAGAAGGACTCCTCGGGTAATTCTTGATTCCCGGCGACAGCAGGGTAGTTTGCAGTACCTGGTACAATGGAGGGGTCTCGGTCCTGAGGAACGATCCTGGATAC
>VKOC01000002.1:19791861-19808594 GCA_009364415.1 Spea multiplicata
AGTGTCACCGATTTCCAATTTCCAAATAAACATGTACGGTTGTATAAATGGGTCAGAATACCAGTTTTTTTGTTTGTTTTGGTTTTTTTGACCAGAAAATACATTGCCTGGTAGGTTTGAGCAACAGCTGTGATCCGTAATTCTTTTAGATAAGCAAACAAAGAGAAAAACCCCAAACTGAGCTATGAGTATCAAAATAAGGGGATTATGTCTATTTTTTCCAGGACTTCATGCTTAAAGTGTGCTTAAAAATCATGTAAAATGACTTTGTGATTAAAAGAAGGCAATTGCTACATTAGTAAGGAATGCTGGTGTCATGAGAATTGCCACACATGGAAGAAAATTATATTTTATCTGTTTATCAAATGTGATATCAATTAGGATGGATTCCATGTTCAATGGAGTATTCAGGACAACCTTATTTAATTAAATTGATTGGTCTCATTAGAAATTACAATGCAATAAAAATATCAGACGGTTAATTTGTTGAAGTAATTTTAGGTTTTCTTTCATGCCAAAGACTTCCTTATTATGGTTTGTACTAAATTGTGTTTTTGCTACTCCTAATCTTTTTGGATTATGAAAATTGACCTAGTACTTCCTTATTATGGTTTGTACTAAATTGTGTTTTTGCTACTCCTAATCTTCTTGGATTATGAAAATTGACCTAGTACTTCAGATTTGGAATTCAAAATACAAGGCAACTTTAGAGCGCCATCATTTTCTATATCTATAGTTTTCTTTTGTTTTTCCTGTTTTAAACTTTGTGTACTTCTTTCAAAAATATACCTACAAGTACTTACAGAGCAATACATACTGATGCAGTATATACTATGTATTCCTGTTTACAAGAGCAATAACTATTTGAGCAAACAGAATTAAAATACTATAGTCACCCTGCAAACATTGAAACATGCAATGATGATCTCAATTGGTCTCAAATAATAACCTTGTAAGAGAACAACTGTTGCAGAAAGCCTGGGCCGGCCCTACAATGGAGCCGGGCGGCACTTTAGAAGGGGCAGCACTTTGCCGCCCCAAGCGCTTTTTTTTTGAAGCGGAGGAGAGGGAGGGGCGCCGAGTGGTTTTCGCTTACCCGCTCGGCACCCGTCTATCTCCTCTGCAAGCCCACTAGCTCGGTCTCGGTGCTGGCTTGTAATGCTGAGCGCCGGAAGTGACGTCAATTTTCGGCGCTCAGCATTTAAAGTCAGCACCGTGGCGAGGGGAGACATGCGAGGAACTGTTTAAAGGTAAGTATATGGAGTCGGAGGGGGGGGCTTCATTTTAAACTTCGCCCCAGACGGCATTAAGTCTTGGGCCGGCCCTGCAGAAAGCCATATGTTAAAAAAAGGTAAAATAAAAAAAATTAAAAATAGAAAAAGTTAGCTCTATGGTAGCTTCAACTACCGCACCTTTAAAGTAATCACTACATGCTCTTGGTGGCAAGCATCAGTGGTACGCAAAAATGTAAAGATTTTACTTTTGTGGAATTAGCACATCAGGCATCTCTCTGTGGAGATTAAGAAAAACATTTGGAGGAACTAATTTGTGGATATTTGGTCCCTTATCTCTCCAGAGATGGTGTCAGTGGACAATAAGCACAGGGAAGAACATGACGGAGATAGGATTTCTAAGGTTCTGAAACAATTCAGAAATTTGATACAGGAATTTTGGTTTTGGTTAACATTTTCCAGAACATTTTTGTTTATGTGGACTTCATTCGGGGCACATGTAAGACTTCATTCGGGGCACATCATAACCCTACTCTACTTGGTAGGGTTATGATGGAGAATTTATTTTTTGTCCAGAGATTTGTTGGAATATTAGGTGCATGAAGGTGCAGAAGCTTTCACCCTCCCACAGGGGCTGGCTCTGGAAACGTCTCAGGGAGGGTTTGCCACTGAAAAAAATTGATTTTCAATGAAAGCCGGTGCAAATAGTTCAGCACACATACATTTCGGCATGACTGTTGTGGTATAGCTGCCAAAGAGATTGGGACACTTTTTCGAACCAAGGTAACAACAGAGTCAGTGCAAGTGGGTTTACCTGAGAGGAAGTTAATGAGGCTTGGGAGATGGACATCAAGCTATGTTTATATTACTGTTCCTATATTCATCCTCATTTAGTTAAAGTACTTTTGTTTCTGCCGTGCTAGTGGATGTTGGCAATTTGATTATCCACTGGGCAGAGGAGCATGCTGCAGAGCTTCCTGGAGGTACTTGTTTCGGATTTCAGGACTTGGAGGTGGTGTGCCATTGTGGCCTTCGTTGGTCACAGGTATTGCCAGAGTTGATTTTCATGAAAAATAATTTTCCTAAGCCGATGATCCTGATTCTGCAACGCTATTCCTACTTGGCTTTTCACCATCACTGCAACTTGACCTGTGATTTGATACCCTCATTTCTGCATTGTTTTGTAGCCCAATGGAACAAACTATGAAGAAAAAGAGAGCCAGTATATAATGAACGATTGGGCTAATTTTTTCATGCAATTAACCTGAATCAGCATGAAACGAGCAACAGTTGATTTATGTCATCTATTTATGCAATTCTTAATTCTACCTGCTAACCTGTTTTCAAGACAGACAGAAAGGAGGCTGGGAAAAATGAAATAATAGCAACTTAAAATCAATAAGTGGATGTGGATTTTTTTTTAACTGTATCCCTATGCCACTCATCCTTTTTCAACTCCTTCAGTTTTTAGCATCATAGAAGCTAGAAACATGTCCACAAAGTATTTAAAGGGATATTATCATAAATATAACTGATTGAAATAATGATTGAAAACAATAAGAACTTATAAATTTAACCGCCCCTGATGGCCTTGAGGGAATGTGGTAAGGCTAAGATGAATGAGATTTAAGCATCATCCAATTATAGAAAACAGCTTCCCCTTTGCATTTATATGACATTAAACAGTTGTACTGGACTAGGCTTATACAGTATTTTTTTACTTTTTAGTTGGCTTAATGGAAGACATATGGAAAAATTAAAATCTCATTGCCAGTTTCACCAATGTACTGTTAAATATATTACTTATTTGATGTACTATAACTGTTATAGACGCATGCCTGTGGTTCCGTCTTAAACGTACAAAGTGTCCCTGCCACTATAACTTAACATATTAATACTTTTTTTTATATGTTTACTGCTCTGACTGTTCATAATCTTTTCTTCTGTTCCTAAAGAAACTTCTTTTATTCCATTACAAACAGATGACCTTGTGTCATCTGTAAAGTCTGTGAAATGCAATGTTCCCCTGAGAGGTTCTAGTATTGACCTTGAATACATCTGAATAAAGCAATTATTTTGCTTTAAAATAGCCTAAACCCATCAAAATGTTTCCGTTGCAGTCCCAGGGAACCCTTTATCCATCTCTGGCAAGTTGAAAGTTACCATTGCCAATATTATTTTGCACAAAAAAGCAATGACACAGGTCACCTTTCAAAATAAGTCAATATTCCCTATCTGCATAGTCTGTTACCAAACTCTGAGTAACTTTGTAGTATCAGGTCTTAAAAAGGGGACTGCATTTTTTTAATCATTCACTGATGATTGATTATTATGATTGGAGGCAGTAGCTCCTGCCAACATAATGTAATTAAAATGGGGTGGTTTGCACTTGTAAGACAGGCTATTGACTCATTATAATCTGGTGACTTTCTCCAAATGCCCCCACTTCCTATTCAATCCACAAACACTACATAACTCTGCGTAGGTATATGCATTTTTCATATCCATATGTGTTATCCCAAAACTTTGCACATTGCTAATTATGCTCATAGGTTTCATGCCCCTCCGCATAATTATTTGACTTTAAAATTATCTGTATGGAAGTTCAGGCATTCACCTATATTGTGGTATAACCCGCGCTGATGTTACACATCAGCCTTCAGTATGTAGCCAGGATAGGAACCAGCATCCTTGACCTTGGGAGATCATACATCCATGTCACCATCTGAAGGCTTTGGGGTCACTGGGGTTCCTGTCTCCTGTCATCCCTATTCAGGCTCCTGGCACACATATGGCTCATCTGCAACTGGGGTTGCTCCCAGTTTCCTTTGGAGCAATATTTCCTGGTCTTGACTGTTGTTCCTCCTTGGCCTGGACTGATTATTGTTTCTGGTTACCACTCTGTACTGTGTTCTGGTTCTCACTTGCGTATGATCTTGGCTTGCTTGACATTGAGTTACATGTCACTCGATTTACATGTCCTTATCCGTATATACCGCTCCCTTTAATTCTTACTCCACCTGCTGAGAATTGTGGAATGCCACAATCTACGCCTGACCAGAGGACGGCAGGATTCCCCTGGAACTCTCTGGCAGATCCCGAATCATCTGCAGTCCGCTAAAACTTTGAGCGGTTGTTGCTCCCCCGCAAAGTTTCAGATCAGTAAGGTATTTGAGGACAAGGGAGGCAATTATAAGAGGCATCCAGAGCTGTATGGGGTTAAGGGAAACCAGGGGTGCCTGTTTTTCATACACAAGGACGTCTCACAGCAGGACATTAGGGAGAAGGGCGCCAGGCTGACGGCAAGAATGTTTACCTTGGACGGAATAGGGGGAGTGGAGGATTATTTTGTTTCAACAAGCCCTGTGTATAAATGTGTGCCTTGTAACTCAATAAGGCTAGGTTTCCACTTGTTTTTCTTGCTAAAAACGCCCATAAAAACGCTAATTCAGCCACACGGCATTTTTTTAGTGAAAAAACGCTGCGGCCATATCCACTTGGTGTTTTTCTGTTTGGCGTTTTTTCAGTCCTCTTTGGCGTTTTTCTGCTTTTTTGGGCTCTGTGGCAGTTTTTCAAAAACGCAGCATGTTGACACTCTGGCGTTTTTTGCAAGGAAATTTTGGCATTTTTCTCCAATAGAAGTCTATGGGAGTGAAAAAATGCCATGAAAAAGCCATGTGGGTTTTGCCTTGGCGTTTTTTTTCACAGTTACAATGCATAGGATGGACCCGGTATCTGTGTGTCCTACGAGAAATAGGCTGGAAACAAACAGTTTCACACAAAACAAAGTTCATATTGAATTGTACACCATTTGGAACAAACATGCCATTACAAACAAACAAATAAAAATACCCGACGCATCAACTGGATCATGCGTGCCAAAGTAACAGCAAACAATTTGCACCATCATTTGGGGTCAATCTTCCTAGAGGAGCAGACATTCGGAATAAAGCCTGCCTTACAAACCACAGAAAAGAGACAAAAGGGGGCGTGTTTACGTAGAACTCTACCAAGGAAGACATCAGGAGGGGCAGATACTTGCCATTTATCCTAATCCCTTTTAGCTGGGTGACAATTCTAACGTGTAAAGGCTGTAAATTGCCTAAGGTCAAAAAAGCAAATTTCCACAGAAAGGCTAAAACGCCAGAAAAAACGCCAAAACGCAGGAAATGCAGTGGCAGTTTTCTTGGCATTTTTTCCTGGCGTTTTTCATCAAGAAAATAACGCAGGATAAAAACCCAAGTGGAAACCTAGCCTAAAGGTGTCTTGTTTTCACCCTTTATCAAGTTTTGACTGATGTTTGAGTGGAGAGCTATATATCACTGAACACTATGTGCAAAAGGGAGATACTCTGACACACCCTGTCTCTTGCCATCTTCCAGACTCTCAGTATCATGTCTGTTCATGGTGTTCACATGTCCTGCCTGTACAAGGCGCCCAAAAAGAGAACAAAAGCTGCAGCACAGAGCTAACTGCAATCAGGTGCTCCTGATTCTACAATCAGGCGCTTGTGAGTCTACCAACTCCAATCAAGGTGCTGAACGAGCACTTGTCCATGCACAGAGACTCCTGTCTGACCCACTACCTGCAGTCATGTCACCAGTAGTGCAAAATACATAGAATATACTACATCCAATGACATGGCCATAGTGTTTATTGTTAACGACGTAGAGGAGTAAATTACCGTATTGTTATTTTTTAAACCATGATTTCCATATATATGTCCTCCAAGTAATTAACACATCACCAGCACTACAGTGTATGTACTGTTGCAGTTTTAGGTTGCACACTTGATGTCAGAATATATTACTACTTGAGAGCAGTCATTTCAGAAATAGATAATTTCAAATCAGCAGGACTAACCCTAGAGCTTGACAAACTATGTCTCTGGATCCCTCATCTTGCATGCATCTGTTTTCTAAAATAGGAAGGATCCTTTTGACCAGACTACCTTTCCTACTTAACATTTAAAGGCAGATAAGACCCATTCGGCCCATATAGTCTGCCCATTTTTCCTGATATAGAGACTTACACTTTAATCTGTCCTTGGTCTTGTCTTAAATTCAGGATAGCTGTATGCCTATCCTGTGCATGTTTTAATTTCCTCATTGTATTAGCCTCTACCACTTCTGACACCCTCTCTGCAAAGAAGACTTCATTACATTACATCTAAACCCTTGACCCTCAAGTTTTAGACTATGGACTTTTCTTGCAGTATTTCTCCTCCATTCAAAAAAGCTTCCTCCTCAACATATTAAGATTCCTTCATTGTTCCTGATAAATTTGCTTCTGAAAACCATTTAGCTTTTTAGGAGCCCTTCTCTGGCTGCTCCCCAATATGTGAATATGCTTCTGGAGAGATTTCAATAGTGTCCAAACCACCTCTCTCTTTCTATTATTCGCGCTTCTCACTATACAACCCAATACTCTGTTGCTTTTTCCAATGCCTTATTTCATTGCATTGCTTTTACTTTTATGTTGTCAGAAATGATTGCTACCAAGTCCGTCTCTTCTGTGTCTACAATGCTATATGCTGCTTTAGGATTTTTAAGTTTCAAGTGTGTTATTTTACATTTATTAGGATTAAATTCCAGTTACCATATTATCAACCGTTCTTCTAATTTACTTAAATGTCTTGCTGTTTGGTTGCTCCCACCAGGAATGTCTACTCTGTTGTAGACCTTTGTATCATCAGCAAAAATCATAGATCTGGCTGTTCACCCTGTTACCTAATTAAATGTGCATGTGATAGGCTTATGGTTATTCTGAATGTAAGACAAGACTGTTATGTTTCAAAAAAGCTAGACATGTCATGTAGTTCTTATCTGCGGTCAAATGTTTTCATGGTTCTAAAAGAAATCAGAATTATATTCAAAATACTGTTTCTCTTAGTTTTAAAGCATACATTTGACTCAAACGGACTGTTCTATAATGTAACATATTGAATACATGCATACATACATACATTATCTAACATAACGATGTGTGGCTACTGACCCAACCCCTATCCCTACCCTTTCTTGTTTTCCCCATCTTAATTCCCCATTGCAACTAAACTTGATCAGGATTCAATCTTGATTTGATTGTTACAGTTCCTAGTTTATTGCACCCGACAAAGTCATAATCATGGAATCAATCAAGAAGAACAAAATTTAGATTGTTCACATTTTATTGTATTGTATTTTTCCAGTTTCTTAGTTAATTGTGCTGACCACTAACTAAACAAAGCTTAAATGGGGGAACAAAATAAGCACAATGTAGTTATTTTCATTTCTTTATGGAAAAATGTACTTGAAAAGATATGTGATACTGGGTAGAGTAAATCCCTAGAACCCCAATAACTGAATTCTACCCCCTTCCTCTTGTTTGGTATTTTCTACTAAAAGTGAAAAGGTATATTTTATATTAATACATAAAAGAAATATTCCAATGAATGTAATATACCGGTATATATATATATAGTTAAGATTTACAACTGAAATGTGACAGTGCCTACCTAACATCCACAGGTCAGTAAGAACTTAGTGAACATTCCTTTTTTACTACTATGTGTCAATAACACTTGCAGGTGACACAGTGTGACAGTTCTTCCATCTCCCTGATGGTCTAGAAGCCTCCAAGAATCCTTGCTGCCAAAGACTCGCTGAGTAAAGGTTGAGGACAGCCTGGCTTGTCAAGAAGAGAATAATGTGAACTTTCAATAGAAATGGCTAAAGCAAATGCATCCCGTTGGCATTTTGTAACGTGTCTGTGATTTCATGGACTTTACCTTGGTGTCCCAAAGAGCCCCGAGTCTGAATTAGATTACGGGTGCCCCAGAGGCTTTCTTTTGTTAATTGGACGTCCACAATGCAGATGGCAAAGGAATGTTGTACCTTTTTTGTTGCAATAACTATTTTTCCCGATATCTGTAATGTATCATTATTGTTGGTTGGCAGTAAGACTTACTAATATCCCCATGGGTTGGAAAAATCGGTATCAAACCGTACCTCATCGATTTGCATTAACTATGTGAAAATGAACAGCCTTGGATTTCATACTGTACATCCAGTGCAGATCATTATTTGTACAAGCCTGAAAAACAGGGTTTTCCATTACAGTAAATTGACAGAGAAATTCATACGTGCTACAAATGCCCAAGCCACTAACTCCATCTCACATATTCAAAACATGTTTTTACATGGTCAACCCAAGGTCATTTTCTACAATACACAATTTTTAGTTTTGATTAAAGATTTATTAGCGTGGGTACATAAATGGAGCTTTTGAATCCTGCTTTTCAGCTATAGGACGGTAATGGCTAATAAATAAATATATAAATAAAAACGATACCTTTGTTTATAGCATGTTCCTTGTTTTACAATGACTCCCTCCAACCTCATGAGCTGTTGTCTCACTGTTAATGTAGCATAACACCTCATTGATTTTTCCTTGAACGTTCTGTGTGTGCAGTGAATAAAAAAGCCATCTTTAACCTCAGAAATGAAAATTATTATGGAGCATTCTTCACATTTATTGATCTCGTTTTTTTAATTTATATTTTTTTTTTAAAATAACTTGCATCAGCATATACTATCCAGGGTCATATTTATCTCAGTGCTTGCATGAATGCAAGATTCTCTTATACTAACAGAAAATACTACAGTCGCTTTGTCTGTCTATCTAACATCTGTCTATCTATTAATTTGCCTTGTGTGAATAGCACTATTTGTGACAGTGCGACAAGAACATTTGTAGCAGAATTATTTCAACTATACAAGATTACATGTGATTACATGTACTTTATGCCCTTTTACTGATGGCAAGTATAATTGGCAAGATCTCAAGGTAATAACCTCAACTGCTAAATGTCCATCATTAGGCCCCGTAGAACAAGGCATGCAACTCTCCAATTGATGATATGATACTTGCGTGCATTGCGCGCAATATTGTTTGCATTAAATATTCTGCACGTTACACCGGACTATATTATTTTACATGGTTTGTCAGCCGTAAGTACTAAGTGCCTCTGTTGGTTGTACAATCCTACCTTGAACAGCAATTTTCCAGTTCATTGTAATTGATGATTTCAAATGGGTTTCACTGGTAGTATCGGTCTGTTTGTTGTTCTGGGTCAAAACACTTTCTTTTGAAAAGTTGAATTAGCTTTGTTCAGATGAGCCCTTTTTCATCTCATCTGACAACTTTGGCTCAACCTTTGAAAATTAAGGCTGAAGATTAAGTTGAGTTGTTTGCTGAGTTTACTTTATTTGGTATTAAATTCTATGCAACTGAGCAGTCAACATGGCTGTGAGTAAGAGTAATCTCCAGCTCACCATATTGCAAGATATATATACCGTATATGCTTGATTATAAGACGAGTTTTTTTCCAGAAAAATACCCCTCGTCTTATAAACGGGGTCTGACTATGAGACTAAGATCCAGATCCCCCGCAGAGATGCAGGGGACCTGGATCCTCCTGTCTCCCCCCCTAAACTTATCGGTACTTCGGAGTCCCCGGTGTGTAGTCCAGGCAGCGTGTAGAGCTCTACGTGATTCGCGTACACAACTTCCACTGCAACCGGGAGGAGGTGCGGTTAGCAACGGGGGTTGTCTGCGTCCATCGCGCAGACCTTCCCCGGCTGTCAGAGATCAGAGTTCCCCGTGATCTCTGACAGTCGGGGAAGGTCTGAGCAATGTACAGGCTGTACATCTACTGCCTTACATTGTAACAGGGTGTCACATGAAAAGATATAATAAAATATTTACAAAAATGTGAGGGGTGTACTCACTTTTGTTAGATACTGTATATATATATATATATATATAGTGGTTATTATATAGGTTATGTAAAAGGATACATGCCACAAAAAGTTGGAAGAACGAGTGGGAAATATAAAATATAAAACCATACAGGATATTTTCTGCCTCTGGCTAGAATTCCAAGTTGCTTTGGTTTAAAGTTGCTTTGGAAACTCAGGATTGTTAGATATGCATTCAGGATATTAAGGTTCAATATGTCTTATAGAGTTTACAATGTAGGTATATCCCCATTACCTACAAATAGACCAACCAAAATATTTATGTATCCATTCTATCCCATGTTAGTTGGGAGTTTTGGGATTATGTGACTTGTAGTTTGTAGAATCAATATTTTTCTTACTTGTTAAATAACTGGTAAAATGTTGTCCCAAGCACTTCTAGCCCCAGTGACCTTCAAAGACTGCATTTCTATAAGGATTATTGCTTTTCTCTTCGCTTGAATACACTTTTGCTTCACAACATTACCCAGGGCAGACAAAGATGATGCATCTGTTTGAGGAACTATCATTTGAGATTGCCTGGCTAATGGCAATTTTTTCCCCCAACAAGATTCTTAGTGCACATTTCATCTGCGTGTCCTGCACCCACAAGTATATGTTCACACAGAGGACTTGTCTTCCTGAATTTTTCATTCTGATATACTGAAATATAATTCATCCAATGGGGAAGCACTTAGAGATTCATTTCAGGGATAAATGTGCTATATTAAACAAAGTGTTATATATATATATATATATTATATATATATATATACTGTCCTGTAGAAGTGGTGTAGCTAGAATTTTCCAGCTAATTGCTGCACTTTTTTGCCACTTTGTACATTTTCCTGTACATGTCAGTGTTAACAAAGTGGTAACAAAAGATTAAAACGAAAAAACTAAAGTTTGTATGTATGTAGATATACAGGGTATATATATATATATCTATAATATATATATAACTATATATATCTATATCTATATATATATATACATACACCGATCAGCCATAACATTATGACCACTAACAGGTGAAGTGGGTAACTGCAGCTCTTCTGGGGTGTTACCGGTCTACAGTGGTCAGTACCCATCAAAAGTGATCCAAGGAAGGAAAAGCGGTGAACCTGACAACAGGGTCATGGGTGGCCAAGGCTTATTGACTCCTGTGGGAGGAGAAGGCTGGCCTGTGTGGTCAAATACAACAGATGAGCTACTGTAGCCCAAATTGCTGAAAACCATAATGCTGGTTCTGATATAAAGGTGTCAGAACACACAGTTTGTTGTGAATGGGGCTGCATAGCCGCAGACCAGTCTGGGAGCCTGACTCCTGTCCACTGCCGAAAGTGGATGAAGGTAGCCTGGTCTGATCAACCACGTTTTCTTTTACATCATGTGGAGGGCAAGGTGCTTGTGTGTTGGCTTACCTGGAGAACACTTGGAGGTCCCAACATTTAAACGTACAGGACTTCAAAGATCTATTGCTAACGTCCTGGTTCCAGATACCACAGCACACCTTCAGAGGTCTGAAGAGGTCCAAGCCTTGATGGCTCAGGGCTGTTTTGGTGACAAAACAGAGTCCTACACAATATTGACTGGTGGTCATAATGTTATGAATGATTGGTGTATATATATATATATATATATATATATATATATATATATGACTCGTAGTTTAATTGATGCCCTATCATCATGTGTCAGGAGGGATAGGCTACTGCTAATAAACTTAACTGCAGGGTTATTTCACATGCCAATCCACTTTGAAACTGTTTTACCTATTACATCATGTCCATTGCAGTGCAATGTATTTGATAACCCCAGGGAGAATGTTTTGTTACCGACAAAATATTGGTAATACTGTAGTTACGTTTGGGTCCCTGGGATGGAGCATTTGGAGAGAAGGGAGGGCCAGTGCTCCACTCCACAGTTTACTTGCAGCAGGTGATGAAGCCAGTCCAGGAGTTCTGGTTATCCCAGATAGTTACTCACCTGTTACCAATGAGCAGCAGGGGACTACAAAAAGGAGTCCTGTGAGTTGTTCAGGTGAGAAACACACAAACAGTGAGTGAGACTGCGCCCCCCCCTCCGAATCTACTGAACGGTTCCTAAAGGAAAAGGTCTGTGCTAAATGGTTTTTGTTGGTAGCGGGTAAGCCGTCCAACGATAGTTAGTTTGTATTTGTCGGTAAGTACTCAGAGAGCAAGGCTTTTCTTTTTATTTGTTTTATATTTGTTTGTTTACAGACCTTTTAATAAAAGGACTACAATTTCTAAAAAGAACTCAAAAAACTCAAGATTGCGTGGTTACATGATCCCAGCTCACTATATGCCCTGATAAAAGTCTGTAATAAACAAGACTGAAACGTTGACTTGAAAAGTTGACTTGAAAAGTTGAAAAGTTGTTTGTGTGGTTATTTGGAAAGTCCCTGGAGTGCCGGCTACTATTTTTGGACTATATATATATATATATATATATATATTGTGATCCTGCCCCCACACAGGGCACCAAACAGCACGGTCCTCTAAGGTATTAACGCCACATCACAGTTATATAATCAACCACGATTTATTTGTAGTCCACGTATGAAGATATGTACAGGATAACATAGAACACAAATTCTCTACAAACAAAAGCCTAGCTCATCTGAGCGCTTACTCACATATAACTCCCTCACTACTAAGGGTCTAAACTAAAACAAAACACAATCCCACCAACCTCTTTGATGGTCTCTTTCGTGCATAGCAAGCTCTGCTGCTTCCAAACAAAAACTCTCTCCTCTCCCTCTGTCCAACAGGTGAGGTTATGTTGCAGTGAGTGCAGCTAATTACTTGCAGCTGACCAGTGCATTGGAGTCAGCTTAAACTCCCGGCCTGGATCCTGTGTCAGTCCAGGTGCATGGAAACTGCGGGGTGGAGCACCAGCCTGCCCTATATGTCATATAAAACCCTGCAAAATCGAGGGGGATGTATACCCCTTCCACGACAACACCCCGCACCTTGTTACAATATATATATATATATATGTTATGTTGGAGATACTGCACAAATAAATACATTAAGCTTATATTTATTCCTAAAAAATAATATATATATATATATATATATATTATATATAGGAATTAAAAATGTAGATTTGTATGAAACATGAAAATATGATTTATGGGGTCTTTTCACC
This sequence comes from Spea multiplicata, assembly GCA_009364415.1. Taxonomy (NCBI): domain Eukaryota; kingdom Metazoa; phylum Chordata; class Amphibia; order Anura; family Pelobatidae; genus Spea; species Spea multiplicata. The sequence goes on from VKOC01000002.1 coordinate 19,805,048, forward strand.
TTGGACCATGTTTTCACATGATGACCTCAAAATAAGCAAAAATAAGCACCTATTTTTGTAACCTAACATCTATCTCCGTTGACCTCTTCTAAGTTAGATCTTAATGGAATAGGCTGAATGGTATATTATAAGCCGCTTCTGCCCTTTGTCATTTGTTCTGTACAAATCCTGTTTATAGTGTAAAAATAAGGAAAAAAGGTATTATGATAATAAGCATTATTTCTATCAGAAAATACTCCGCTAGTAGTGGAAGTCGTTTTGGAAAGTTAGATCTTACTTACACAAGGATGAAAAGCAGAGAGATGGCTTTGAAGATGACTAGGCTTGTAGCAATACTATAACCTGGGAATACGGAAGAGATCTTACGCCTGTTCTTCTAAAGCATACATGGGCTTTCAACAGAACATAGCTGGAAGAATATCAGACAGAGCTGGACCAGTAATAAGGTTCTAACTCAACACAACATGGTTTTTGACCTATGACAGCCCCGCTTCGGCCACTGGTTGGGTATCAAGGTACTTGGTAGCCAATGAGACTTTTAAGTAAGTGAAGGACCAGGGGAGAGATAGACCCATGGTCAAAAAGTAGAGTCACCACACCAACCATCAAGACATGGTGAATAGGCAGCCATGTTTGGAATGCAGGACTAGGGTGAGGAGTTTTGAATGAATTGCTTGTTTTTTTGGAGCAGAGAGTCAAGATATGTAAAAGAATAACCAGCTTGGGCACATGAAGATCTTGGCGTGTTAAAAATGTTGGGTTTGCCATCAGAGTTGGCATAGGCAATCAAGTGTGGACATCAATTTCCATGAAAAGGTGGGTAAACGTCACCGTTGACCATACAACCGATATCATAAAGCCCCCAGCTGCCTCCCCTATCCATAATTAATATACCCAAATAATTTGGCATTAATGTTAGGCTACATGGCACCATCATACGTACAACAAGTACATTATGTGTCCTTTCCTTGTAGACATCACACAAAATAAAGAAAGATTTGTTATAGTTCCATCCGTGCCGTTCTAACAATAGCACGTAGAGACTTCTTTTTAGAAAAAGCATGATATTCTTTGTAACAAAGTATAACAAAACTGCCTTATGGATATTCTGTATCTGATCCCACCTGGGGCTTCATTTTCTAAGTAAATGTAATATTCAGAAGCCTCTGCTAATCCTATCATCTCAGTAAGAAGAACTATCTAATATTACATGTCACTGTTTGTAAGCAAAGATATTAAAGTTGTTTTTATTTCTTTGTAAACACTTAGATATTCCTTGGACTATTGAAGCTTTTTTTTTTTTTTTCCCTGATGCCCGCCAAGAAGGCTTTCGGCTATATCACGGAATGAAATCAGCATTGATTTACCATCCGGGTAATTTTCTCCACCAGAGGTTACCGGTGGCCACTCACGGTGGCTGTTTCTTGTGATCCGTGCTGACAACTCCTCGGAATTACTAAATCCTTCTTGCCTTTTGTGGTTATTCTCGAGCTACGTTGGGTTAATGCTGTAAAACGAGACAACCTCGCATTACAACCTTAATAAGATTTGCCAGGATTAATGCTGATATTGTCATCTCCGGAATGCATAAGGCAAGACGTTGGCCAAGAAACTCATTTGCCATCGGTGCTTTAAGCAGCTAATTTTATTCTCCCTCTGGCGCACTCTGCTAATATCAAATACATTCTATTTTGTACCAATGGTACCATTACATGTGGCTTCAGCGAGCCTCCATAATAGCATATTCTATTTCATCCGAGGGAGAGGAATGACCCAATATACCATTCCACAAACGCTTAGCTGTGGAGGATTGGAAATTACTTTTAGTAGGTATGGTTAGAATGAAAAAAACTTTATAAAACACGGATAAAGGCTGTGTTTCCAGCGATAAAAATTATGTTTTGTGCTCATACTGGGGTTCCTCAATGGATGGTGACTCCCCATTTACAATTTAGACCAAATCCTATATTATATCATAAAAAAACACGTGTTACATTATGTTACTCATCTCATTATTATGTACGTTGGTTCTTGGAACATAATCTGATGTAACCGTGAAGGATTCCTTATAGAAGGAAGGAGAAGAAATTGAAGAAGAAGGAGACAAAGAGCTTCTACCCCATTTATGACCAACATCTCCATGCCTTCATGGAGTTATGTATTCGATGAGGTCCACCGCTCTATGCCTGATCCAACGCAACACCCCAGCTCCCACCTAGGACCTACGTTGCTAAAGGGGTCCTCGTTTCCCCATAATGTTATAATCTCATGTTCAACCTCAGAAGGTCCCAAGCCTCTTCTATGAAGCCTTTTATCTGCACATTAATAGATTGATATTGGAACATTTAAAATATATGGATACCATCCGGAGGCTTTTAAAACAAGCCAAGGTTGGACCTGCTTTAAATCACTCGACGTTCCTGATTTACTTGTAAAAAATAGAGACTTTGTTGTTTTAACAACACGCATGTAAAGGTCCATACTCTCCAGAAGAAGCCTCGTTTGAATGTAGATGAGACGGTTCCTAATTACTTTTCCACCGAGCCACAGCTAATGTACATTTGTTTGCAGAAATGCAGTCTCCTGGTCTCCTGACTCGATGATTTTGGGATCCGTGATTGATCTGCAGATTGTGTTGCTTTAGACGCGATGCTACTGACCTTTCATTGTTACAGAAGATAGAGTGACAGAGACCCATCTATCGAGCTGATTACTTTGCAAAGAACATACTTTCCACCAAGTATTCCATCCTTCTCTCTTTTTTTTTTTAAATCAAAGATTTAAAACATTCTAATTTAGTAGAGGCTTCACAACAAAACCCTGAAAGCATTTGATATCCGGAACTCTAAATGACAGCAAGCTGAGCTTTAAAGCTAAAAGGGAAAACTTATTGTTTTTTTTTACATACAAGATAAAATCACTTTCTTTTATCGTCGGAACCCAGATATTAAAAAGTCTGATGTCATATGTCAAAAAATTTGGCTTTTTTGCCTCTTTAGGGGAAGATTTAATAGAGCCCAATGGGATGAGTTTAATTATAACTCCACCTACTTTTCAGCTGTAAAAATGTTTCACATAGGCCCAATGACGTATTCTGGCCTACGCTGACTAAGCCTAGGGATGGCACATTCAAGATGCCGGGCAGTCCCCCTGCTACCGAACTGATATTCAGATCACCCTCTTGCCTCCTCTGCTGTGTCACGGATTAATGGGCTGCAATTTCCCCAACCGCCCCAATTATGCTCTTAAGACATGAGGACGCAATGAGGACGCCATGCTGTCCGAAATAACTAAAGCATATTATTAACGAACTAAATAATCTTGTGTGTGCACTGTCGCCACCTAGAGGTTATCAAGGCGTATAGCACATTACTGGCCTCAATTCCAAAGCACAAATAATTTTGGGGGAGAAAAACTATAGTTCTCTGCAGGTGATTTTTTTTTTTATATATATCTCCACCTTTTTCTCTGCCTCTGATTTATTATGAATATTCATGTTTCATTTGGAACATTTCACAAAAATGTTTTATGTGTTTCCTTTCGAGTA
>VKOC01000002.1:19815173-19827158 GCA_009364415.1 Spea multiplicata
ATATACATATATATATATATGGGGTATCAGAGTTGGACTGGGGTAAAAATGGGCCTGGACATTTAAGAAAATACCAACTCATAGGTAAACAGAGTAAAAGTCTTCTCCAAAAGAAAAACAGAATCAGAGGCCCATCAAAAGATGGTCTGTTTACATAGGGTGTAAACATAGCCTAGGTCAGTGTGTTTAATCGTTGACTATGTAAGTGGCTTTGACCATGCCCACACTTTGACCACTACCTGTTCGAGTTTATTCCTCTTCCCTTTTCTTCTAAGAAGACGCGCAAACTATGGGCGTTATGGACATAAAACTGGTGTCCAACAGACCTTCAAGATATTTTGTGTTAATCCTAAAAAAAAATTATATTGTATCCAGGTAAATTAGCAATACATAGAGAATAGCACTAAGCATTCTAAATGAAACAGTGTACTTTATTTTTAGTGTTTTACTTACACAATTTATACAGGCTATAGATACATTTTCTGTTTTTATATACACATTATTGTGATGCACTCATACCCAGCAAACATACTAAGCTCATAGACAAAATGACAGAAGGAATGGGGTTCCAAATAGAGCTGTCTTTCCTAAACAGTGATGCTTCCAATGCATGATTTTTTGGCACACTCATGCTGTCCCAGGTAGCTGCTTGTTCGGACCAGTGGGGATCGATGGTCTGTTGGGGAGAACTTCCTTACAACACTTTGCAGGTGGCTTGCTGTGTAGGGTAGCCTAAGGCAATGGGAAGATGTGGGCCAAACTGGGGATTTAAATCAGCCCTTGCAGTTGAAGGCCATTAACTAACACATTTTGTCTGTCTGTTAGATACAGATTGCCTCACGTTGAGCGCTTATACTTCAGCAGTATGTATTTGTGGTTATCCAACCTGCAGCCACACACTGGATAAGGGTAATTTCCCTGTAAATTCTAGCACTGCTCCCCGGGCATTCGACCACATTCCCGGATTGCCCGGGACAGTCTCCCAATGGGACTTTAAGTCCTGGGCAGCCTCAATCCGGGACAATGCATTGTCCTGGGATTGAAACGCCGAGCAGTCGCTCATGAAGTTTTCAGCAGCCGCTTGGCACCCCTCAGTCTCTTCCGCAAGGCCTCTAGCTCGGTCGCAGTGCCAGCATGTCATGCTGAGCGCCAGAATATGTAATGTAGGGGGTTTATCTATACCTTTAATGCTGAGCTTATATGTGAATTGAAATTGATCTATACCTGCAAAGCTGGGTTTTGTGCGTTATTCTGTTGATCCATATCTGCTATGCTATGTTTCCATACATTATTTATCTATACCTGCAAATACAGGGTTTGTATGTCTTATTCAGTTGATCAGCGCTGTTTCCATGTGTTCATTTGAGCTAAGCCCTCAATGCTGAGTTAACATCTGATTTCCAGTTGATCCCTGTGCAAAACCCAGAATATAGGCCTCACCCCCCTTTAAAGTGGGGGAAAACTGTGGCCTATATATTCGGGGCAATACTGTGTATATATACACCTGTGTGTGTGATCTCATGCGCTTCATAGTGTGTCCTTGAATGACAGAAATAAAATGTGGTCACCTTAAGTGCATATGAGTTGAGATTAATGTTTTGCTAGTGCAAATGCAACTGGAAATTTTTGTGAATTTGTGCATTTGCTGATGCAAACTTGCATTTTTAGCCAACTCACATGCAGTCACAGTTTATTGAATAATCCTCCTTTGTCAGGGGAAGGAGTGTGCAGAATGCATGCAGTTTACGACATACTAAATAATTTGTTTTACCATTATTATGATACCTCACATAACCCACATAACCCTCATAACTATGAACTCATATTTCAGGTGGACAGAAAGAAGATTCCTGTACCGTTGAGTAGGTTACTTGACTTCTACAATTATTGCACATTGTTTGCTATGTTTCATATATGGAATAAAAGAATTAACAAAAAATCAAATGAAACTTTCACAAATTCAACAAAAAAAATATAACAACTATAGTAAGCATTATGTTTTCAAACAAGACTGTGTGCCAAATAAAACAGAAAACAGAAAGCAAGGAACAAATTGTTTTATTTATATAGAAGTATATCAAATCAAGATGAATCCCTTCAATTAAGTGTCCTCGGAGTGTCCTTGATGACAAATGCAGTTCTGCCTCGCAGAGCTTTGTCTAGTATAAAGCATACTTGTCACATTAACATTTAACCATGAAACCTTTATCATTGAAAAATGCAAAAAAAAATCAAGTGATGCATCCCAACCCCTTAACCAATTCCTATAAAAATGACATGACACCGATATGTGGGTGAGGGCATTGGGCACATCTTTATTAATCCCATGCCAGCGATACCATCATACACATATATGACCAACCATACATGACTTGCCAGCTGCTGAACCATGCCCAGCAGGCGGTTCTGTCATCAACCTGACCCCCTGCTGTGCATGCCTCCACAAGCCTAATCTTGCTCCGATTATAGGTCCCCTCTATCACATGCTGGCCTAGGGGGATCTCCTCCATCACCACAGCCCCCCCACAGCCAGCTCCTTCTCAATGTCCGCTTGCAAACCTAAATTACACATATCCAATCCAATAGTTGATAAGTGAACACCCATCATTCTGCATATCATCCATATTGTCGCCTTCCAATTCCTGATGCCTGATAGCCCCATCCTCAATTCTGGAAACAAACCTAGAAACCACCACATTAATTTTTTTACGGCAGTGCTAAAATGCCTTAGGATTTAAATAACTTCTCAACACGTCAAGACGTTACCTCAGAGCAGGCTAATGTGGCCTCTTTGAAGATCACACCGCACCTAGCTAAATCATGCTTGATTGTCTAACTCAACAAGATTATTACCCCCTACATGTACAGCTAACATTATAGATGATGAGATGTACCTGGATTTATTCCATACACTCAGGACTCTACTCAGGACCATCATTGATGCAGGGCAAAAACGGGCTGACAGCTTAAAGCTTTCTTGTACCGCCCGGGGCAGATACATGGCTTAATGTGACCCTGCTGTGTTCCTGGTTTCCCGGGAGCGGTAAATGAGAAGTTCTTCCCACAGTGTGTAAGAAACCCAAAGGTAAGCAGAGGGCCCATGCGGAAGTGTGAAAGCGCCACATGTGTATGATAGCCTGGATGTGTAAGTGAGGGTCAAAGATGGTACAGGCAGGTGTTTGGAGCAAAGATGGCACAAGCAGGCTTTTTTGGGCAAGCAAGGCACAGGGTGGTTGGTACAAAAGTGGCACAGGGAGGCTGTTTGGGGCAAAGCAGGCACACAAAATGTGTACTTAATAAATATATCTTTTTATTTGGATACTTGACCCCATATTAAACATATATGTGAAAAATATGTTCAGAAACATATAAAAAAAAAAAAGAAAAAGTAATATACAATAAATAACATACCAGCCTCAAGGACAAAGAAACTGCTTAACATGTTTCGCACCAAAGGTGCTTTATCAAAATACTTAATATGGAGTCTATAGAAGAATATCGAGTGGTTTGCTCCTATAAATGTAAATAAACTTACAAGATATGCTAAATGGACAAACAATTTCCACAAAAACCATAGTATATTATATTGCATTATATTGCAACCACCCTCCACCGTACAACTGCTCTAGCAGTGCCAATGCGGAGAAGAGGGAGACCCCTCTCCACTCCAGGACAGCCACAGCTTCTACGGAGATGAGAGAGACCCTCGCCCACTTCAGGACCACCTCAGCCACAACCTCCACAGAGAAGAGGGAGACCTCCCTCCACTCCATGACCGCTCCAGCCACAGTCTCTGTGGAGGAGAGGGAGACCCTCCTTGCAACAGGTTGGTCCTGTGATGGAGGATTTGGTACCCAAGTACTCTGGTGGTCAACTCCGGAACTATAGGACTTTATACTGGAAGGTTACACCACACTCAAGATGGTTGCAGATCCTGACACGTGGAAGTTTTGGTGCTAAATGGAAATCCACGCCCCTTCCTTCCGCTCCTATTTAATCTTCCAGTTTCCAAGACACATTGCCCTCTGATGGTCGCCTATGTTCATAGTGCTAGTCCTCAGTGCGCATTATCTCTGGTTGTCTTTTGTGTTTGACATCGGCTTGCTCCTCGACTACGTTGACTTGCTGACTACATTTTCACTACCCTTGTATTCTGCCTGACTCTGGTGTCTCCAACCTTGCTGTGCATAACACATATCCTATTAATTCAGTTAATTTTCATGTAATTACAGATGGGATGTAATAGCCTTCTTTATGACTCAATATCACAGTGTTTTTAAAAGTATGGAAAGAGTTAAAATAAAATACTAACATATTTATGGAACATTAACCTCACCAAGGACCAGGCAGATTTCATTAATATAGGTTTGGAATCTTCCAACTGACTTTTCTTTGCCCATTTCAATGTGCAAAATTGATGTAAATATAGAGCCAAATTGAACATTGAAGACAGATCATATGTTGCATCATATCTTGCAAACTGAAAAAGATTCAGCCTATAATTAAACATGACAAAATAAAGGGACAGTTTAAAACTCTTTTTATAAGGAAAAGGAAAGATAATATTCCCTCCACAAATATTGGCACCCTTAATAAATATGAACAAAGAAGCCTGTGAAAAATGTCTTTATTTTTTAACCTTATGATCTTTTCTTTAAAAAATGCACAAAGTTACCGTATTTTGCTCAATATATAAGACAAGGGTGTTTTTGCAGAGCAAATGCTCTGAAAAATACCCTCGTCTTTATAAATCGGGATCGTCTTAGTAATCCAGACCTCAAATACGTCTGACTATGGAGTACTTAAAGAATCCAGATCCCCCGGCAGCGCTGCAGGGGACCTGGATCATCCTGCCCCCCCACTCACCGGTGCTTCTGAGTCCCCGGTGTGTAGCCGGGGGAGCATGTAGACAGGGGACATAAGGCATTTCTGTAGGCAGAGTGCTCTATGATATGCCTTTTAACCCCCTTAATGCCACTCTGCCTCCAGAAATGACTTTTAACCATCTATATGCCACTGGGCCTCCTGAAATTCCTTATACCTCCCTATATGCCACTCTGCCCCATAATATGTCTTTTAACCCCCTAAATGCCAGAGTGAGATATAGGGGTATAAGGCATTTCTGGAGGCAGAATGGCAAATAGGGGGTGAAAAGGCATATCATGGGGCATAGTGGCATATAGAGGGTTAAAAGGCATATCATGGGGCACAGTGGCATATTGAGGGTTAAAAGGCATATCATGGGCCACAGTGGCATATAGGGGGTTTAAGGCATTTCTGGGGCAGAGTGACAAGCCTGGGGGCAGATGTGCATAACTGGGGGCAGGTTGGAAAATAAAAGAATTAAAAACAAAATATTTTTCTCAATCATAGCTTTTATAGTTAAAATAGTTTACATAGTTTATATGACTTAACATTTACTGGTAAAACTTTTTTCCTATAGGGTCATCTTATATTCAGGTTTTTTCTTTTTTCCTAAATTAATATTCAGATTTTGAGGGGTTGTCTTATAATCGAGCAAATACGGTACTCTGCTCTCACGGATATCAAACAATTGCAAACACAACACAGGTTTATAAAAAATAAAATACTTTTTTTAGATATATGTGTGCCACAATAATTGGCACCCTTTTAGTCTACCTCTCTTTGCCAAGATAACAGCTCTGAGTCTTTTTCTATAACTCCTTAAGAGAATGGAGAATACTTGACAAGGGATCTGAGACCATTCCTGCATATAGAATCTCTCCAGATCCTTCAAATTTGGAGGTCACTGCCGGTGGACTCTCTTTTTCAGTTCACGGAGTTCAAGTCAGAGGATGGTAAGGGTAGGACCTTGATTTTGGGGTTAATAAATAATATTTGTGTTGATTTTGATGTATATAAACAGATATTAAATGGGCACCTGATTGCCTCTGCCAGAAGGCTTAAAATGTGCCGTGGTTGGATCAACCATGGCACATTTTAAGGTTTCTGACAGAGGCAATCAGGTGTTCATTTAATATCTGTTGATATTTGATAGGATACATGGCATCATGTCAAGGTCCTCTAGCAGAAAAACAGCCCCAAAGCATTAAAGAGCCAGCACCATATTTAATGGTGGGTGGGCACTCTTTATACTCTGTGTATGCTAAACCCACTCTGGCGTATATTAACAAAAAGCTCCGTTTTGGTTTTATCTGACCATACAACCCGATCCCATTTAAAGTTTCAGTAGTGTCTATAAAACTGAAAACAGTTAAGCAGTTAAGTTTGTTTTTGGATGATAGTAGATGCTTTTTTTTCTTGAAACCCTTATAATTTTGTAATTTTAGAGACTTCCTGATGCCAAGATGTGTCAGGAACGGGGTCTATATAGCCAACTGTAATGACCCAGAGCGCCCAAAGGTGGTGTTCAGGAGTTATCGCGCAGAGTTGGACAGGGCCTGGTGCAGCACTCTCCAGGGTATTGAGCGCCTACGGTTGTGAAGCCACGTACCAGCGCCCTGACATAGCAGTGGATGTTGTCCAGTTCAAAACAAAGTAATAACCTTCAGGCACCCTGGAGCAGGTATGAGACATAGCTCTACAGACGAATGTGCAGGATGCTGCAGGCTGGGAGTAGGGAAGCTAAGCAGAGTACCAGCAGAAACATAGCAAGCAAATGGGACAGGCGATCAAGGGGGACAGAGCAAGGAACAGGGAATGGGAGATCAAGCTAGAAACAGTGCCAGACAAGACATACATGGTACAGGAACAAGGCAAGGAACACAGGGGATGGAGTGAAGAGCCGAGATCCTCAGACACGTTTCCTTTAAGCAAGGATAGGATATCTTAAACTGGGACAAAAGGGAGAGGAGAGAGGAACCGATATCCTCAGATAATAAAGGGAAAAGAGGGCAAAGGTACATAAGAGACAGACAAACTTGAATATAGGACTAGCCTAGGACTATGTGATAACAAATAATTCCATCACATCACATGGCCATAGTATGCTTAGCCCACCACTACGCCAAAGTACTCCAATATACGGTGGGTACAAGCACTAAACCCTGCCTACTGAATTATTAATAAACTGAAACTAAACATTAAATCTATACACAGAACAGAGAAGGACACACCTTTAGACTGCAGACTGAGACAAACATAACAAATGGATGGGGCATACCTTATAAAGGAAACAGAGGTGAAGCAAAGAGCAGAACTGGGATCAAGGAATCAAAAGCACAGTACTGCGCATATGGAAATCCAGGAACGGATTACAGCAAAGGGGACACTCTAGTGAGACAGGGGGAACTCTAGCAAGACGGGGGAACTCTAATGAGATGGAGGGGGAACTCTAGCGAGATGGGGGGAAATCTAGCAAGATGGGGGGGACTCTAGAGAAGCAGCTCCGCTGCCTGACAAGATGCATTTAACTTCTGCTATTCTCCAGCTGTGATCTTGGGAGATTCTTTAGCCACTCAAACCATCCTCTTCACACGCCCTCTTCCAGGTCGAATCATAATATTTCCAGTTCACTGGGAATTATTGCCATGATGGTGCAAATGGGCATTTTCAATGCTTTTGCTAATTTCCTATAGCCACTTCCCATTTTGTGAAGCTCAACAACCTTTTGCCGCACATCACAGCTATATATTTATAAGTCTTACCCATTGTGATGAATGGCTAAGAGAGTTTGACCTATGCATTATCTAATATTTATACCCCTGAGAAACAGGAAGTCATGGTTGAACAATATCCTGTTCCTAGTCACCCAGGTGTACTAAAAATTTAAAATATCACCGGTGTTGTGTTTGCAATTGTTTGAGATACATGAGAGCAGAGTATTGTTGTGTATTTTTAACAAAAGGATCAAAAGGTTAAACAGTAAGGGCAATTTTTCACAGTTTATGTTCCTCATATTTACCAAGGGTGCCAAATGTAAGTCACTGCTCCAGCAAAGTCTTTGAATTTTATTGCATACAGGAGGCTCATTCTAAGCAAGTTTAAAGCTTTAATAAATTAAATGATAACAGAAGACAATATATGAGAACTAGGTGCAAAATAAAATTACCTATGGGTCACTTGTTACATCAGTCAGCAGCTTTAAGAATGCTTTCCAGTCTACAGCCCAATAGAAAAGCATTGAAAGCCAATGCGTCTCACACAAAATGTACCACGTCTCAAAACTGCTAATGGTCATATAGCCAAAGTTGCAGACGAGACTTGAGAGGCTTACAAAAAAGTTACTAAAGATCTTTAAGCTTTACACTAATATGATTTTGTTTGTGAAGACGAGTGTAATGTACATTTACCTACGTTGATATTGCATCAACTATCGGCAACACGAGTAAGACAACAACTTTGATTTGGTGTACCTGATATTCCATGCATGACCTTAAAGAAAAAAGATAGATAGATTCATAGATAGATAGACAGATAGTGTGACGAACCCTATAGCATGAGGGCCATACATGTCACTTTTAGGGGTCCTAAGCACAGTCCTCTAGGGCAATCAGAGTCAGGAACACCAGTGTGTAACAAAACAGTGCTTTATTATTAATCGCTCAAACCCCAAAACCAAATCATAAAAACAAAACCTAGCTCCCAATTGGAGCCCTCTCTAAGATAGCGTTATGTAATTCTATAAGCTCTCTCATTTAAAATGTATAATTATAACTGTAGCTCACTGCTATTTCAGTGGGACACCCAGTTTGTAAATAAATCATTATGATTATTAAACCTTTTCAGCCTGCATTCCTGCAGTGAGCATGGTGCTGTAATTCTGTTGTGATAGGAGAAGCCATACAACATTTTAAGCATCTTGATTAAAAGGGTAATTTAAATAGAGTGGTAAACTTTACCGTGCTAAAATCAATTAATCGTAGCAAAACGCTTGTCAATGCAAGATAAGAATGTGAGGCATAAACATAATTGCTGTTTAATTCAGAAAAAGTTTTGTTGCGGTGTAATCGGTTTATTAGATTTCACTTAAACATTACAATTAACAGTAATATTACTGGTAATTAACACACCATAGTGTTGGGATGTTTAGGTGTCCTTTGAATGCAGAATTCCTTATGGACAACTAGTTGGAGGTGATGCAAAATCATTAGCACCCGGTAATATTCATATAATGATGAGATCATGCATTGTTTAATAAATTGACTTCTGATTTAGGAAGAAAAGATAATTCTGCCATTTTACAGACATGTTGATAGTATTTATTTAAGGATATGATGGCAAGGGGTGCCAGAGGAAATTTCCATACCTGGGATCTTTCCAGGGTTCCCCTTTTTGCCCTGTTTAGGAGGCCAGAGGGGTCCAGTGAGCTGTATATGGACGTGAACTTACCCCAACAGAACCAGATGGTAAAGGCTGCCTTGGGGCCCTGACAGTCACCTGCAATTACTTGAGCCATTGGGCCAAACTCAGAGTTTCAACAACATGGAAATAGTCCCTGAGCTTCTAGGATTTTAAGATTTTAAAATATTATTATATGTTCTAGCTATATCCTTGTAATTCCATTTATAGCCTATAGAATGATTACAGCTACAAGGCTGTATTTTTGTGATTTGGGGGGGGGCTTTCTATATTGAACCAGCTTGTTGAGCCATCCGGCTACCCGACCCCTGCTCTCTACCCAGTCCTCAGCCATCCGGCTACCCGACCCCTGCTCTCTACCCAGTCCTCAATGCACATTAACAGGATATTCATAAAACCATGAGACTTGACTAGGTTGGGGACCATGGCCATATGTCCATAATATTCATCATTCTAACAAGTCAAAGGCCACCAATATCATTCAGGTACAGACTGGTTCAATGTGAAAAGTAATCATTTCTTTTAAACAACCTATAAAACAAACTTAAAAATAAACTAATTTGTAAACCAAATTCCCCAAATTAAGTATAAATAGTATCACAAAGCAATAGGAATGGACCAGAGCTCTCCTAAACACAAAGCAAACAAGGCTTAAATTACACAAAGGAGAGATTACTATATAAACATTTCACAAAGATGCTGTATCTAACAACAAAAAAATAAAAAAAAAAAACAACTACCAACCCCAATTATTTTTTTATATCAAAAGGAGCCTCTGGTTGACCAAATCGACACTCAAATCCTTCGGGTCGCTGGGTCCTGAACAGCCCCTTAAATGGTGGAGTGGCTGTACTGGAAAACTATTCCACCTACCTATGACCCTTTCATTCTTAGTTTTTAAAAATTAGTTATGCTAAACTCTTTGCATCAATAAACTATAAACTATTGAATCTCAGCCATTTTCCTTCTTTTAGACTGGATGATGTGAATTATAGTGCAAAATAACTGCATAAACAAGCTACATCATGCTGATATAACTACATCTTGATAGGTACTGCAGTGCTGTTTTAATTTCAAGTTTATTAGTTTCATCCTGAACTGTATCTTTTTTATTGCAACAGCACAGCAGTTGAATTCATTTTGATCATATGCTTGGAAGGGCTCCCAGTAATATCACTAACAACAGCGTTAGCACAAGGAATATAGCAATAAAACACAAAGAGAGGTCCCACTAAAACACCTCCAACTGTTAATGCACTGCTGTGGAAAAAAACATCACGAGTAAACAGTAGCATAACAATGTTGTATTAAAATATACAAAGAAGAAGAAAACTACGAAAAAGAAAAGATAAACAACATATAAACACTTATTGATTATTTGGGGTTTTCTCTACACAAGTTCATCATATGTATAAAGATGGTATTACCGGTAAGGGGACATACTAAAACGAATGACAAAATGCAATGCCCATTGACTATAATGGGGAGGAATGCCCATAGACTACAATAGAGGGGAACAGAATAATTGATTTTGAAATAAAAGCTTAAGACATATAATTTAGATCTTTGGCACATATACTCCTCTAGCACAGCTACAGGATCTAAAACTCATATTATGTGGGATTATAGCTGTTTTCTATGGAATGACAGGTGAATGAAAGTTTTGAGTGGATGCCCATAGGATATAATGGGAGAAAAATCAAACTTGTTTTTTTTAGACAAAACCCTCTGATATATCATATAGATCTTTGGTACAGATACTCCTCTAGTACACACACATGATCTAAAACTCATATTATGTGGGATTATAGCTGTTTTCTATGGAATGACAGGTGAATGAAAGTTTTGAGTGAATAACCATAGGATATAATGGGAGAAAAATCAAACTTGTTTTTTTAGAGAAAACCCTCTGACATATTGTGAGGTTCGTCTTACCAGAAGGAATCCGATGTGCAGGACTGGAACACACTTGCTCAGAAACAGAACACACGCAAGGGGCCTGGTGAGGGTTACAGGGCACTTGGTAGTGTAGCTGTAAGCACGAGTGGTCAGAGGGAAGCCGTTTAGTAGACCAGGGTCGGGATGCCAGAGGTACACGTAGTCGGTATGGATAGCCGGGGTCAGGATGCCAGAGGTACACGTAGTCGATAAGGAAGAGCCAAAGTCAGGAAACCAGAGAAACACAGGAAGCCGTTTAGCAGACCAGGGTCGATACCGGGAGGACAGGAACGAAGCAAATATAACAAGTATATAAGTCACGGAGGAGCTCAGGATATACGGACAGGACCAGTATAACTGAGCACTGTGGATACTGTGCTCAAGGTTTAAATAGCCCGGGGGGGCGTTCCCTGACGTCCGGGACGTGATCGCGTCCTGCGTCGCCATAGCGACGCGGCAGAATCCAGCCGGCGGTCCGCTTCATAAATATTCATGAAGCGGCCGCGTGCGCGAGCGGCTGCTTCTAATGCGAGTGTGCGGTGCCGGCGTTTCTGCCGGGGAAGAGAAGAGGACGGTCCGGAGCAGCTTAAGGTAAGTGCCTTACAGGATCCCCCCGCAAGACGCGACCTCCGGGGGCGAGGATGGCCAGGCTTGAGAGGATGCAATCTATGAAATCTTTGAACACATAAGGGAGCATGAACTTGACTTGCAGGTTCCCAGGTCCTTTCTTCTGGGCTATATCCCTTCCATTGAATAAGGTATTCT
>VKOC01000002.1:19830452-19843450 GCA_009364415.1 Spea multiplicata
TTACACATCCATGCTCACACACAAACACACTCACATAATTACTCATTCATGCTCACACAAGCCCCTACACATCCATGGTCACAGACAGTTACACATCCAGGCTCACACACACAATTACATATCCATGCTCACATACATACATACATATATATACCCCCCTCCCGCCCAGGTTTAACTCTCACCTCTCCTGCAGCTGTCTGACCGGGTTTCACCACAGGATCACGTCATCCCAGTGTGGTGCAGGTCTGAAGGGCCCTTTCTAAACTATTTTGAATGAGGATTCTGTACGAGGATACAGGAAGAAGTGGTCAAGCCTCCTAGAGGCAGAGGCCCCGTTGCAACCACTGTGACCTTGGTAGTTATGCCATTGGCTACCAACTGGTATGATGTTGTTTGTCAACCCCTTCCTATCTTCTCTTATTGGACAGTAAGTATATGCTTTACCACCAGTTACCGTAGGGCATATGGGACAACTGCCCAGGGAGTCAAGACCTTAGTAAAAGTGCTACATCTGTATTTGCAGATTTAGGATGACCATCAAGTTAAAAAAACAATAGAACTAGAACTGTCTCTCATTCAGCAATGGTGTGGAAAAAAGTATGGCACACATAAAATAAAAATAATCCCTTAATGCAGCACAAGGAGGTTAGATTGGGTCCATTATTTTGTTTAGGAGCCCAAGTAAAAAACCCATGTGTCTTGTTACGTGGCGCATATAAAACTAAATAGAGTTATTTAAAATATATTTATTATTATTTATAATACTCCACAGCACTCCATATCTAGCTGTGTTTAAATATAAAGTAAAGCTGCTCTTTCTCTGGCTGCCTGTCCTCCTTCCTCGCGGTTGCCGCCAAACAGAAAATGACCGCACTGTGGAAAACTTTATTGAAGACACAGCCTTCCCATGCAGCACCGCGGTCCACTGCGCAATGTGATGCGCACGTAAGTTTTACAGTTTTTACAGTAGTCAGTACAGTTGTCGGGCAGCCATGACAAGCCCAAAGTAATTGATTGTATAGCAGGCAGCGGCAGGTGGCGATTTTTCTTCGTGCCCAGAAGAGGGCTAGCAGCCTAAGGCCTAGGGGGCAAGTCTAGTCAAGTGGTCCGTTGCGCCACCATCCATGCCCATCTTTTCCTGGTTTTCTAATGCATATTGATGTAATGTGATGGTATTGGGAGTTCATCAGTACACACAAAAAAGTCATCATACACGGGACACCTGAAGCCACAATTTAGTGCCACTAATCCTTTTTAATAAAATACGCAGATTGAAATAGAGTAAAAAACACAAAACCTTTACTTTTCCTCTCACTGATTTCTGGGCCTAGAAAGTTTTGTCCTTTTAAGTGACTACAAATTCAGGAGGGCGTTTTAACTCTGGATAAGTAAAAAATAACTAGTTCAATTTATCCCTACAGTAAGTAAAGTGCCAGGATACAAATACACACCAGGACAGGCTGTGCCACACCGACCCACACACACATACGAAGACAGGCTCTGCCACACCGACACCCAAAAATCACACCAAAGGACAGGCTTGCACACACCAACACCCAAATACACACCAGGACACCCAAAAATTCACACCAGGATAGGCTCTGCCACACCGACACCCGCATCAGTACAGGTTAATCTACACAAAGCATAAAAAATGCTTCCCCCACTGGTTTGTTGTTTGTGTGTTTATGCCCCAGCCAGAGGCCCCTTTAATTTTAATGTATCCCCTCCCACACCCCATGTGTATTTGTGCCCCCAGCCAGCCCACTTTGTGCATTTAAGCCCCCACACCCTTGTGTATATATATATATATGTGATGTCCCCAGCCAGCCACCCTCCCTTGTGTATTGATGCCCCCCCTTTTTTAATACTTTGCTGGCTTCCTTCCCTGCAGACTGCTGTCCTCCGACATGTTCTTCTAGCTGTCACGAGGAACTGTTCCGTGTGAGCCGCCACCCTTGTGTGAAACGTTGCGTTGCGGGACGGAGAGCCTCACTGAGGCACAGGGCGGCATGGTGCAGACAGGCCAGCCACTTTAAAATCATTAAGTGGCCGGCGGAGACAGACTTACGGACGCTTTAAATCTCGCAGCTGCATCGGCTGCATTGGCATCTCGATGTGCTGGTCCACGGACTGGCCAGCCCATCACGGAGTGCTACAGGCTTTTGCCCTGCATTAAAGATGGCCCCAGTGGTAGTTAAGATTCAGGGCGGCCCGGGGGGAAATTGCCCCCCAGCCCAGCCCACCCCCGGTTGTCCTGCTGCCGCCCCGGGAGGAAAAAATGAGCACTCTGTCACCGCAATGTCGGCCGTGTGGCACAGTTGCTTAAAGGCCACTGGCTTTTTTAGCTGCTGTATCTGGTGTCACAAAGGAGCATAAGACCATGATTTATTAGATGGATTGTAGGGATGCCTTGTCACAGTTGCATGTCATTCTGTATCTCTCTCATGCATGGTAGTGGCATTTAGAGGCGAAAAGACCTGCAGTGAAAAGTAGGAGACCCATGCCCTTAATTGCTGAGATTACCATTTTCTGAAACAGGCTAATCAAGTGAGAGAGATCCAGAAGGGAAGGTGTACTTCTTTTACATAGGGCCATTGGGAATGGATTGGTGGACTTTGTAATATATGAGAGGGATCCTCTCTTAGCCAATGACCAGCAGACTTCATACCTCTGGGACCTCCGATATATATGTATAATGCGTATAGACAGGCCAGGCAAATATAGCCCCTCAAGTTTTACAATATTATTGGTAATCTGCCCCTAGTAAAGCAGCCCTGGGGCTTTCATACTAGATGGTGAGGAACATGGGTGCAGGGAATACAGAGAAGCAAGCTCTTCTGAGTTCAGGGCCAGGTTACAAATGCACCTTAGTTCTGCCCATCGGCTTATTAGGTGATTAAACCATGTTTCGGGCTGAAGGCCCTTGCTTAGTTGAGGAGCTCTCCACTACAAGCTGCAAGGAGGCTTCCTTTTGCTGTGTCTGGTCTGATACTGCAGGTATCTGGTTTTATCACAGTTTAAGGGAGGTGTTACGTGGAGGTTTGTGCAGTTTGTAGTAGCAAAGAATTCACTCTCTCAATGGTTAAATAACCCCTGCTATAAAGGGGCCTTAAAAATTGCAGCTCTGATAACTGGGATTAATTCATGAAGCCTTGGCAAATGCCCCTTTTATTTGGAATTGACAGCTGCACGCTATCCAATTTGGCCACTATGCATCTAGTATACATAGAGCCCTAATTGGACACCGAGTATGACATTGTGACTTATCATGTAGTCAAAGTGTAACATGACATCCACATACATGAGATCACACATGCTAAACTTTCCTGGCATGGCCTACTAAAAGTTTGCAAAGAAGGCTTGAGTGGCTGCACTTAGACTAAGAAGACACAAACTGAGTATACAAATAGACAGACTGGTTGGAACATCCTGATAAGGAACATGGATCAAGGACATTATCATAATGTTCCTTTTAAGAAAAAAAAAAAGGATCATGTTTTTAGTATGTATTGTTGCCTATACTTTCAAACCAGCACTGCCAATTGATATGCGTGGAGAATAATCCGTTCTGAGTTGTGTATTAATGATACATTTAATACCCTTGTTACCCCCTCCAAGAACTAACATATAACCTTATCTCCTTTTCCAGATAATATATATGTCTAGTCCTACTAAGGTTTTTTTACCTGATATTATAATAAAACAACCCAAGATTCTTACCAGAGAGAGAGAGCTTTAATTAGAATCTGCCCAGATTAATGTTACATAGTTACATAGTTACATAGGCTGAAAAAAAGACATGCGTCCATCAAGTTCAGCCTTTCCTATATCTGTTAATTTGTTGCTGTTGCTCCAAAAAAGACAAACATAGCAAAGACAAAAAGTGTGTTACAGTGATATAGAGATGACAATCATTCATACCAATCACAAACATCCCATCTATCTAATATCCGGTGCTAAGTGTGCATGCTGTGTGGGTGATGTGCAAAGGGTGAGGCTTACCAATCTAGTGTATAAATGAGGTCCCTGTCCTGTGTTCCCAAGACCCCTTCCTGTGATTTTATTGACTTGCTATTTTTCCCAAGCCTATCTCCAGGTGATGCATTCCCTTACCTAAATAGCATGTAGGTGTGATATCTTCTTACAGCTGTCTTTCCTGTTATCCATGTTCTGTCCAAGGTCCCATTCTGTGACTTTATCCCCCCCCCTTAAGTGGCTTGCAGCTATCATACACACGTACACACATAAACTTAATCAAGCACATATTAATTACAAATATATATTCCTGTTATTTACCCCAGCATGTATTAATTCCCATCTTTTGCTACATGCCCTCATATGTCCATGAATAAGCTTTTAGGGCCTAGTTGCTGGAAGGAAACACCAGTATCAAAAGAAGTCAAAGTTCTTAAGGAAGGAAATCTATATGCTCATATTTGTAAATGTAGCATAATTGATTATGTCTTTAGGTCTGTAGGTACTCCTGTCCTATGATTCCTAAATATAGGCAAGGTCATTATCAGCAAGTGCAGGTTTTTGGGAAGCAAGGGCTCCTACAATCGCACACTAGTATTTACCACCACATTCCTACCGTGTATACTAATGTATTGATTTTAAGCTGGAGCCCTGTAACATGGAAGCCAGAAGAGGGGTTGTACTTTAGCAATCCATTCCCATTCAGGGCCTCCATCATATTGTTATAACCCCTATCATGGTCAGTTCCTCAGGTTTTAAAATGTCTAACATAGGCCCATTGGCTTATGTTAGACATTTTAAAACCTGAGGAATGGATCGTGATAGGGGTTATAACGATTACGATGGAGGCCATGAATATAGATTTTCAAATTATAACCATACGAAAAGCTGGTCCTAATTTTTTAAATAAAAAAACTCTATCCAGAAATGTTTAGACACATCTAAAGAATTCTAACACCCAATATAACACCGAAACACACAGCAAATATTAACAATGGTTTAAAGACAGTATTACAGACAATCTAACCCTTTGAATTAGTGTGGTGGTTAAGCAGGGAAAATTACCAAAAATATCACGTGGCAGCCTGAATGTCTAAATGAAGTCTCCTGGAGCTAAATTTGATTTTTTTTCCCCGATATTAGCTTTTATTACTGTATCCAGCTGATGTTCAAGGAGAAAAATATTTTTCCCATAATATTGATATATATGTAGCACGTGGTTTATTTGAAAAGCTGTGATCAGGAAAAATGAAACACTTGAGTATGTTTTAATATGTAACCCTTTCAAAGCTACTACATGGTGGGAAAAATATAACCACACTGCACCTGCACCACATAACCATTTTCAATCAGCATAATATATATATATACTTTTTGTACATTGAGACATGATCAATCTATAATTTTAATGGTAGGTTTATTTGAGCTTTGAGAGACAGAATAACAACAAAAAAATCCAGAATAGCACATTTCAAATAAGTTATACATTGATTTGGATTGTGAAATAAGCATTCCTTATCTCAGTTTGTTACCTGTATGAGAGACACCTGTCCACAGAAGCAATCAATCAGATTCCAAACTCTTCAACATGGCCAAGACCAAAGAGCTGTCCAAGGATGTCAGACCTAGATTGTAGACCTACACAAGGCTGGAATGGGCTACAAGACCATGGCCAAGCAGCTTGGTGAGAAGGTGACAACAGTTGGTGCGATTATTTGCAAATGGAAGAAACACAAAATAACTGTCAATCTCCCTCAGTCTGGGGCTCCATGCAAGATCTCACCTTATGGAGTTTCTATGATCATGAGAACGGTGAGGAATCAACCCAGAACTACACGGGAGGATCTTGTCAATGATCTCAAGGCAGCTGGCACCATAGTCACCAAGAAAACAATTGGTAGCACACTACGCTGTGAAGGATTGAAAACCTGCAGCGCCCGCAAAGTCCCCCTGCTCAAGAAAGCAGAGGTGAACAGGGTGAAAGTGTTGTGGTCAGATGAGACCAAAATCGAGCTATTTGGCATCAACTCAACTTGCTGTGTATGGAGGAGGAGTGCTGCCTATCACCTCAAGAACACTATCCCCACAATCAAATATGGAGGCGGGAACATTATGCTTTGGGGGTGTTTTTCTGCTAAGAGGACAGGGCAACTTCACCACATCAAATGGACGATGGATGTGGCCATGTACAGTCAAATATTGGGTAAGAACCTCCTTAGAAAAGAAAATGGGTCTTGGATGGGTATTCCAGCATGACAATGAGCCAAAACACACCGCCAAGGCAACAAACAAGTGGCTCAAGAAGAAGGACATTAAGGTCCTGGAGTGGCCTAGCCAGTCTCCAGACCTTAATCCCATAGGAAATCTGTGGAGGGAGCTGAAGGTTCGAATTGCCAAACGTCAGCCTCGAAACCTTAACGACTTGGAGCAGATCTGCAAAGAGGACTGGGACAAAATTCCTCTTGAGATGTGTGCAAACCTGGTGGCCAAGAAAGATCTGTCCTCTGAGAGGGTATTAAGTCATGTTTTGCAAAGGGGTCAAATTACTACTGAGTAAAATTATAGACTGATCATGTCTTTGTCAGTGGACAAACCTCAGCAGGGGATCAAATATTTTTTTCCCTTCACTGTATTTATTAAATCCTGCTCTGGGACTTCCATTACTTAGCAGCGAGCATACATTTAGCATGCAATCCCCTTTAACAGTAAAATTCTAGTTCTTATAATTGAACCTCTTTTCTAAGGATGAGCATGATTATGCTTTCCCGCTATAGTATTTCTCACCGATTGCCAAACAAAAAGCAGAAGCTATAGGTTGGTTTAATTAATGAAATTGTGCTAAAAGTTGTGATGATGACGGTTCCTCTTAAACATCTTGTTATAAATATGCATCAGTTGGTGTAATATCATGTGCTTTATTCCATCAATGAATTAACTAGACAAGCAGCTCCCTCTGCTGACTTAATGTTGATACATACCCATCGTCATCATCATCATCAGATGTGTGTAGTATGACAAAAAAGTACATGTTTTCCAGCAATAATTGATTTTTTGATTTTTGCAAATATCTCCACCCTTTTAGTTCATAAAAGTAATGAAGCGAGATTTATCTCGTTGCCTCCACACACTCGATATTTCTTGCAGATACTAAGAGTGCGGTGGTGTCATGCTCTCCAAAATAGTTCTTAGTAGTATATTATTGTGCTCCTGCATCAACAGTTTACAGATCTGCTGCATTGGCAGGATTAATCGATGCAATCGTTCTCTTCAAATAAAATAACTATATAATTAATGCAAAGCTCTTCGGCATGATGGTAAAATCGCTCTTGTGTTCACAACGTTACAGTCTTTCAACACATGGAGGTTTAATCAATCATGCTGTTACACATAATGCAAAATATGCACACACACACACACACACAAAAACACTTTGAAACATAAATATATAAACAGACTTAATAAATAGAGCTCACTGGTTCTCAGTCCATCATGCTATGGTTTCCAAAGAGGAACATATCCAGTCTTAACAGCTGGCAGAAGAAGTGGCGTGAGATATTCATCTTTCAGCTGACACATACTTTGGTCCAGTTGCCCCATAATGCGAGTCTCAATAAGTCAAGGTCCTCACTTATTTTCCACATGTATTTTAGGCGGGATGTCTCATACACTCTTTTCATTCATTTTCTGTTCTTGCTCCTGGGGGGCTCTTTCTTGCCCGCTCTCTAGGGATGTGGTTGTCGGGGACCCTGAGCCGTTCCCCGGTGGAGGCAGCAACTGTGCGGACTGGAGCACGGCCTCAGAGTGCTCCCTCGCCTTCATTCGGAGAGCGGCCACACTGGCTGTGCGATGACTTTGACAGCTATATGGCGGCAGGAAGGAGAGAGCCAGAGGATCAGACACGCAACACGAACAAAGGGGGGCTCCTGGAGGAAAGAGAGAGAAAACAGCGCCTGTAAACAGTGGAGGAGTTTTATAGTTTAGCTTGAATGCAAGTTGGGATCCATTTAAGTGACGACTCAAATACATGAAGTCTTTAAAAGCTTTATGCTAAAGAAGGCCCTGAAACGGATTCAAATACGCCAGGTTCACTTCTTAAATATTAATGTTCCAGTTAAAAGATTTTTCTAATGATGCATCTAATACTAGTTTACACAACGCACAATCCATACAATAGCTCTCCATCTTGCATGTGTTTTTGTCTCAATATGTATGTTGAAATCAATGATCTTTTTCGTCAACAGACAGCTTTTCGGATGGTTGAATGTCAACTCACCCAATCCTCAGCCAAAAGTGAGGCCGTAGCAACTTGTCAACAAACCTCAGTTATATGCAGGGATCAGACGTGGTAACCCCCATCCCCCAAATCAAAAATACATTTAAATCACTGTTTCTTAATTTATCTTTTGTGGGGTTAACGTTCAGACCGAATGATGATATTATCTTAAGATTCTATTTCTTTAGTATACTTATGGCAATGAATCCTATCTTGTGTGTGCCTATGATGTGATATGGTGTGTTCTGTCACCTGTCTCTAGTGCTTAGCTCCGGGAAATAAGGTGGCACAATATAAATCATTAAATAATAATATTAATCTACATTTAATTAGAACGACCTGTATAAGATAAATTCAGTAAGGGGTTACAGGGCTTCCTTTATTATTTGGGATGAAATCTATGAGAAATAACGGGGGGTACAACATACAGGTTTCAATTTAAGTACTATAGCACATACACAGGAAGTGTATACAGGAAGTGTACCTAAGTATGCTTTTTGCTTCAGTAGGAGGAAGAAAATGAGACCGGACTTTAATAACGCATGCAGTAAATTGCATTGGAGTCCATACAAAATCCGACAAAATCTAGGAAAAACGTAAACTGTTTATAAGGTCGTCACCTAAAACTTCTAAATTGTCGGGGCCTCCCAGGATGGAAAATATACCCTTAAGAATAAAATCAATGATATTCAAAGTTATATAATTACTTGTTTATGTTTCAAATAAAAGACGTTTATTACTTTTATTATGATTACCTTTATGTTTCATTTCTCCAGTACAGTGTATACTTCCCACTCATAGCCTCAAACTATATAAATAACGTTTACTGTATGCTGCCCCTGGATTTCATTTAAAAACTCTGGTCAGTATATAATAATAATAATAATAATAATAATAATAATACGGTAGTAATAATAATAATAATAGTAATAATAACCCATCAAATGCACACCCTTTGCATGTAGAGACTAGGACACGGTACCCCTGGGCTGGAGGAGGTGCGGCTTGTCTGGATAGTTCAATTATAGGTTTTAAGACCAAAAATATGGCAGATTTTATTATCTTTATACACCTATATTAAAGATTGCCTTTGTACTTATGACAAATATTTGTATGTCCCATGCATTACTTTTATTACTGTGATTGATTGCATTTGCTAAACAGATTTACTTTTTTTTTTTGGCCGGACTGTTGTATTCTAGATACAAATGGACAGAAAGCGATTTCGTTGCAATTTCCTTTCCTGTTGTGTTTGGGTTTTCTTGCTTACAAGTTAAATTTATAAATCAAGACCCCTTAGTTTGCCTATCCAAAAAAAGCCAAACGTATTTTGCTGTTGCTAAAAAAAAGTACGCACCTATATCTGTTTTATAAGTTCTTTTATGCTGAGCAACATTCTGGCATGAACACAGATACATTACTGTTTGTATCGCCGATTGACAACTCTGAGGTTTGGTTTTGATGTACGGGTCTCTCGGCAATGAAGGGGTTACCTAGCCATTAGCTGCAGATATACTGCTGAATCAGACCATTGTGTGGTGAGATCATC
This sequence comes from Spea multiplicata, assembly GCA_009364415.1. Taxonomy (NCBI): domain Eukaryota; kingdom Metazoa; phylum Chordata; class Amphibia; order Anura; family Pelobatidae; genus Spea; species Spea multiplicata. The sequence continues at coordinate 19,840,253 of VKOC01000002.1, forward strand.
AGAACAGATTAATACTTAATGTAATAATTTAGCCTGCATGCAGAGGAGGGTGGGGGGGATCAATTCACCGAGTCTGACAGGAAGAGTCTCCACACAAACAAAATCTCACCTCTACAGCTCTGATGAAAACAAATCGACCGTTGGAAAGGAACATTAACCCTTGCGCGCCCAATAGGACTGACGCGTAGCTACAAAGCCCTTGACCCCTGTATTGCCTTTGAGTAACCAGCAGACGGTTTGCAAACTCTCAGAGTTAATTATGGTTTATTGCACCATTTTACGGTCAGGTGTGGACTACCCATTGGGTAAGTGATTGACAGACCACCCAATGACCACTGTCCTCCAGGACCAGAACACACCGAAGAGCCCACATTTAGATTGCAGATCCTAGGACTGTTGGCCTATATGGTCATTAGCATATTTAGGAACTTCTCAAGGTAGGTTAGCCAGAAATGCCCCCCCCCCTTTTGTGGTAGGGGCTTCTCTTAGGCTAGCCCCAGGCAAACTTTAGTGGAAGAGAACTGGGCAAGGAGAAGAATACATTGAACTGGGCTTCACCTGAAGAATCTGGGGCAAAACAGGAGAGTTCCCATAACCCCTGTGAGGATTGGTTAAAGGGAAAGGAGAATAAATATGTAATATTATGAGAAGGTATATAGGAGAATGCATTGTAAGCTTGTAAGGGTAGGGCCTTCAATTCCTTTTACCTACATCACATAAAGCTGTACTAATGAAGAATGCGTATTAGAATGCGTTGTAAGTACTTTAACATGCATATGAGGTATTTCCTTTAATTTGTAAGGGGGACCAAATACAAATTTAGCGGGACCACTAAGCTATCATTTTCATGAAGGTCCATATGATGGCCGGAGTGTCCCTAGAATGGTTATTTATGTCATTGTGTGTATGGTGTGTGATCATTTGTGGTTAGCGTATGTTTGCGCATGCTGCGGCTTAAAAAACTCAAACCTTATTCAGTCCTTGGTCTTGTTTCAACCCCTTAATGACAAAGCCCGTACATATACGGGCTCAAAATGCATTGTTTTCAATGTGGTTAGGAACCGCCCATTGTCCTTAAGGGGTTAAAGTCCGGATGGCCGTACGCCTATCCCATGTATGTTTGCATTTCTTTACCGTCTTAACCTTTGCCACTTCTGCTATGAACCACCTTTCAGTAAAGTGAAACTCCCTTACGTTGCGCCTGCTTTGTCCTAGATCAGCTAGCATTAACAATAAAACTAATTTTATATTTTATAATACTGACTCACTTATCCAGACAGTTTAATATTTGAATTTTGTTCTGTTAATTGAATTGAACTTACTTCCATTGCGCAGTATTCTAATTACCCTTGATGAGGGTAAAAATACAAAGCTGAATACATAACAGGGCGCAGACACCCTGTACACAAACACACATAGTCCTTTCTACGGCATTTGTGGTATCGATCCTACAGATCCTTAACCCCTTAAGGACAATGGGCGGTCCCTAAACCCATTGAAAACAATGCATTTTGAGGCCGTACATGTACGGGCTTTGTCATTAAGGGGTTAAGGGGGACAAAACCTGCTGTTTCCCAATGAATAAATTGTCAATTAATTGCTCGGGTATTCTGCTGGTCACTAAAGGATTTGACAGCTGGGTAAATCCGCAGGCACTCGATATTTTATGGGTAAGGAATTGCAAAGACAATTCTACAGAACCACACCATCAGCAGCGCATCCGGTTCTAGCCTCAGTCGCACAGTAAAACGTTCTTTTACAGTGATGTCAGAGAATTGTGTAGAACGTCCACGAGGATGCGTTTGTTTCCTGTAAGGCATAACACCTTGCTTGTGGGGGTTTGGGAATTGTGCCAAAATCCCAAGATTTTGCAATATTAGTATTACTTCATTCCAAAGATGAAGGCCCAAAGATATATAATAAGCCAGTTATCAGTTGTAGAGAACGCTATTGGCCATTGTTTATTTTAAACAAAACGACGGTATAGTCCAAACTATTTTTTGTAACTTTTTTTTAATGGATATTGGAGGCCATTTTGCATCGACGTAAAAAAAAATTAGACTTTTCTTTAATTTCTTTCTCCCTCCACTTTAACAGGGCGTACTTAAGCATGCTTTGTGACTTCAGCTTAGACAGCTGGGATGGGACAGGAAAATTGGGCAAGGCCTAGATCGGCCAAAACTTAGTCTAAAAGGTTTTTTTTTTTAAGACTGAGCAGGCCTTGCTGTTATGTATGTTTCTGATCTTCTGCCTGCTTCAGTTTTATTATTTTAATATGTTTTCACTCATTTTAGAGTGGACACTTTTTGGCTCTTGCTATACCCTCAGTATTTAAACGTGCAGGGTCGCTGACACAGGTCTCGTCAAAATACGTGTATAAAGAAATGTATCCCAACAGTAGCTTCGTAGGATCTTAGTATTCAGATCCAGATTTGATTTAACCCCTTAAGGACAAAGGGCGGTCCCAAAACCCCATTGAAAACAATGCAATTTGAGCCCGTACATGTACGGACTTTGTCATTAAGGGGTAAAAAATGGACCATGCGGCGGGATAACAGCAATTTAAATGCATTCCCACGGCATCACTTCACCAATGCCAGTGGGCGAATGCTTGAATCCTTACCTTTCAGAGAAGCCACGTGGGACAGGGCCTGGGCATAGCTGGCCGTGTTAAGGAGAGCTCCGGGCAAACAGGATGGGAAGAAGGATGTGGCTGGGCCCACTGTTCTCTCGTGTGACATACACCTATACGAAAAGATAGACATTCATTGTAATTGGTTATCTGTTCGGCACCCTTACAATCTAAACAGTTAAAAAAAAAACTGTTTTATTTGTTTTTGTTTGCATTATATAATGTCCTAATAGTATTACTATTAAAACATCATATCATACAAACAAAAAAAAACAAATAAAACCTGCTAAAATGTTGTATTGATCTGCATCTGCATTTATTAGAGCAATGTATTTGTGTCTGCCATTTATCAAATCTACTTTTTCTAACATGTGCATTTTACAATCATTTCAGTAGCTGGACATTCTATAAAAGATCGCTTTTGTAATTTAAAATAATTGGCACGGTTAGAAAAATAGCTGACCCTTTTTGAAAAAATACATAGCCCTCGGCCACTTTTATTTATTTTTAGGGTTTTTTAATTTTTTTTATTTAGGCTTACTTTATGTATTTAAACATTTTATCAC
>VKOC01000002.1:19843550-19860519 GCA_009364415.1 Spea multiplicata
CTTGTGTTGTCAAACAAAACCCTAAATGGGGAAATGAACGAGTTTCTCCTCGGCCCTCCAGTGCAAAGTCATTAAAATATGATAATGAAAAATAACTCAATTAAAGATCCTTCCAGCGCTGACCTTCGCTCAATTAAGAGACAAAAGCTTCTGCTCAAGTGACCTAAATTTAGACTAAAGATTCTCATTACTCAGCGACTGCCGATGCATGGGATTAAAGGCTACTTAAATATAATAACGAGAATCATTAATTACTGATAACTAATAAACACCCAGTGTTTGTAGACCACCAGTAACGGCATATTCTCTTCAGCAGCCGTCCCGGCTTGTGCATTTTGTGACAATGAACTTGAACCAAACCTTTCATTTTCTATCACTGAAATATAACGTTTCTTATTTGACTCGGAAATAACGTGAACAAAACTCGATTTCCTTTATCCAGATCTCAGTGGGTAGGAATAAAACTTCCAGCAGGACATGATATATTTAATTATTGCCTATTGCTGCATAAAATGTGCACCTTAAAGCTTGCTCCACGTAATAGCTAAATTCAGTAGCCTATGCGGGCCCAGACTGGTAATATGGCAAATCCGGCATATGCCCAGTGGGCTGCTTGTGTCTCTTTGTTTCTAGCAGCACCACTCACTCGCCCAATCTACCCCACAAGGTAGCATGGAGCCAATGCCTATCCAACCGTCATCAGGCCTCTACTGGTCTTAAAGTGTGAGGGTCTGTGGGATCTTTGCTAGTCCAGCTGTGATTTCACAATCATAAGTTGAGCTTCTAATAAAACTGTTAAATACACTTTAAATTATTTATGTTGAGTATCTGAGGCACTATGGTAGCTGAATAGTCCCGTTAATGCAAATGCATAAGGGTATTCCCCGGAATCCCCACTACAGGTCTACCTGCTTCCCCCTTCCCAGCTCGTTGACTTGCAGGAGATCCATTTGACCAAACACATCTCCTGCTTACCAGTGTTTATGTGTGCAATACTCACTGGAGTCTGACCACAGTACTGGACCGATAGTCCGATTCTTTTGTCAACTAGTAAAGTAGTATGTGTCACTGTTAAACATTCATTGCTCACTAGCATTACCCTCTGTAGAGCTCTTCTGTCCTTCTCCCTACCAGACTTATTCTACAACAATATAATATTTGGATGTAAGTATTTATTCTACTTGAGGAAAGTTAGCATATCTACACTCCAGCTTTAGGCATGGTTCATGGTTCTTCTAGCCAGTATATCAGAGAAATTTACAGAAATATTTATTATCAGTTGCTGGGGGGGGGGGCGTCTGTAGGATTTTCAATGGAGGCATAGCAGCTAAGTCCTAGATTGTTGGTCAGGACACATTGATTATTTACCACTTCAGTACTCAAATGGCTCCTAGTTTAGGCCTATTGGACAGTTGCCTTCTGACTACCAAGTCAGTTTGAAAATTTCTTAAAAGTGCCTGACCGTTGCTCAAGCAAATAAATATATAAACCATTTTAGGAAAATGTGTTAGCCAAGGATGAACGTGGATGAACTTGGGAAGACCTGGAGAAGACACCAGTCCCAAATTTCAGTGCCATTATTGTGGTTTTGTGGTCATAAATACCTCACCACTAGCATGCCCAAACCACCTCGCATCTATCTCTATTCAACATGCTTAGCACACTAGTAGTTAGTGTTCTAGGGACCCACTTTCTTGACTAGATTCAAAACAATTTATATGAGTGTACATTCACATTCTGCAGCAGTTGTTGTATTGCCTCCACTTATTACCTATGCTGTAATTATGGATACCTAAGCCTAGCTTAGAGATTCTAAGTGCTGATAAAAGTACCCTAACTTGAGCTACGTCACCTTGTCTACCCCATTGCCAGTGTGTTTTCATCCGCCCTCGTTTGCCATTCTCCGGAAAAGAGTGAAGAGGTCATGCGCATTGGCATCCGGAGGTGAGGGTTAAGAGTGGGCAATTCAAAGAAGCCCACTGGAGCAGCAGCAGGAGACTGAGGAACAGTAGATGGTTTAGAGTCGGTTAACTAGACATAGAGGCAGAAAAAACACCTGGTATTTAATTCTGTACACCCTCTGGTGTCAGATAGGCTTGGTCTGCTCTCTTCTTCTAGATGGTCTCCTCCCCTTCACTTTGGCAGCTGCCTCTTCATAGACGCATAGGCACATTAAACATATATTGAGTTAATTAATACTTCATGGTAAAGTGAGTACAACTGGAGTGTCAGTGGTTAGTTACTAGTCGTTATGGAAATGCACATCTCGTGATTGTCAGCAATCCATTTAGTTGGTTGAAAATCATGACAAAAATAACAATAACATATTAAGTGCCCATTGTTACCACATCTGCTGGAAAACGACCAAGTGTTTTATTTCCGTTCCGAGCCTTTATGTCGCTTTGTTACTCCTCTCCAACTACCCTCTTTTTTTGTAATACATCAGACTGCTTCTTTATGCAACACAACATTAAATGTTCTTGACTGCAACTCCCATGCTGTTGAGTCAGCGATAGTAGGAATATTAACTGCAGATTGTGCTTGGGGTGGGGGCTAGAATAAGTCTTCATTCTAGTTATGGACTGGGGTTGTAGCCTACACTACATACTAACTGCAGCTCTCATGTTACTGGCAGAACACCATAGGACTTGTAGACTGAGGTAGTTGCCTCACCACCCCATCTATTGGAAACTAAGGATGTTATGCAGGTACAGGCTGGTGTGCAGCTACTACTACTACCACGTTCATATCCTTTTTTTCTATTAATGACCAACTAACATTTGCCTTCTACTAGGAAACCCCTTTCTCCTGAGCCAACAAACATAGGCAATGGGGATGAGTTAAGGAGGTATTGGGGTGGAAGAAGGGAATGAGGGCAATGGTGGGGAAAAAAATCCCATGGTCAGCTGTACATAGTACTATTTATGTGAATACAAAAATTTCTTGCATAGCAAAAAATGCTAATTTGTAATGTATGTGGTGCATGCTTTTCATCTAGAACTTTTTTTTTCATCTAGAACTTTTGATATTTTATATTCTATAAACTGTTTACTCTTATGAGCCGCCAGCTTCCGTACATTTTGTTTCAATTTGTTAGTACCTGTAGTTTGTTTTCTCAAAATAAGGTAATAATGCTCATAGCCGTCATTTTTTTTCCTCAACTTCCGATTAACAGGTATGGTTCCAGAATCGGCGGGCAAAGTGGAGAAAAACTGAACGGGGCAGCTGCGAGCAGGAAGGGACGAAAGAAACATCAGATATGACCTCTCCTAGCATAAATCTCAGCTCACCTTCAGCTGGAGAATCTACCAGGAACAAAAAGGAAAGCTTGGATTCACAGCAGAGGTTTATATAATGAGGGTTTCTACTCTTACCATAAAGGGTGTGAAGGGCATTTATCATTCCATCTTAAACAATTAATATATAGTAGGTCAACAGAGACTGGTGACAACACACATTAACCATCTAATTCTTTCTAGAGGGATATTATTTTTTTATTTTTTTTTATATATATTTTTTGAAAAATAATCAAAACATCACAAAGACATGTAAAATTTTTAATCATAAAGTAAGCCTTAAATAAAAATAAAAAACCCCTAAAAATATTTTGGGAGTCGCCATACAAATATGTATTACTCACGTATCGTAAAAGAAAAGAAAATTAGTCCTTATAGTGGCTAAATTTGTTCTGGTGAATCGTTGGAAAACAGAGGGATATTAATGCAGTAATGATGATTTTTACATATTTCAAGAATGAATAATAATTTAGGTTAATGGCAGTTGTGGTGTCTTGAAAATATGACACCAAATGAAACATGCCATGTATTTATTTATTTTTTTCAAAAAGGGTCAGCTATTTTTCTAACCGTGCCAATTATTTTAAATTACAAAAGCGATTGTAACATGCGCATGTTAGAAAAAGTAGATTTGATAAATGGCAGACACAAATACATTTTTTATTGTTTTTTATTTGTTTTTTGTTTGTATTATATGATGTTTTAATAGTAATACTATTAGGACATTATATAATGCAAACAAAAACAAATAAAACAGGTTTTTTTTAACTGTTTAGATTCTAAGGGTGCCGAACAGATAACCAATTACAATGAATGTCTATCTGTTCGTATAGGTGCATGTCACACGAGAGAACAGTGGGCCCAGCCACATCCTTCTTCCCATCCTGTTTGCCCGGAGCTCTCCTTAACACGGCCAGCTATGCCCAGGCCCTGTCCCACGTGGCTTCTCTGAAAGGTAAGGATTGGCATTGGTGGAGTGATGCTGTAGGAATGCATTTAAATTGCTGTTATCCCGCATGGTCCATTTTCTAACCCCTTAATGACAAATTGCATTGTTTTCAATGAGTTTTGGGACCGCCTTTTGTCCTTAAGGGGTTAAATCAAATCTTGATCTGAATGCTAAGATCCTACGAAGCTACTGTTGGGATAAATTTCTTTACACACGTATTTTGACGAGACCTGTGTCTGCAAGTTTAAATACTGAGGGTATAGCAAGAGCTAAAAAGTGTCCACTCTAAAATGAGTGAAAACATATTAAAATAATAAAACTGAAGCAGGCAGAAGATCAGAAACATACATAACAGCAAGGCCTGCTCAGTCTTAAAAAAAAAACCTTTTAGACTAAGTTTTGGCCGATCTAGGCCTCGGCAGCGTGGCAAAGACTATCTAGATTGTAAGCTTGCGAGCCGGGCTCTCTCCACCTAATGTATCGGTTTGTCTTAGTCTGTCAATTCTCGTCTTGTCAGACCCCTTGAATTTATGTATTGTATTAAGCGCTCCGTAAGCTGTTGGGGCTATATAAATAAAAGATAATAATAATAGTAATATCAGGAATTGTAATGCTCTCTATCGTATACCTTTATACAAAATTATTGCTACGGACATAACAAATACCTACAATATCTACATAAATGAATCTTGAGAATGAAAAAAAAGATACCCATATATTGTGTAGTCTATTAAAACAATGCGCCTATATAACATACTGCCACTTCATAGACAAGGTTACTAACAAACTAGCAAAAATAACAACAACATAAGTAATGTTTTTAGCACCAAATTATGTTACAATGCCAAAATAAGGACCACTCCAGCTCTATTGTAATGCAACATTCTGCATGGAGGACTCTAATGTACTGCAACTCGTGCATTTTGTCTAATTTTCCTGTCCCATCCCAGCTGTCTAAGCTGAAGTCACAAAGCATGCTTAAGTACGCCCTGTGAAAGTGGAGGGAGAAAGAAATGAAAGAAAAGTCTAAATCTTTTTTACGTCGATGCAAAATGGCCTCCAATATCCATTACACTATGCTAAAAGTTTTGTTTAAAATAAACAATGGCCAATAGCATTCTCTACAACTGATAACTGGCTTATTATATATCTTTGGGCCTTCATCTTTGGAATGAAGTAATATTAATATTGCAAAATCTAGGGATTTTGGCACAATTCCCAAACCCCACAAGCAAGGTGTTATGTCTTACAGGAAACAAACGCATCCTCGTGGACGTTCTACACAATTCTCTGACATCACTGTAAAAGAACGTTTTACTGTGCGACTGAGGCTAGAACCGGATGCGCTGCTGATGGTGTGGTTCTGTAGAATTGTCTTTGCAATTCCTTACTCATAAAATAGCGAGTGCCTGTGGATTTACCCAGCTGTCAAATCCTTTAGTGACCAGCAGAATACCCAAGCAATTTATTGACAATTTATTCATTGGGAAACAGCAGGTTTTGTCAAAATGAACATATTAAACTGTCGGGATAAGTGAGTCAGTATAATAAAATATAAAATTAATGTTATTGTTAATGCTAGCTGATCTAGGACAAAGCAGGTGCAACGCAAGGGAGTTTCACTTTACTGAAAGGTGGTTCATAGCAGAAGTGGCAAAGGTTAAGACGGTAAAGAAATGCAAACATACATGGGATAGGCGTATGGCAATCCGGACTTTAAAACAAGACCAAGGACTGAATAAGGTTTGAGTTTTTTTAAGCCGCAACATGCACAAACATATGCTAACCACAAATGATCACACACCATACACCAACAGGTACACAAACAATGGCATAAATAACCATTCTAGGGACACTCCGGCCATCATATGGACTTTAATGAAAATGATAGCTTAGTGGTCCCGCTAAATTTGTATTTGGTCCCCCTTACAAATGAAAGGAAATATCTCATATGCATGTTAAAGTACTTACAACACATTCTAATACGCATTCTTCATTAGTACAGCTTTATGTGATGTAGGTAAAAGGAATTGAAGGCCCTACCCTTACAAGCTTACAATGCATTCTCCTATATATCTTCTCATAATATTGCATATTTATTCTCCTTTCCCTTTAACCAATCCTCACAGGGGTTATGGGAACTATCCTGTTTTGCCCCAGACTCTTCAGGTGAAGCCCAGTTCAATGTATTCTTCTCCTTGCCCAGTTCTCTTCCACTAAAGTTTGCCTGGGGGGGGGCATTTCTGGCTAACCTACCTTGAGAAGTTCCTCAATATGCTAATGGCCATATAAGCCAACAGTACTAGGATCTGCAATCTAAATGTGGGCTCTTCAGTGTGTGTTCTGGTCCTGGAGGACAGTGGTCATTGGGTGGGAGTCAATCACTTACCCAATGGGTAGTCCACACCTGACCGTATTTCTCCGCAAATCTCATGGCACACAACTCATTACACTATGCTAAAATGGTGCAATAAACCATAATTAACTCTGAGAGTTTGCAAACCGCCTGCTGGTTACTCAAAGGCGATACAGGGGTCAAGGGCTTTGTAGCTACCCGTCAGTCCTATTGGGCGCGCAAGGGTTAATGTTCCTTTCCAACGGTCGATTTGTTTTCATCAGAGCTGTAGAGGTGAGATTTTGTTTGTGTGGAGACTCTTCCTGTCAGACTCGGTGAATTGATCCCCCCCACCCTCCTCTGCATGCAGGCTAAATTATTACATTAAGTATTAATCTGTTCTGATGATCTCACCACACAATGGTCTGATTCAGCAGTATATCTGCAGCTAATGGCTAGGTAACCCCTTCATTGCCGAGAGACCCGTACATCAAAACCAAACCTCAGAGTTGTCAATCGGCGATACAAACAGTAATGTATCTGTGTTCATGCCAGAATGTTGCTCAGCATAAAAGAACTTATAAAACAGATATAGGTGCGTACTTTTTTTTAGCAACAGCAAAATACGTTTGGCTTTTTTTGGATAGGCAAACTAAGGGGTCTTGGTTTATAAATTTAACTTGTAAGCAAGAAAACCCAAACACAACAGGAAAGGAAATTGCAACGAAATCGTTTTCTGTCCATTTGTATCTAGAATACAACAGTCCGGCCAAAAAAAAAAAGTAAATCTGTTTAGCAAATGCAATCAATCACAGTAATAAAAGTAATGCATGGGACATACAAATATTTGTCATAAGTACAAAGGCAATCTTTAATATAGGTGTATAAAGATAATAAAATCTGCCATATTTTTCTAGTTTGCCAGATGGCCAGGCTAGGCCTGGTCTTAAAACCTATAATTGAACCATGCAGACTAGCTGCACCTCCTCCAGCCCAGGGGTACCCTGTCCTAGTCTCTACATGCAAAGGATGTGCATTTGATGGGTTATTGTTATTATTACTATTATTATTATTATTATTATTATTATTATCTACTGACCAGAGTTTTAAATGAAATATATATAGTTGCAATTAAGTTTGAGGCTATGAGTGGGAAGTATACCCTGTACTGGAGTATAACTTTGAATATCATTGATTTTATTTCTAAGGGTATATTTTTCATCCTGGGTGGCCCCGACAATTTAGAAGTTTTAGGGGACGACCTTATAAACAGTTTACGTTTTTCCTAGATTTTGTCGGATTTTGTATGGACTCCAATGCAATTTACTGCATGCATTATTAAAGTCCGGTCTCATTTTCTTCATCCTGCTGTACGATCCTACTGAAGCAAAAAGCATACTTAGGTACACTTCCTGTCTATGTGCTATAGTACTTAAATTGAAACCTGTATGTAGTACCCCCCCTGTTATTTCTCATAAATTCCATCCCAAATAAAAAAGGACCCCTTATTGAATTTATCTTATACAGGTCGTTCTAATTAAATGTAGATTAATATTATTATATATTGATTTATATTGTGCCACCTTATTTCCCGGAGCTATAAGTACTAGAGACAGGTGACAGAACACACCATATCACATCATAGGCACACACAAGATAGGATTCATTGCCATAAGTATACTAAAGAAATAGAATCTTAAGATAATATCATCATTCGGTCTGAACGTTAACCCCACGAAAGATAAATTAAGAAACAGTTATTTAAATGTATTTTTGATTTGGGGATGGGGGTTACCACGTCTGATCACTGCATATAACTGAGGTTTGTTGACAAGTTGCTACGGCCTCACTTTTGGCTGAGGATTGTGTGAGTTGACATTCAACCATCCGAAAAGCTGTCTGTTGACGAAAAAGATCATTGATTTCAACATACATCTTGAGACAAAAACACATGCAAGATGGAGAGCTATTGTATGGATTGTGCGTTGTGTAAACTAGTATTAGATGCATCATTATAAAAATCTTTTAACTGGAACATTAATATTTAAGAAGTGAACCTGGCGTATTTGAATCCGTTTCAGGGCCTTCTTTAGCATAAAGCTTTTAAAGACTTCATGTATTTGAGTGGCCACTTAAATGGATCCCAACTTGCATTCATGCTAAACTATAAAACTCCTCCACTGTTTACAGGCGCTGTTTTCTCTCTCTTTCCTCCAGGAGCCCCCCTTTGTTCGTGTTGCGTGTCTGATCCTCTGGCTCTCTCCTTCCTGCCGCCATATAGCTGTCAAAGTCATCGCACAGCCAGTGTGGCCGCTCTCCGAATGAAGGCGAGGGAGCACTCTGAGGCCGTGCTCCAGTCCGCACAATTGCTGCCTCCACCAGGGAACGGCTCAGGGTCCCCGACAACTTCATCCCTAGAGAGCGGGCAAGAAAGAGCCCCCCAGGAGCAAGAACAGAAAATGAATGAAAAGAGTGTATGAGACATCCCGCCTAAAATACATGTGGAAAATAAGTGAGGACCTTGACTTATTGACACTCGCATTATGGGGCAACTGGACCAAAGTATGTGTCAGCTGAAAGATGAATATCTCATGCCACTTCTTCTGCCAGCTGTTAAGACTGGATATGTTCCTCTTTGGAAACCATAGCATGATGGACTGAGAACCAGTGAGCTCTATTTATTAAGTCTGTTTATATATTTATGTTTCAAAGTGTTTTTGTGTGTGTGTGTGTGTGTGCATATTTTGCATTATGTGTAACAGCATGATTGATTAAACCTCCATGTGTTGAAAGACTGTAACGTTGTGAACACAAGAGCGATTTTACCATCATGCCGAAGAGCTTTGCATTAATTATATAGTTATTTTATTTGAAGAGAACGATTGCATCGATTAATCCTGCCAATGCAGCAGATCTGTAAACTGTTGATGCAGGAGCACAATAATATACTACTAAGAACTATTTTGGAGAGCATGACACCACCGCACTCTTAGTATCTGCAAGAAATATCGAGTGTGTGGAGGCAACGAGATAAATCTCGCTTCATTACTTTTATGAACTAAAAGGGTGGAGATATTTGCAAAAATCAAAAAATCAATTATTGCTGGAAAACATGTACTTTTTTGTCATACTACACACATCTGATGATGATGATGACGATGGGTATGTATCAACATTAAGTCAGCAGAGGGAGCTGCTTGTCTAGTTAATTCATTGATGGAATAAAGCACATGATATTACACCAACTGATGCATATTTATAACAAGATGTTTAAGAGGAACCGTCATCATCACAACTTTTAGCACAATTTCATTAATTAAACCAACCTATAGCTTCTGCTTTTTGTTTGGCAATCGGTGAGAAATACTATAGCGGGAAAGCATAATCATGCTCATCCTTAGAAAAGAGGTTCAATTATAAGAACTAGAATTTTACTGTTAAAGGGGATTGCATGCTAAATGTATGCTCGCTGCTAAGTAATGGAAGTCCCAGAGCAGGATTTAATAAATACAGTGAAGGGAAAAAAATATTTGATCCCCTGCTGAGGTTTGTCCACTGACAAAGACATGATCAGTCTATAATTTTACTCAGTAGTAATTTGACCCCTTTGCAAAACATGACTTAATACCCTCTCAGAGGACAGATCTTTCTTGGCCACCAGGTTTGCACACATCTCAAGAGGAATTTTGTCCCAGTCCTCTTTGCAGATCTGCTCCAAGTCGTTAAGGTTTCGAGGCTGACGTTTGGCAATTCGAACCTTCAGCTCCCTCCACAGATTTCCTATGGGATTAAGGTCTGGAGACTGGCTAGGCCACTCCAGGACCTTAATGTCCTTCTTCTTGAGCCACTTGTTTGTTGCCTTGGCGGTGTGTTTTGGCTCATTGTCATGCTGGAATACCCATCCAAGACCCATTTTCTTTTCTAAGGAGGTTCTTACCCAATATTTGACTGTACATGGCCACATCCATCGTCCATTTGATGTGGTGAAGTTGCCCTGTCCTCTTAGCAGAAAAACACCCCCAAAGCATAATGTTCCCGCCTCCATATTTGATTGTGGGGATAGTGTTCTTGAGGTGATAGGCAGCACTCCTCCTCCATACACAGCAAGTTGAGTTGATGCCAAATAGCTCGATTTTGGTCTCATCTGACCACAACACTTTCACCCTGTTCACCTCTGCTTTCTTGAGCAGGGGGACTTTGCGGGCGCTGCAGGTTTTCAATCCTTCACAGCGTAGTGTGCTACCAATTGTTTTCTTGGTGACTATGGTGCCAGCTGCCTTGAGATCATTGACAAGATCCTCCCGTGTAGTTCTGGGTTGATTCCTCACCGTTCTCATGATCATAGAAACTCCATAAGGTGAGATCTTGCATGGAGCCCCAGACTGAGGGAGATTGACAGTTATTTTGTGTTTCTTCCATTTGCAAATAATCGCACCAACTGTTGTCACCTTCTCACCAAGCTGCTTGGCCATGGTCTTGTAGCCCATTCCAGCCTTGTGTAGGTCTACAATCTAGGTCTGACATCCTTGGACAGCTCTTTGGTCTTGGCCATGTTGAAGAGTTTGGAATCTGATTGATTGCTTCTGTGGACAGGTGTCTCTCATACAGGTAACAAACTGAGATAAGGAATGCTTATTTCACAATCCAAATCAATGTATAACTTATTTGAAATGTGCTATTCTGGATTTTTTTGTTGTTATTCTGTCTCTCAAAGCTCAAATAAACCTACCATTAAAATTATAGATTGATCATGTCTCAATGTACAAAAAGTATATATATATATTATGCTGATTGAAAATGGTTATGTGGTGCAGGTGCAGTGTGGTTATATTTTTCCCACCATGTAGTAGCTTTGAAAGGGTAACATATTAAAACATACTCAAGTGTTTCATTTTTCCTGATCACAGCTTTTCAAATAAACCACGTGCTACATATGTATCAATATTGTGGGGAAAATATTTTTCTCCTTGACCATCAGCTGGATACAGTAATAAAAGCTAATATCGGGGAAAAAAATCAAATTTAGCTCCAGGAGACATTCAGGCTGCCACGTGATATTTTTGGTAATTTTCCCTGCTTAACCACCACACTGAGCTGACTCTTTATGTTCCTCCATAGACTTCCGGTGGTCAGAGATCTGCCTGGGTGAACGGGAATGATTCATTCTTTTGGTGTTTGTCTAGTGGATTCAGCTACAAAAACAGACAGAGAATAGAATACATACAAATGGTCAACATGTCATGTCTGAAAAAAGATGTTATGAAACAACTATTTTTTAAAAGAAAACAGCACAATATTTTTGAAAAACAGATTTTAATCCGTTACTGTCCCCCTTAAAGTGTTTTATTCTGAATTCAAAAGTGGAAAGTGAAAACTACATATTATTTTCCTTTTGAAGTAGCTTCACAAATTTAAGTTAATTCTTCCAGTTAGAAAGCCTAGAACGGCTTCAATTCACTTATTGGGCCAAACACATTGAATATGCTTTCACATTTAGGCATATAATGCTGGTACGTATTTAATGAATTCAATATGTAATTCAAAGGGTTAGATTGTCTGTAATACCGTCTTTAAACCATTGTTAATATTTGCTGTGTGTTTCGGTGTGATATTGCGTGTTAGAATTCTTTCGATGTGTCTCAACATTTCTGGATAGAGTTTTTTTATTTTAAAATTAGGACGCTTTTCGTATGGTTATAATTTGAAAAGAGAGGATCCCTCTCATGTATTACAAAGTCCACCTCTCTCACTTGATTAGCCTGTTTCAGAAAATGGTAATCTCAGCAATTAAGGGCATGGGTCTCCTACTTTTCACTGCAGGTCTTTTCGCCTCTAAATGCCACTACCATGCATGAGAGAGATACAGAATGACATGCAACTGTGACAAGGCATCCCTACAATCCATCTAATAAATCATGGTCTTATGCTACTTTGTGACACCAGATACAGCAACTAAAAAGGCACACTGTCTTCAGACAGGAAAATACCTATTTATGTATGTTTCAGGTTTTGGGAATCTTGTATTTTACTATTTTACTATTATCAGCACAGTATTTAATCTTGTAAAATACACATTTTATTAAAGAAAAAAATAGGTATGTGCAAAATTATGTCATGTTTTCCTTTTTCATCCTCGACATAGTTGTCTGTTGGTCTGGGGAGACAGGAGGATTCAGGTGCCCTGCAGCGTTGGGATCTGGATCTTAGTCTCATAGTCAGACCTATTTGAGGTCTGATTATAAAACGATCCCGATTTTATTTTTCAGAGCATTTGAGCAAATACGGTATTTCCGGTCTAGGGCAGACAGATAGTGAATTTTAACCCTTTTACCACCAGAACCAAGTCACGTGCACGCTTGGAGTAGGGTGCTTTCGCGAAAATGCCATCATGTCCATATGGACCAAAATCTGAGGAATGTTTCCTCAACAATATTCAACAACTTTCCCAATGATCAAGGGCTCACAGACACTGTGTTTCCCTTGTGCTGGTCAGATTCCACTTCCCTCTGCTTGGGACTAGCAGTAGCTAGGAATCGCGGCAATGCCAGCCGACAATTGGAACTACGTTGCTATGAACACATATTGTCCCACCACGTCACTGTTTTGGGGTTACACTATGCTCATAGTGAGCAACACTCGGAGGTGGTTACGGAGAGGGAGCTCATTTGGGAACCCTGGTTTTGTTACTCATCTTTAGGACCGGGATTTACCTGGACGCAGCTATGGAACTCTTGCCCAGCTACCGCGTGGACTGTTCCCAGGCACGTTTCCGATTGAAAACTATTCCCAGGCAGGCTAAGTGATTGAAATTTCAGCAGCAAGGAAGACCATTGCAGTAGAGCTAATCAGTCAGAGTACGAGTCTCTGTCACAGGCTGTTTAGGTGACTCCTCTCTTTTGCAGAAGTGCTCTGAGATCCCAGAATAATGAAGACATAAGCGTTTCCGCACCTCTCTTTCTCTTCACTGTTGTCATTATTCTGGGGTCTTGGAGTAATTCTGCAAAAAGACAGAGCTACGGGGAGAGCCAGAGTGGCCAGAGGCTCTGCTCCTTCATGGAAATGTTTCTGGAAGCCTGGTTCATGGAGAAGGGTGACAAGAAGAGAAGTAGAAGAAGAAAGAAACAGAAGAAGAACAAGAAACTGTGGGGAATGGGGACAGGGACACAGAATCAGTCAACAGATTGAACAGATTGGAGACATTGAATGAGAGGGAATTTCTGTTAGACTTGGAACAACTGTGTACCAGTGTGGCACTCCCTGATGAGTGGTACCCGAGTTAGACCACCCCTACCAGTAAGCCACATCTCCCCACCTTGATATCTCCCGTTCAAAGAAGATTTTGTGGATATTTTTAAGAAAGGTCTGGATGCTTTTCTGGTTAAGCATAACATAAAGGGCTACGACTGTTAAAAGGACAGTCGTATTAGCAAGTTGATCCAGGGAGTAATCTGCCCCAGTCGTGGGGCAGTCATTGGGGCTAGATGTATTGTTGTAGCATTGATTAGAGCACATGATTCCTTAGGAAGCCCAGCGATGTTGCTTAATCCGGATGTAGAACAAATGTTTGACCAGGTGGCATGGTCGTATCTTTTTAACTTGTTGAGACTTCAGAATTTCATGTACTCTTTACCAACTATATAATAAATAGACTTGTGCAGGACAAGCAAAATCAATTTTTGTTGTGTATGTTTTAGTGGCAATGAATTTCATTTTTTCTATTGTCCAAAAAAGCCTCTTAGTTTTATCAGATTTGAAAATGAAATTCAGGGGGCATTTCCAAAAAGGAGGTCCCTGCCACCTTCTGGACTCACTTACAACATCAGTATCTCACAGTTTAGGAAGAGATCGAGAGTCGATTTTGCAATGCAGGACCTACCACTACCTCTAGCAACAGTAGCACCACAATGGGTACACACATCCAGCAGCATTCTATGGTTACTACTATACTGAATTCTCAAACAAACTGGACTATTTAATGAATTGATCCCTCAGCATACAGAAGATGATAAAACAACTGCAGCAGCAGTAGGGCACTGGGTAGACATTGGCAGAAAGAGACATCCAGCATCCAACAAAACTGAACCTTTAGTGAATAGAATTCTGTATATTTGTGTATTTATGTGGGATATCTCTGTATAAATGAATCGAGTATCTGTTTGTGTGCAAATATCTATGTATGTGAATACCATGCTTCCACCATGTTAATATTTATTGGTAAACTGTCTTGTCTAATGGGTACCTAGTTTGGTGTGGACATTCAACTAGTTTTTCTAAGTTTCATGCAGCTTTGTGTGATGGCCCCTTTAGATTTGTCTGCGATTTCCTTTCAGCTTTTTAACTGTGATTACTGGGGATGGAATTTAGGGATGAATTGTGTTGTGACTGCCTATAGATTAATACAAATATCCAGAATTGTAGAAAGGAAATGTAGTAATCCTATAAATATGTATATAGTTTTTATTATTATTATTATTATTATACATTATGAAGGGGGCTCCGTCTGATCTTAATGCATCCCAATTAAGGGGCTTTTAGAATAATGCCCCTTAAAGAGAAGGTCTGGATACCCATGGTTGAGGATACAGCAATATATTACTGACTCCCTGTGGCAAATTGCAAGTTAATCTCCCTTGCAGCTGAAGCATTGCATTCTGACTGTTGCGCAATCTCCTCCTTGCCATAGTTTGATTAAACTCATATTTCCTGGGAAAGGAGCGTAAATAAGTGAACTGCTCAGCAAATTACGAATACTTAACGTCCAAGCATCTGAGCAGCCGTTATGCTGATTAAATTTTCTGTCCTTGAGGACTTTCAGGAAATTACTTTTGATCGTCAATAACACAATTAAGTAAACTACACACACATTAGCATGAATAATTGATAAGAAATTATGTATTACCACGAAATACTGATTTAATAATTCATGGCTCCCATGTTGTGGCTGTGCAGTGCACAGTGTGGGCTATGTTTGAGGGTGTTATATGGTGAACGGTAAAGGATGTTCATGCATTGTTACTTCCCTTTGTTCTGAATCAGTCATTGCACTGTGGTTTAGGGACTGTTTGTATTGAAAGCTCATACAACAGGCCTGTCAAAAACTGCGATTAAAAGAAAAAAACCCACAAGAATATAGATTCACAACATCATCTCAGAAATGCATATAATACAAAAAGTCACCAAAAACTCTCCTTTATAGAGTTGCACCCAACTCACTCACTGCATTTAAACTCAATCTCAAAGCAGAACTATAGAACCTTTATAACAACGACAACCTAGATCACTAACATCTGTATAATTGTCATGATGTACAATCAAATGTGTATTGTTGCCATTAAATGGTCATCCCAATACACGTCACTATGCAAATTGTCTGTTACGCTGGGAAGGCTTTAAGATTAGACATGCTCGGCATTCCAGTTCCTACTTTCTTCTTTCCATGCGTGTGGAAGAAACTGCTTGTAGGGTTTTCAGTTTCTGTAAATCCTTAGTACTGTTCATATGGTATGAGGTCTAGAATACTGTACTGCCATGGCACCATTAAGGCACCATTCCCCTTTGCCCCATACCACCAATCCCTTTTCTTCTCTACTCTCCACCACATTGACCCCCCTCCTATTTTCTACGCCATTCTCCTTTTATTTTCACTTGCCCACCTTTCATAGTTACTCTCTTCTGCCCCCTCCTTATAGTATATCTCCCCTGTTCCTTCTTTCTCCGCCACTCTCATTTCCAACCCTCCCATTTCCCTTTAGTATTCTTATCTGCCCCATATATTTCTCTGCTTCATGTCTAAAGTATTGCTTAGCCTCCACACTAATCTCATTTCCCCTTCAACATACTCCTCTATTTCCCAGTTTCTACCAGTCTCAACTCTGCTCACTGCACCATCCTCCCACCATTTACATTTTCCCTATAATTGTCTTCCTTTTTCCAACATCCACTATTCTTCTCTGTTCCAATCTCCACCATTCTTCTCTATCTCTATTCATAGATATACATAGATACATAGTGAGAGCAGAAAAAAAGAACTAGGATAATTATCTGCATATCCTTAGTTTGTTTAATTATTTTAATTGATTTGCCTGCATTACTTACACTGGAAGACCATTTCAGGTACCTGCTACAAAATGTATATATATATGTATATATATAAACAAAAGATATAGAATGCAACGCACATTCTCTTGACTGGAAACAGTTGCAATATGCCCGGGTGCTAACAATCCAAAAAATATATGCAGCAAATAAAGTTGATGCACTCAGCGGGTCTTCTTTTTATAAAATTTATTAACATTGAGAAATGTTTTAGACTTGAGAAATGGAGAAGAGCTCCCGAAAGCTTGTCATTCCAAAATTCTGTTAGTCCAATAAAAAAGATATATATATATA
>VKOC01000002.1:19860619-19874357 GCA_009364415.1 Spea multiplicata
ATATATATGTGTGTATATATATAATATTGTTGTTGGTGGGTTTTGTCCAATTTTGGTGTGTTATTTTTAATAAAGTGGGGGTTTTTTTAAAGGGGGGGTCATTTTCAGTTTCGGTCAAGTGATTGCTGAATTTTCGGTCCAGAATTTTCATTTCGGTGCATCCCTATATACTAAGCCAGACACTGAAGCAGTAGGCCTACACCACATCAATGTTTGGCTTAGTATATAGTGATAGGGGTTATGCTACATTTTTGGCAATGTCTGGCTCAATGTATAGTGATAGGTGTTATGCTGTACCCCTGTCAATGGTATGCAGTTTTTCCCAATAAAAAAAAATAGTGATATATGTATTGATCCTTTATGCAGCCCGGAGCCCCTGCTCATGATTCGCTCATAATTAATTTTTGCGGTGAGAATTTCACCTTTAGAATAGACCATGGAGTCAAAAGGGTTGGAAATATATAGCTCCACCCCCTTGCAATGTGATTTTTTTTTTCAGCTCCACCAACTTTATATGGACTGTAGAAGCATATTGTGCGCACAAAATTTTGGCTCCGGGAAAAATTTTGCACAACAGAAATTTTCTGCGCACATCACCCAAGAAAAATTAGAGGGAGCATTGCTTACAAGTCATGGTTCTTCGCCACTGAGCCTTGATAACTGTTCTCAAAGGTTGATTGTAGCTAGTCTTTCAATGACGTTATGTTTCATCTCAGCTGTTGTGCTCTGCAACGGCTGGGGCAATAGTGAAGTTCCAGCTTCTGGTGTCCGCTGCACAGTCTATTCTTCTGGCTTTCCTTGCATCTGGGTTGTACTGTGCACTTGGTTGATCTCAAGTTGTGAGAGTAGCTTCCTCTTCACTATGTCAGGTAACTAGTTGTTTCTCCGTGAGGATAGAGATCTTCATCTATCCATAGTTCTCTAATATACTTCAAACACTGATCAGCCATAACATTATGACCACCTGCCAAAACAGGCCTGACCCGTTGGTGCATGGACTCCACTAGACTTCTAAAGGTGTGCTTTATCAGTAGGTTTTTCCAAATTAAGGATTGGTACAGTGAAGGGAAAAAATTATTTGATCCCCTGCTGATTTTGTACGTTTGCCCACTGACAAAGACCTGATCAGTCTATAATTTTAATGGTAGGTTTATTTTGAACAGCGAGACCGAATAATTAAAAAAAAAATCCAGAATAATGCATTTCAAATAAGTGAGCTGGCTGGCTGGCTGATTTATTTTTTCGATTAATCGAAATATATATTTTTTTTATTTATTTAAAATATTTAATAAACAAACAGGATCTTAAAACGGCAAAAAAAACCTGAGAAAAATGCTACACTGCCTCCCAGATATGCCCCTCTGTTCCCCCATATTCCAGTACCCTTTGATATGCCTCCACTCTGCCTCCCCTGACATGCCTTATAACTAGGGCTGCAACAACTAATCAATATAATCAATAATGAAAATCGCACAGATACCCACCAGCTGCTAGAGATGAAGAGCCAGGTCCCCTGCAGCGCTGTAGGGGATCCTCCTCTCTGACAGCAGGCGAACGTTGCGCAATGCGCGCAGACAACCTCTGCTGTGCTGGCTCATACTTCCGCCAGGTCTTCTATGGTGGAGTCTCTTGCAGCTTTGCGGAACACTAAGGTGTTATAAGATATATCTTATAGTGTTTTTTAGAGCATTTGCTCTGGAGGAAAAAAAGACCTTAGGGATGGACCGAAACCGAAAATTCAGGATTCACTTGGCCGAAACAAAACTGAAAATGACCCCCCTCCTTTTTAAAATAAAATAAGCACCCATTTAATAAAAGTAAGTAACACAACAAAATGGGACAAAAAATGCAAAAACAATATATATATCTGTGTGTTAACACCAATCACACTGCTGTCATACCCAGGCAACAAGTACATGCTAAAACCTGGACATGATAGGAGTGTGATTTTAATAGCAATATTACTTCAATGATTGTTAGCAGTAATCACACTCCTATCATGCAAAGTCAGCTAGTACATGTGGAATCTCTATATATATCTATGTGTGTGTGTGTGTGTATATATATATATATATATATATATTTATAATATATGTATGTGTGTCTAACAGCAATCACACGCCTATCATGCCCAGGCAGCCAGCACATGCTAGAACCTGGGCATGATATGAGTGTGATTACAGGCTCTCTATGCCATGACATTTCCCCGCCCCACACACACACACACACACACACACACATTCATATACTCCAGGGCTTGACAAATGTGTTGTGAATCCAGGTGCCAGGTAAAAAGTTAGGAGCCAGGATTTTTTAAACTAACAGTTGGTCAGGAGTGATCTGATCATCATCAACCCACTTACTAAACTCACAGCGTTTGACCTGGAAGCACCCTGGACTTTCAGGTCAGTGCTGTTTTTTTTAACTTTCGATGCTGATGTTCCATTGGAGCACAGCATTGACTGATATTTAGTCCCCACAAGCTTGTGGGGACAAATGTTAACCCCTGCAATGCCACGAATGTGTCATACACAATTGTGGCATTGAAGGGGTTAACGCTGCACTGTCGCTCTCATGGAGTGATCAGGCAGCAGGGGGGTGTTGGGGCAGTGTGTAGGGGCCCAATCAACACACAACCCCCTTTCCCTGAAGTTGCCTGTGGCAGCTGAAAACACAATTGCTGGTTTTCCAGCAACCGCGTTTTCAGCCTACAGGATCACTCTGTGGGCGGGTTCGGAGTGGCTGTGCTGTCTGCCCAGACTCCTGGGCAGACAGCAGCAGTGCCCCCGTGTGGTAACTCAGCCTCTTACATCCACATTTTTTTCTGGATGTAAGAGGCTGACAAAACCTAGGCACCAGGACAAAATTCTCTGTCGCCATGGCGACCTGGTGTCTGGGATTTGTCGAGCCCTGATATACTCATTCATTTACAGATACTCGTATACCTTCCCCCAACCCCTTACCTGAACTGCAGATCTCTCACTCGCAGACTACTGCAGGGGCCCTGCTGCTTCCTCTCGAACAACTTCTATGGCCACATCCCCAGTGGAAGAAGGAACGTAGCAGAGTCGCGTGATGTGCATTCACATGAATCCGCTGGGTTCCTGCATTTCGTGGCCGAGATGCTGCTCGCAACCAACGTGCAGGTAAGCAACCCAGCCCCTGCGGAGGATTATTTTTGGCTTGTGTTTTTTATTTTTATTTTTTGCCATTTTGCCAATAATGCCCTTTTATCTATCGGTGCATCCCTAGAAAAAACTCATCTTTATAATCGATAAAATAGATTCAACTTATCAATAAGGAAATTCGTTGGCAACGATTTTTATTATCTATCGATTTTATTGGGTAGTTGTTGCAGCCCTACATTTTACATTAGGGCATTTGACTCCTTTGTAAAACTTAGACTAGATTGTAAGCGTGCAAGAGCAGGGCACTCCTCTCTTTTGTACCAGTTTGTTATTGTGTGTGATTCTAAATTGTTCTACTGATTGTAACAGCCCTGCAGAATCTGTCGGCACTTAAATAAATGTAATCTTAGGCCACTCCAGGACCGTAATGTGCTTCTTCTTGAGCCATTCCTTTGTTGCCTTGGCCGTGTGTTTTGGGGTTATTGTCATGCTGGAATACCCATTCATGACTCATTTTCAATGCCCTGCTGAGGGAAGGAGGTTCTCACCCAAGATTTGACATGGCCTCATCCATCCTCCCTTTGATACAGTGAAGTTGTCCTGTCCCCTTAGCAGAAAAACACCACTGACGCATAATGTTTCCACCTCCCATGTTTGAAAGTGGGGATGGTGTTCTTGAGGTCATAGGCAGCATTCCTCCTCCTCCAAACCTGGCGAGTTGAGTTAATCTCAAAATTGATTTTGAGTTGATATCGATTTTGGTCTAATCTGACCACAACACTTTCATCCAGTTCTCCTCTGTGTCATTCAGATGTTCACTGGCAAACTTCAGATGGGCTTTCTTGAGCAGGGGGTCCTAGTGTGTTACCAATTGTTTCCTTAGTAACTATGGTCCCAGCTGCCTTGAGATCATTGACAAGAGCCTTCCTTTTAGTTCTGGGCTGATTCGTCACCATTCTCATGATCATTGAAATTCCATGAGGTGAAATCTTGCATGGAGCCCCAGACTGAGGGAGACTGACAGTTATTTTGTGCTTCTTCTGTTTGTGAATAATCACACCAACTGTTGTCCCCTTCTCACCAAGCTGCTTGACGATGGTCTTGTAGCCCACCCCAGCCTTGTGTAGGTCTACAATCTTGTCCCTGACATCCTTGGACAGCTCTTTGATCTTGGCCATGGAGGAGAGTGTGGAATCTGTTTCATTGCTTCTGCAGACAGGTTTCTTTCATACAGGTAACAAACTGAGATTAGGCGTACTCCCTTTAAGAGAGTGCTCCTAATCTCAACTCGTTACCTGTATAAAAGACACCCGGGTGCCCGACAGCTTGTTGATTGATAGGGGATCAAATACTTATTTCCCTGAGTAAAATGCTAATTTATAATGTATTTGAAATGCATTATTCTGGATTTTTTTTGTTCTCTCTCACTGTTCAAATAAACCTACATTATAAAATGTTTTGTTACCAATGTATTTGGAAATAATTTCAGAATTCTGATATTAAGTTTTAAATATAGTTGCCTTGTATGAAAAAAAATTTGCAATTGCGTGTAATACTTCTAGTTTATAGAAAATATGCTATTTAAATGTTTTGGGGTTTTTTTGTCAGTTTTACAACTTGTATTAACAATCATTTATTTTTTTCTTTCCAGCTTTCCTCTCAAAGAGAAGTTGTAGCACGAGTAATTCAACGCATTTGTGAAAAAAAGAATAATAATGTTTTGGCCTTTGGTTACGGATTAGTTGATGAAAGCAGCACCACACAAGTTATGTTTGCTCCAAATATTTGCAGTTTTTTCCCTAATCCAACTACAGCAACAATCAGCACCAGCATTCTATGGCAAACTCTTCTTGGGAGAATAGGCGATGATGTTATGATGTATTTATTAGAGACCTGTTCACTGTTTATGCTGGTTCCACCTGGTGGTTGTTATCAAATAAGTGGAAGGCCAATCTACACACTTTGCAATGATGTTAACCATTATCCTGCATTGGTTAAAGAAAGGCATTCAAAATCTCAAAACAATGTTGTACTTCAGTTTGTTCAAAGAAATAATTTCTCTTCTAAAAAAAGTTATTTGATGCCGAACAAATGGAAAAGAAACACGTTGAATAAAATTAAAAAGAAAACGAAGAAAATACAGGAAAGGTCTCAATTTCCAAAAACAGACTCAAGCAATCCAATGTTATTACAAGCTGCAAAGCATGTCAGGTCCTCGAAAAGACTTTGTAATATGTCTATTTTAGAACTTCCAAATATGAAACGCCATAAAATATTCCATAACAGGGAGCCTAAGGACCATGTGTCATTTGCGAAAAGTACAGCACTTGGAAATGGTAACTTTACTTCGACAGTCATGAACAATCTTAGGCTGCAACTGCAAGAACATGAAAATGTAAAAAAAAAAATAATAAAAGCACCAGATGGAAATTCTTCTAAAAGCTTTGAAGAAAGTAACTGTAAAGTTGTCATGACCCAAAATGAAAGTTTTAAAAAAAGGAGGTGTTCTGTTACTATAACCCCTGAAAAAATATCCCTTTCAAGAATTTTCGTTGATTTTGGGAAGATGTTGTATTCAAGCAAAATATCCACAGAAGGCTTACTTAAAGACTTTTTGTTAAATAGTTTAGAAAGCAGTATGTCTGGCAGCCATAAACTTGTACGAACCATATTTTTGAACAGCAGTACTTGTGAGAAAAGGTTTGATCATCTTGACATGAAAAGGAGAGATATAAAGAACCTTCCCAAACGTTATTGGCAGATGAGATATGTCTTCAAAGAATTGCTACAAAACCACAAGAAATGCCATTATGTGACACTCTTAAAAAAACATTGTCCTGTGAGATTTAGAAGTGCAGGGAAGTCTCTTAAAGAAGACCCTACCATTGTAAATGTATCAGACTCTGACTTAAGATATTCAATTTCTGATCATAAAGCAGACCCATGGTCAGATGATCACACATATACTTTGGCTAGTAAACCAATAGATTCAGGAAATGCTATTAACACAGCTAATGAAAATGTTGAAAAAATGGAACAAAAGAGAGACTTCACAAATCAATTATGTCTTACATCCCTTCTTAAACAACATAGTAGTGGATGGCAAGTGTATCGGTTTGCTCGAGAATGTTTGCTTAAAATAGTGCCTGAAGTTTTGTGGGGCTCAAGCCATAACAAATGCTGCTTCTTAAAAAGTGTCAAAGCATTAATATACTCTGTCAAATCTAACAAAATATCCTTGGCTGAACTAATGTGGAAGATAAGAGTCAAAGACTGCACATGGACACATCTTTCAAAAAGTAAGATTTTTTTTGTTTGTTTTTCAGTTAAATGAAATGGCGTATATATGCATTTATTCTTGAACACAGTTCAGTTTTACTCAGTCTGGAACTTAGAAGTGCTGTTCTGCGTAGAGGGGGGTTTTAAAACACCCCCTGGTAAGCGCTGCATAAGGTAGAGAGAGCTAAATGGTACCTACTTGTCATTTTGTTCCTGGTCTCTTAACACCTTTGTCCCTTCAGGACTATATATATATATATATTTTTTTATACTATGTTTGCCCTAAATGACCAGAGCTGTTTTTGTGCTTTTGCTATGTCTTAGTTCAACCGTGATTGCCAAAAATCATTAAGTGCACCCCAACATCTTGTTTTTTTCTTTTGAAATAATTTCTTATGTAAACCATCATTTAGTATAAAAAATATCTAAAAATGTGGGGGTAAATTAGGGGAAATATTTTCACCGTTTCATCTATAAAAACTATATATACCGTATTTGCTCGATTTATAAGACAAGTTTGTTTCAGAGCAACTGCTCTGAAAAATACCCCTCGTCTTATAATCGAGGTCGTCTCATAATAAGACTTCAAATAGAGGTCTGACTATGAGACTAATATCAGATCCCCCTCAGCGCTGCAGGGGACCTGGATCCTCCTGTCTGGTAACCTCCGCTGCTGCCAGCACTTCCACCGGGGCTTCTATCACAGAGCGCCGGCGAAAGTGCCGGCAGCAGCGGATGTTGTCTACGAACAACCCCCGCTGCTGCTGGCACTTCCGCCGGGGCTTCTGTGATGGAGCACTGGCATCACATGACGATCTGGTGCTCAGTAATAAAAGCCCCACCGGAACTAACTGCCCCTACTAGACACCGGGGAGTCAGAAGCACTGGTAAGTCAGGGAGTGTTATATGGGAAATGCTACTCTGCCCAATGATATGCCTTTTAACCCCCTATATGCCAATCATGGGGCAGAGTGGCATATACGAGGATGCAAGTCATATCAGGGAGGCAGAGTGGCATAAAGGGGGTATAAGGCATTTCTGGGGGCAGAGTGGCAAGCCTGGGGGCAGATGTGCATAACTGGCCTGGCAAAAAAAATAAATAAAAACAAAATATATATTTCTCAATCATAGCTTTTATGAAATATGAAAAAATTGTTTACATGAATTCTTATTTACTAATAAAACTTTTTTTCCCCTATAGAATATCTTTTATATTTCAGGCTTTTTTTTTTTTTCTAAACTAATATATCAGATTTTGGGGGGTCGTTTTTATAATCCAGGAAATACGGTAATTAGTGCAAATGGGGCGGAAACACATCCAAAACTATATTTAGATGTCCTGTTTTTGGAAACACTTCATATACCTGGTATTTACATTTATCTTGGCACGTACAGGGTTAAATATGACAGATGAGCATTGCTGTTTCTAAACAAGGTTTATATATTTTGCGGTATGCTGTGAGTCGTGCCCCAAGAGTGGCCAGAAAAAGAAAAAGTGCTAAACAAAAGTGTATTTTTTCTGAAAGTTGACATCCCAAAGTATTTTACTAGGGGCATTTTAACAGTTTTTAATTAACAATTTTAGTGCCAGTCTATCCTAAACATTGCAGTAATATTTTATTTTTAACAAACCCATTCTATCCAATCACAATATTTCAGTATTTTTTCCCTATGTACTTGAAATTACTTATTTGTGTTCAGAAACACCTCCACAGTACAGGAATACCGCATATGTATGGGTAGGGTATGTGTGATGGAACCCTCCATCACTGGGGCCCCTGGAGAGGCCTGAGAGCCAGCCTCCTCCCTATTGACTATGGGCCCTGGCCTTGTAAAGACTTGTGTATAGGAGCTTCTACCGATTTTCCTCATACAGGTTCAACCGTATTTCCTAAATATTAGAGGCTCTGAGGACTGTGGAGCGCTGATATTCATTTGGGATTGGTACTATACCAACGCAGATAATTTACAATTATTTATTGAATGTCATAACTTATCCCTGTCTCCTCATGTTTTCAGCTACCCCCAGAAGTGTATTGTCATCACTTGCTGAGGGGATTACGTCTGTTATATCCGGGGAGTAATGTAACAAGAAACAAAAATAACTTCAGCTCACCATTCAGATGTTTCATAGAGACGCTTCAATTTGCAGGGAGCACGGGATAGAAAGCCGAGCCATATTCCCGGATAATCCAAATAGCGATACAAGAAGGAATCCTGCTCCACAAAAATAGGAGTTTAACATTTAAAATTTTAATTAGATCAGTTAAAACATAATAAAAAAAGAAAAAATGTGCTCAAGTGATAGAAAGTGATATCTCCTTTCTATCACTTGAGCACATTTTTTCATTTTTTGTTTATTATGTTTTAACTGATCTAAATAAAATTTGAAATTTTAAACTCTTATTTTTGTGGAGCGGGATTCCTTCTTGTATCGATATCCAGGGAGTGACAAGCTGTTTCAGTTAATCTGTTTAATGTCTGCCCCCCCATGGTGCACTAAGATGTTTAAATTGGTCTTTCCCCATCTCTTCCCCCCCATTGTATTCCACTGTGTTGAAAAATCATTTTGTTCTGTATTGACACTGAATAAACAGTTCTTGTACTTCACCTTGCATTAAGCTTCGGCTAGTGATTTGGGTGACTGGAGAGTCGGTGCTTTGGAGTGTTCCTGTAAAAGCTAGGAAGCAGCTATTGACTGAGGTACCCAGTTAGGGTACAGGGCATCCCATCACAGTATGTCTGTTGGGCACTGCAGGTTCCTGTCCTCCGATGAGGCACAGACGCTGCGATCTCTATGCACGTCTGTGAGGAACTCCATAGAGATCACAGTGTGATCGGTGCAGGGGGATCGCAGGGAGGGGAGTGAGAAACCATGTCTCTCACCCTCCTCTCCCGTCCTGAAACAGAGAAGCATAAAAAAAAGTTTATTCATTAAAAAAATTAAAAAAAATAAAAATATAAAGAATACTAAAAAAATAATAATCCCTAAGAGAGCCTAACCATTTTTAAAAAAATATATATAAAAAATACAAAATAAATTATATATAAAAAGATAATAATCATAAATTTTTTTTTTAAAAAACTTTACATCTCATTGCCCTAGCATAACATCTACCCAGTATAACCCCCCTGCCCCCGTTCATCAACCCCAAACCTGTTAAGCCATAAGCATAAAAATTATACAAAAAATTTACGCCTTATAGTATGTTTCCTGGTGCTGGGAAAGTACGGAAAATCTATATAAATTAGGTATTTCTGAAATCAGGACACCTGAATTGATAAGGTTGGAGGGGATTTTCCATCACTTTCGCTAGTTTTTACTAAATGTATCATTCTAAATCTTCAGCTAATCAACCAGCTATGGTATCAAAAGAAAGCTCTAGCTCTATCTCTCCTTGAAAAAACAATATATAGTTTACATGGATACACTATTCACAGGAAAAGAGAATCGCTGAACCAACATAGCGCAAAAATGGCAAAATTGCTCTGGGATTTGAGGTACCAAAAACCCCTGGTTTTAATACCCAGTGCCTTCCCAAATATGACAGGCTTTTTAAAACTCTGTCCCTTATTTCTCACTTCCAAACCAAATTTGCTGCAGTTTATACCCCCAGACCCACCAGGTTGCCCAGACCATCTGGCAGAACAGAATAGGGCTCCCAAAACAGATTAGGGAAACCAAATTTAAAAAAAATGGGGCATCCTTAGCTTTACGCCAAGAAGAACTTTTGGCTGTAAAATATAGGGACAAGAAGGATGGGTGCATGTTAAGCACAATTCATGATGATGACACTGTTCCTGTTCCTGTCCGGGGCAAAACACAGGTCCAGAGAAAGGCAACCTGCATCAAGGCCTACAATAGGCATATGGGGGGAATGGATTTGGCTGATCAGTTATTGCAGCCATACCTCATTATGAGGAAAACAAATACATGGTGTAAGAAGGTAGCCATTTATTTAATGCAGATTGCAACTCACAATGCCTTCTTAATCTTTTAAAAAAAACAAACCCTGCCAAAAAAAATACATTTTTATCTTTTCAGTTAAAGTTACTCTGGGAAATCTTGGCTCCAGCTGAACAAAGCCCTTCAGTGTCTCTGATAATTCAGGAAGAACATTTTCCTTTCAACTTTCCTCCAACCTCCAATAAATCTAAAACACACAAACGGTGCAGGGTGTGTTATGCCAAAGGGCACAGAAAGCATACAATATTTTACTGTTCTGGTTGCCCTGATAAACCCGGTCTGTGCATTGGCAACTGTTTTAAGGAATACTATACAGTTGCCAGTTACAAAAAATTATTTCATTTTTTCTTAATCTTTCTTCTTAATATACTCACTTTTCCCCAATCATAGTGTTAATGTTGTTGGATAGTTTGAGGTTTACACTTCTTATGGTTAATATTATATTATTCAGCTTACAATTTCCTAATAGGCTTAGTTCAGTTCCCATGTTCCAATTTTGGCCTCATAGCTTCCCCAAAACATGCCTGAACCATGCTGGAATCCTTGTTGGAATCACGGGATGTTGGTAAACAAAATTTGGTCTTCCACTGTTGCACTTATGGTGTGCAAGAAATTCAATGCAACATTGAAATTTATGTGTTAAAAACGTAATAAAATACATTTTCCGTGAACTATGGCAGACATCAGTGAAGAAATGGCTGCCTGCAAACTGTCAAAATTACCCTATTAGAACAACTTGACTTGTCTGCTGTTCATAAACATATACTTTTATGGGGTAATTTAACAGAGGGGGGGGGCTTCCCAAAGTGTCCCAAATGGATATGGGCCCAGTAAACCAATTTCTGGAAATTCCAAATTTGAAAACTAAAATGCGCATGTTCCAGTTTTGCCCTCATAACTTACTCAAAAAATGCATGAACCATGTATGTGAAGCCTTGTTAGAACCGGGGGATGTTGGTGGACTCAATGTGGTGTTTTTTTCTGCAGTTACACATATTCTATACAAAATATAATATGAAATCTAAAGCAACATTGCAACATATGCAAAAAAAAAAACGAAAAAAACTTGGCTGTCAGAGATCAGAGTTCCCCATAACATGCCTTTTAACACTCTAAATGCCAGAGTGGCATATAGAGGTTGTGACGGAAGCCTCCATCACTGGGGCCACTGGAGAAGCCTGACTGCCAGCCTCCTCCCTATTGACTATGGGCCCTGGGTTTGTAGAGACTTCTGTGGCTACCTCCAGCAGTATCTTCTCATTTGAGGCAAGCTTATTTGCCTAGCTTCTCATAAGAAACATAAAAGAAACTAAGAGTTACTGTTACTCAAACACATAACACATATGAAAAAACATAACAAACAGGATCCTAATGACTCTACCCTACATGCAGTCAAAAGAATAAAACTAAATCTACCAGACCTTAATTCAAAATGCACAGCAGAAATGTTATTGCAATTCAAGCAAGCAAAAATACTATTATAAATGCAGTAAAAGCCGACTTACTACTAGCCAATCCACAGTCCACATCATATTAAAAACAATGGTCAACTATTTAAAAATCCAACACAAATGGCATATGCCTTCTCAAACTACTATGCTATCAGCCAACTCGCAAGACATTAAGAATCGGTCAACCTCCCTACCCTTACTAATGAAGCATGTACACTATCAGAGTCCCCTGTTGAATTGAGAGAGGGGGAGAAAGTAATGGGGGAACTCAAAAAAGACTCGGCACCGGGCTCAGGTGGCCTAACCAGCCCCCATAATCTAACATTTTTACCGCTTTCTCTTGTCACACATTCCCTCATATATGCAAAAAGGCTGCATACCTGATGAAAACTTACGGGCACATGTGATCACCATGCACATACTAGGAAAATCCCATGATGTCTTTAGACCCATATTCCTTCTCAACAATCATGTACTTTATGCAAAGATTCATACTAATGGAATATGTCCCTTTCTCCCTTCCTTACTCTACCCAGACCAAGTGGGGTATGCAACCTGAAAATGTATAAATGTTATGTGGGATGCCTTTTAAAACAGAACCCCTTGTCATTTAGATTGCTTTCAATAGGCTCCACCGGCTCTTCTTCTCTGCATCTAAGTTCCCACAAAGCATGATTTAAGCCGTTATGGCCTTGTGCCCATGATGGGCTTCCTCTCTACACTATTTCCCAATCATCAATGGTACCTGTCATGGTTGCCCGCTTTCATTTTCATCAATTGATAAAACACCCTGACATTGGAACATTTAGCTGCAAAAACACGTGCGGATCCTTTAAGGCATCTCAAACAGGGACAAAAGGTCACCCTGGGTCTTTTTGTGAATGATACCCTGACCTTTATTCTTGGTCCGAAGATCAATATTCCCACAGCTCCATCACTACTCATTGGTGTCCCATCAGAAAATTAATATCTCTAAAATATAAGCCATGTGCCTTAAATTTAGTTAGACAGGCAAGAAGCACAGGTCAAGAAAGAAATGCTTATAATTTCAAATGGAGATGTAACTATATATCATATCTGTGTATTAAAATATCTGGGATCCCTATCAACACATCAACAGTAGGGTTCCGCTGTCTAGCAATCAAGGGGGTTTTCTGTTGAGGGGCTCTTGTGTACAGCAATCAGTCATATTTTTTGGGAACTCAGAGCTCTGAAAGCTGAAAACGGCTATATCGTAGGGGCTACGGCAAACCCACAATGGCCCCAGCTGTCAGTGGAAAGACAAGGCTGTCATGATGTAAGGCATATATTCCTAACTAGTCCTTTGAAATGGCAGCAAATATGTTTAGCATAGCCATTGCATCAGCAGTTAGATCAAGGCTAGATCTATCTGTGACACTCATTCTGCAGTTGACCTAATTTTGACTGGTAAACAGATTATAAAATGAGGGGTGTTTTTCAGAGGAAAACTATATATATATATTTGGCAATGAATTTCATTATCGATTAGTTGAATCGATTTTTATCGATTATAAATGAGGGTTTTTTCAGAGCAAATGCTCTGAAAAACTCCCCTCGTTTTATAATCCATTTGTGACTCACAGAAGCAGCTCCACTGACAGTTCCTCCCTGCAGTCACTGCCGATTGGCCCGCCTACTTCCTCCTTCCAGTCCCTCCCTGCAATGACTGCTGGAGAAAAAGGGGGGGGCCACACAGCCAATTGGCTCCACCCATTTCCTTAGCATCGACATGGCTGTGATGCTCATCTAACTGAGTATAAACTTTAAATTTGGGCTGCTGAAAGTTAGGGGAGGTGGGGGTTAATTTAGGGGCAGTTATAGTTAATGGGGCGTTTAGGGTTAACTTAGGGGCAGTTATAGTTAATGGGGTGTTTAGGGATAATTTAGGGGCA
>VKOC01000002.1:19874457-19885872 GCA_009364415.1 Spea multiplicata
AGATGTGCATAACTGGGGGCAGTTTGGTAAATAAAAGAAAATATAAACAAGGCTTTTTTCTCAGTTTTTATTAAATATGAAAAATAGTTAACATATGAATTAATACTTACTAATAACTTTGTATTAAAACCTAGTTTGAGAAACACTGTGTTTGGGTTCTTGTAACTTGTATTATTATGTCAGTAAAATAAGAAGGTGATAGAGAAATGCCATTGTGGTAAAGAGATGAAAGTGCATTTTTTTTTATCCGATTAATCGTTTAATCAAAAAAAAAATCGGCCAACTAATCGATTATTAAAATAATCGTTAGTTGCAGCCCTAAACTCACTGTCACGGCAAGAAGACCAGTAGTGCAAGAAATTGAGTATAAGGCACACAGAGTCTTAACAAATCTGGAACATGTAAACATTCAGTTGGCGTAGACAGTATACAGAGCTGAGGTCTGCGATAGGCGTGTTCCCACCTCTGCAAGTGGACTGGTCCTTTTTGAAAAATTTTGAAAAGCTCCTGTGTGATATTATTACAAGTTCCAAAGGTCTATGCATGTGGGGTATTTCTGTAATCCAGAAGTGCAACCGAATACATTTTGGTGGAGTTCTTGGCAGTTGCCTATAATCTGTGCAAACAGTTCATAGAAACGTGAAAAGTTTGGTAAAAAAGAACAATGAAAATAAACTTCATGGCTCCCTTTGGATTGATGACCAACTGGTTGCATAATAAGTGTCCAAATGTTCCTAGTGAAATACCCTGGGTTGTCTTCTATCAAAAATATATACTTTTGTTGAGGTATTTTGATTTGGTGGTCTATTAAACAGTCCGAAATATGACATAAGTTTCAGAAAATACATTTTTTAAAATTTCAAGTTTGGAAAAACGGAACAGCCATGTTGAATTTTGTGCCCTGAGAATTCCAAAAAACGTACATATACTATTCCTGGGAGCTTGTGGGCTCCAGCTACCCAGAGCCTGCCCTTGCTGGACGAGACTAGGACAGCCCACTGATGCCAGTGGGTGTTCCAGATGACATTGTGGGAATCACCTCCATTTAAAGAGAAATGAGCGGGGAGTCGTGGGCGTGTCAATACCCCGCTCCCACAACAGCAACCTGGAGGGTTCGAGTGTCAACCCAGAAAACCAGAGAAGTGGTATTTCCCCCGAGTCCCCAGGTATGACACACTCAAATTCAATACACTAACATTAATATATTTTATGGTATTTTAGTGAACTTAACTGGTTTGGGGACAGTTATCATAGATAAATAGTATATGTTCTTTTTTTACTTTAATTATTTTAATGTGTCTATCAAAAGTATCAAAACGGTATCGAAAGGAAGCTATATCTGTCATTGAAAAAAAATATATAATTTGTTTGGGTACAGGAAAAATTACAAAGGAGAATCACGGTTAAATAATATAAAAGTACAAAATACCCTCAATAAAAAAAAAGGTTAATATCATCCAATCAACAATTATGTCAACAGAAAAACAAAAATGAAAAAAGTTTAAAGAACATTCTAAACTTAATAGTTTTCAGTATAAGCTCATAGTATTTTATTATTAATTTTATTGTTGCCATGTAAAAAACATCAAAATTATTATTTATAACCTAAATGCAACAAAGTCACTGGAAGTATATAGAAAAAGCCCTTCGGAAATACAGGCACATTAATATGGAGCAGAATGCAATCATATAAAGGCCTTTCCACACATTAGCTCAGAAGACAGAATTTGCGAAGCATTGGAATGTACATATACAAGCCGTCCACAAAGATCTCTCATGTAGGTCATTTAAGAAGCTCTTTATGTTTATTCCTTTCTCTGGAACAGATTTTCCATCAGATTGGCTGGCCGTAATGAAAGGATTGTTAGGATATCTTTCAACAGAAAGAACAGAGGCATTTTAAAATATTTTAAATTGGGATCCTAACCCTTTCTGTACCAATGTAATTGGCTTTTCTGAGGCTGCTACAATGGGAAAAAAAAAACTAGAAAAGTAATGGCATTACCTACATTTACATTTTTTCTGTTTACTTCTTTTAATTTATTTTAATTTATCCTGTAGGGTATTGCGCACTGTAGATGTCTATAACAGCGGATGTATTAATAAGGTCTCTACTATGTATTCCTAGCCACGATGAAAACCTAAAAGCCTCTATGTACTTGTCGTAAATAATTTGATCATTTTCACAACATTAGTCGCAGAACCATTTGTAGCTTGGCCTCAGTGCTGCAGGCTTTCGATGCGAGAAACAGGAGCTGACGCTCCCATTGCAGAACTGTTGTACTATTATTTTTGCTTTGGGGGGGTAACATTAACACTCCAAGGTTATTCTGGGTAAAAATCAGTACCTACATTTTATTACCAAGTAATAATTCTGAATATGAGAGCAAAAAAGTGGTTTAACAAGCATTTTTTTATTCTCCTCTGTTGACCTTCGGCACAGTTACGTTTAATCAGGTTACCCCCAGGCAATAACGTTGACTATAACCTATTATTGAAGATCAGAGTTTTCGAAAGAACAAAATAACTTGGTCCATATAGTCTGCTCATTGTTCCTGAAGTAAAGTCCTTACTAAGTCCTTGGTCTTGACTTGGATTCAGGATAGCTTCATTTGTATCACATGCATGTTTTCAACCCACATATTAAATTGATGATCATTAGCGCCAGCTCCTGGTTTAATTGTAGGCATATAATTAGGCATAAGATTAAACAAGATTAAACTTTGTGGGTGTCTATCTTTAAATAATTGAGGCTGTTTTGAACGCAAAGGTTCCTCACACCAAATATTGATTTGAATTAGATTTGTCTTCTGTTCACTCACTTTACATTTTGGTAAATGGTAAAAAAATAAGCTATTAACATGTCTACTTTTGAAAACATTCTTACTTTACAGCATTTTTTCACACCTGCGTAAAACCTTTGCACAGTATTGTGTATATCCACCGATCAGCCGTTACGTTATGACCACTGACAGGTGGAGTGAATAACACTGATAATCTTGTTATCATGGCGCCTGTCAGTGGGTGGCATATGTTAGACAGCTAGTGATTATTTCTTCTTCAAAGTTGATATGTTGGAAGCCGGAATGGGGCTGTGTAGTTGTAGACCAGTCAGGGTGCCTATGCTGGTCCCTGTCCAATGCCGAAGGTGCCTGCTGTGGGCACATGAGCAGAAGAACTAGAGCATGGAGCAAAGGATGAAGGTGGCCTGATGAAGGTCAGCAAAAGGGGCACCTACACAATATTAGGCTAGTGATCATAATATATATATATACATAGTATAGGGTCTACTTGCTTAACACAATAGAACATCCTGATGTCCTACATATGTCACCAGCTATTCGCATGACTCAACACAGTCTGTAAAAGCATCTGTAGATGTGCAACAGCAATCATAAATTACTTATGCAGCATATTAACTATGGTTATAAATAACCAATAAGCTGATGTGAAGTGCTGATTTACTAGGCAAGGTCAGAGAGACTGAATGATACCTTTGACAGTTCAATTTCCTTTTCTTGAGCAAAACTGAACGTCTTTGGAGATTTATAGAAAATGTATACTTGCAGCAAAAAAATTAGAAAGTTTTCTTATGTCATTCTGGCACTATAACACATGAGCACACACATACAGGCGCCTTATTGAAAGAAGACAATTGTTTGATTAGTATGCAGCACCATAAATAGTACAAATTGTGTGCCACGCTAGGTATTTTTCTTTCTGTTTGTTAGGTGTTA
The DNA here is from genome assembly GCA_009364415.1 of Spea multiplicata. Classification (NCBI taxonomy): domain Eukaryota; kingdom Metazoa; phylum Chordata; class Amphibia; order Anura; family Pelobatidae; genus Spea; species Spea multiplicata. Next base: position 19,878,195 of record VKOC01000002.1, read on the forward strand.
ATGCTAACATAATGACAAGATAATTCTAAATAAGAAATATATTATACCAGCGATTCTGGGACTGTAGCTTAGGCATACAAATTATCTCAGAGACATTTTACTTTGTGCTTATTCTGGCATTTTGGGACAAATTTTAATGAACTACGGAGATGCACTAGTCTAGGAAGATATAAATATTTGCGTCTGCTAAATAATGAATGTTACATTTCTGCTAATGCTTTTGTATCAAATTGCATTTTAAAACATGAGAGCAGTTGATAACAGGTAATGTTATTTCTGACCGCACACAGCATTGATATATTATTTGTGGCCCAAAAAAGGAAACCAACCCTTTGTAATCACCTGGTTTTGAACCATAATTGTGATCTGATCAACATAATTAAAAGTATAGACAAACACAATGTGCTTAAGCAACTAGAATTGAGTACTTTTGCCTGGGGTGCCATTTGGCATTGGACTGGCCATGAAGGCAAGCAGTGTAAAGCGAGGAAAAAAAGGGGCCCTAGAACTGATTGCCAAGTCTATTAATAAGGTGTAGGTGACACCAATATCCAACTCCCCAATATGACAAAAATTGAAGATACCATTTGTAAAAGAAAAGAAACAATAAATGTCTTTTTTCCAATACAACAAGTAGATTGTAACAACACATTCAACATGAACAAGACATTTTAAATGCATGTACACAAAGTGGAATAGAGGCGACAATCGGTTCTGTGCAAAACTTTAATATTTATGTTACCTTCAGTTGCTTAAACATAATAACTTTTTTTTCCCCACTTATCATCTTATCTTTCATAGCCTACAATATAAAAGGCTGGCATTTTAGCTCATGACATTTAATTCCTAAAATTGTCAGATTATGAACATGAAATGAATGCTTTCAGGAAGAAAGCGTTTATTTCTTACTAAAATCAATATTCCATAAATGTTTTGGTGCCCTTTGGTTGATAAATTATATAGAACAGATTGAACAGCAATGCAAAGTGACCAGATAACTGAACTTAAACAGACAGAAAGTGGAAACAAAAATGAATATGATGCAATACTGAAAATATAGGAACGCTGACGAAGAGATGAAGAGAGGTGCAGACACCGTCTTATCTTTAGGACTTTAGCGAATTGGCTCTTGGCGAGAAACACCCTTAGCAATGTTTGGGTCTTTTTTGGTACTTTCACAGCATAAGTTAAGCCTATTGGGTTTATGAGGGTCAAGGTTATCTTAAGTGCAATGAGCAATTTCAGCAGAGGATGGCTGTCTGTCCTGGGATGAGATAGGATCATAATGGGATAGCGTTGTGGTTGAGGGTTGTGGCGCCAGCAAGGGCCATTCCTTTTTGGCTTTAAGTCAGTGGGATTGAATTGATCCATACATACTGTGTATTTTCTGACTAGATCTATTAAATTGATGTCCTATTTTTCCAGTCTAAGCAAATTCAACTTCTATTGCCTTTCTTTTAAACTAATGTGTTTATTGCCTTGTTATAATTTAGTACCCATCAATGCATTTAGTCAAGCTCAAGAACAGGTGCCTAGACTTGTAATGCATATTACAAGGTGGGTGGGTATCCATTACAATTAACCTCTCTACAGAGGCAAAATTATATTTACCACACATGAGTAAATATGTCTTTTTATACGTGACGTCTCTTGGAACAGCTGACTGACATCAAACACTGTTGATAAGTATATAGTCTACAATCATACCCAAGATCTTTTCATTCAATCATTTCCCTAACACATCCCCATTCAAAGTATAATTAGAAAAATATTTATTTCAACAAAATGCATTTGTAAACATTAAAACTCATTTGCCACATGGCTGACCAGTCCTCCAATTCGACCAAATCTCCCTGCAGGGAAGTAATGTCTGGTTTAGACTGTGTCACCTTACCTAATTTTAACACACGGCTTCCAAAACCCATTGCAAGAAGATTGATAAGAAAAATTAAGAACAGCAGGTCTAGGATAGAACCCCAAGGTACTTCACTTACAGTACCACCTTTGTCCACTTGGAGAATGTTCTATTAATCACAACTCTCTGAAGCCTATCTTTAAGCTAGTTTTCAATCCAAGTGCAAGCAATACTGTCTAGCTGTATAGCAACATTGTTTGTGGAACTGTATCAAATGCTTTCATAAAATCCAAAGGTGAGCAAATATACTACTGTATATAATATTAGTATGAATAGGTGAGCAAATATATATAATATTAAATCATAATATAATCTAATATATCTAATATATATATATATATTTGCTCAACTCTTCATAGAATGTTTGTCTGAAAAAATCTGTCCTCTATAAAATACTTTTACTAATGATATTATTGGATGAAATGTAGTCCTGAATATTATCCCAAGTTTTCAAATAACTTCCCCATTGTGTATACTCAAAATCACTGGGTGTTATAACAGGTTTTTTTTAATTGACATATCACTTACAGCTCACCTACTCTCACTGTTTATTTGTTGTCTTTCATATTCTGGGTTTGTTTGAGGGTTGTTGTTTGTTTGTTTCATCCCTCTTTAATTAAATACTTCTTTTACTACATCTGTACTCTAGGCAAGAGAAAGTCTTTGAAGATCAAAAACAATGGTCAAACAAGTTAACTAAGTACCCCGGGACGTATACTGTCTTGTCCCGAGAAATTACCTATTTTAACTTTATTTAGCTTTTTAAGGGCTGTGTCCTGTGTAAGCCAATCACGTGCTTGCTGCAGGCTTCAGTTCTTTATTATTATATATAGAGGCAAAAGATTAAAAACGGCCTGTTCCTGATTTTCAGTAGCCAACTTACCAATTTAATATTTAAATGAACCAACAGTTTCCTATTTATTTTTGGCATTAATGTATAAAAAAATTGGGTCTATAATGTTGTCATTGCTTATGTTCTACGTTAACCATTCTAATTGCTCCTTTGCATTTTTTTACTGGCACCTTTGTATTTTATAAATAATGCTACTGATCTGTTAAATTCAGAGTAACCTTATCATTGCTTCTGCAAAGATTGCTGACATTTTAATGATTTGTGATCCCCAGAGTAAGTCTTCCATAGTTCGGTGTCCATTAAGATAGAAATATGTTTAATGTCCCTAAAATATAGCGAGCAGCACTTCAATATCTATAGTAAGATGTATTTGTTTTACCTTTTCAAGCCAGGTATGCGTTTACAGGAAGAGCAGAACTAATTCTTTTACCAGTTGCTGCCATTAGGTCTTTAAAATAGTCCAATCCTGAGAAAATCCACTTAACCAACTGGGGAAACGGCAGAAAACCCAATTTTCAAAGCTTAATAAAAATGTTATAATTTTTGCGAATCAAATAACTTGCGTGTTTATTACTGTGCAGGCATCTTCATGAAAGTAAGGCAAACTTAATCTGCCGAACACAACAGCTGCAGGGCTTACTCTGTGTGACTGAGATGGATGCCTCTGAGGTATGGTTTTCATTAGTTGACTAATTCAAAACAAGGTTTACTGTAGTTGATTCTGATTTAAAGCAACACGTTATTTTTTTTGTGGTTAGATTTCCAACTCTATAGCCTGCCTCTGGTGAATTAAGTTGAATTTATTAAAGGAATTATGATTCTGCAGTACAAATATTTTTCTATGTAGGATACTAGCTGTTATCTTGTGGCAATCCCAAAATTGTTCCATAGGGAAGCCTGCTCTAAAGGGAAATGTTAGCTGTTAGACGTTTGTTTGTTTTACACATATTATATGTTTATACATACAGTCACAGTTTTAGGAATATCTCTATGCCCTAGTACAATTTTTTTTAATTATTTTGTTGTGATCACTCAACATAATAATGCCTGTTATATGGCTATTCTCATTTTCGTCTTAAGGAATAATGCACCTTTCATTTGGGTGACCTGATTTCTACGTTTATAGAAAATGTAAGTCTCAGGGCTGCATTAAAATTATTACAAGCAAACATGGGGTATTTTCTGTGATCCCAAGGGATCCCATCCTTTGCCATAGACACCATATTCCTTGTATGGACATATTGCCTTACAGAAACATAGAATTTGATAGCAGATAAGAACCATTCGCCTCATCTAGTTTGCCAGTTTTTCTGCTTACCTTACCTTAACCTTAAACCTTAATCAGTCCATCATCTTAGCATCCTATACTAGGGTTACCACATGCCCCTAAAAGACCTAGGATGTAATGTTACATCCTCCCCTACTGTCAAGGATTGGGGAGTACTACAGTTGTGCTCAAAACTTTGATTACCTTGGCAGAAATTGTGAAATGTTGACATTGGTTTGAAAAATATGACTGATCATGCAAAAAACAATGTCTTTTATTTAAGACTAGTGATTATATGACGCCATTTATTATCACAGTTGTTTGATAACAGATATCACCCAAGTGGCCCTGATCAAAAGTTTACATACCCTTGAATGTTTGGCCTTGTTACAGATACACAAGGTGACACACACAGGTTAAATGGCAATTAATGGCTTTTTAAATTGCAATTATTGTCTGTGTATAAATAGTCAGTGGGTTTGTTCGCTCTCACGTGGATTCACTGAGCAGGATAGATACTGAGCCATGAGGAGCAGAAAATGAAGATGGAAAAGGATATAAAAAAGATAACCAAAGCTTTGAAAATGCCAGTCAGTACTGTTCAATCACTTATTAAGAAGTGGAACATTCGGGGATCTCTTGATACCAAGCCAAGGTCAGGGAGACCAAGAAAGATTTTAGCCACAACTGCCAGAAGAATTGTCCGGGACACAAAAAAAAAAACGCACAGGTAACCTCAGGAGAAATACAAGCTGCTCCTGAAAAAGATGGTGTGGTTGTTTTAAGGAGCACAATATGGCAATACTTTAAGAAAAATGAGCTACATGGTTGAGTTGCCAGAAAGAAGCCTTTACCGCGTGAATGCAACAAAAAAAACCTGGTTAACGATATGTTTGGTGAGATCCAGTTCAAGTTTAAGATTTTCTCCTCAAAACTTCAAACAGCAGCAATCAAAACAAAATAAAAAAAATATTTTCTGAGCACTAAATAAAAATTTGCTTTCTAAGATTTGTGTGGCTTCTCCACTTCTCAACATAATAAAAATGCTGTAGCCAACAGAAAATAGTCCAGCAGTTTATGACCCATTTGTCTTTGTGTCTTTGCTAAGATAAGGGAGAGTGTAAACTAGACCAATCATCCATTTTAAACATTTGGCCAGGTGAGCGGCAACTTTACCTGTTTGAAAATCATGGCCTGGATTTTCAAAACTGTTGGTTCACCAGCCCATCCTACTATCTAGATCAGGGATCTCCAAACTCAGCCCTCCAGCTGCTTCAGGACTACATCTCCCATACTCCTCAGCCAGCCCCTTAGCTGAAGGAGCATTATGGGAGATGTAGTCCTGCAGCAGCTGGAGGGCCGAGTTTGGAGATCCCTGATCTAGATGCTCTACCGCAGGAACTCAAAACATAATTTGTAGGTCTCACAAGTCTCATAAAACAGGCCTAATCTATACACGAATGTGTCCAAAATGGGAGCGCAATAACATAAAGGGAAAAAAATCAAAATACTGTGATATTGTCAAATGTATGACTATGCTTGGTAAGTGTGTAAGTTCCACTCACACTTTGAATAGAAATATCAGGCCCATCTAGTGGTTCTTTAAAAGGTTCTTTTATTCTTCATAAAGATCTAAAAAATGGTGAAACAGACTGCAATGATGATAGTACCTCTGTGATGTAAGACACAATAAAGAAATGCACTTACAATTTGGGTTAAAGGCAGTAACCCTGTAGAACAGTTCCAAAAGTCTTTTGATCCTCACAGAGTCCACTGTTGGTCCGGTGCAAAAGGTAAGTATTAAAATACATTTTTAAAAGGTTAAAAACAAATAAATGAACTTGTTCTCTACGCGTTTCGCCGTTTGGCTTCCTCAGGAGAAAAGTCTGTGTATGTTCGTGGAGTATTGCCGGCTTTTTATTTTTCTATTTCCGGGGTTCCGACATCATCACGCGCTGTGCGGGAGTGTCGCTTTATTCATTTTTCGTGTGTGCAGGACTTGGACATGACATGGATCCAGCAAGTCTTCTTCGTCTTCCTGTGGTCTTCAAGTCCACACTATTTTGATTTTTTTTCTCTTCATATATATATATATATATATATACATATATAAAACATGTGATAAAACTAAAGGAGAGAGAGGGGAATTAATTGCTTAGGAACAAGATTATAAAAATAATTTGCTCTTTAAGTGTAAAAGAAAGATGCCTTAGTCCTTAAATAGTTAATAAGCACTTTGATAAATTAGCTTCATTAAATAACATAGGTTTTGTAACTTAGACTAAGGGCCGCATTGTCTGAACACTCATATAGCTGCTAGCTAAACCTTGGGTCTTTACGTGATAATAATTATAGAAGCTAATAATCTCAAAGCTTGCTATAACAAATTAAGTTCATTAGACACAATTAGATGCAAATAATTTACCAATGAGCCATAAAGATACACAATTTCTATTTAAAGGTAAGACGTTAATTCCTGAATAAAGCATAGCATCAAGTATTTCATAACTAAATATTCTGTTTAATGTTCTTCCTGTAATCCTTTTGGAATGCAAATTCTCATGAGCGGTGTCATAAATAAATACTTTGCAGAGAATTATGTTAGTAATCTCTAAATGCCACATTATGCAACATATTAATAGCGTTTTGAATTTTAAGCATACCTGGGAACTCACAGGATTCAGAATTCTTACTTTAAGTCCTGTTGAGCATGTTTCTTTCCTCCCCTTGATGCAGCTGCATGTTTTCTTTTCTTTTGTCGCCAACTTCTCAGATACACTTTTTTCCCCCTCTGTGTTGTTTGCAACAATATCTTGTCCTTTACAGCAATGTCAGGGAAAGAGTTCACACATCGGGATATTGTTTCCATATTGTTATGGATTGCCAGTGGCTAATTTTATGGTTCTCATATTTAGGGCCAGATTAGGAGCATCGTGGGCCTGGTGCTGAAGTTGTGGGTGGGCCTTTTTATGTAAATAAATTAGACACCTCGCCATCCATGTGTACTGGATAAATATGTCATCAGTGCTAGGCAGATAATATGGGATAGAATCTTATGTGATGAGGAGAACATCAGTACACTAAAAAAGTCATCATACATAGGGTGCCTAAAGCCACAATTTAGTACATAAAGGGACTACAAATTCAGGAGAGTGTTTTATCTCTGGATAAGTAAAAATTAAATTAGTTCAATTTATTACTACAGTAAGTAAAGTGCCCGGAAACAGATGACCTAATATACACCAGGACAGGCTCTGCCACACCAACACCCAGACACACACACCAAAACAAGGTCTGCCAAATGGACACCAAGACACACACACCAGAACAAACTCTGCCACACCGACACCCAGACACACACACCAAAACAAGGTCTGCCAAATGGACGCAGATACACACACCAGAACAAACTCTACCCGCACCGACACCCAGACACACCTGCATGGGATGGGGCTATGCCGCGACACCCAAACACACACCAGGACGGGCTCTGCACCAGCATCAAACACACCAGGACAGGCTCTGCTGCACCTACACCCACACACACACAGCAGGACAGGCTTTGCCACACCCAAACACACACAGCAGGACAGGCTTTGCCACACCAGCACCCAAACACACCCACCAGGACAGGTTCTGCCAC
>VKOC01000002.1:19888413-19903847 GCA_009364415.1 Spea multiplicata
GTATACGTGTGTGGATTGGTATACGTATGTGGATTGGTGTATGTGTGTGGATGAGTATGTGTGTGTGGATTGGTAAGTGTGTGAAAGTGATGGGTGTTATGCTGTACCATTTCCAATGTCTTTTTCATGATCTAATTATGCTCTAAAAGTACATCATAACTCCCATCACTCTATACTGTTTCATACAGTGGCAGAGCTGGGAGACAGAGGCCTTGCGCCCCCACCGCAGGACTCCTGAAAGGTAAGTGAACTTCAAAGAGGGAGAGGGTAGATAGTTAGGAGGGGGTAAATAGGGAGAAGGGAGTGAGACAGGGGAAAGGGGGTAGATAGGGAGAAGGGAGTGAGAAGGGGTGGATAGGGGAGAAGGGAGGGAGAAGGGGTAGATAGGGCAGAAGGGAGTGAGAAGGGGTAGATAGGGCAATCATACTCCTATCATGCCAAGTCTGCGAGTACATCCTGGAATCTGGATATGCCTGGGCATGATAGGAATGTGATTGCTGTTCCGGCGCTCAGCTGTGAAGCGCGCACCACGGGAAGACGGACGCCTCCCGCTCCCACTGCAGGACTCAACAAGGTAAGTAAGGGGAAGGGGCAGAGGTGGTAGATAGTGATACAGGGGGATAGATAGTGAGAAAGGGGAGTTTTGTTACAAGTTTTTATTCCTTTTTTGGGATGGGGGGGGCGCCAGAGGAGTAGTCCGCACAGGGCGCCAGAACACCTAAGGCCGGCTCTGCTCAGATGCTTGGAATAAAGCCAAGTCATGCATTGTATTGATGGTTTGTCTCATTATCAACATAATACTAAAGGTTAAGCACTTCACTGATAAAATAACTACTTATAAAACATAAAATAATGTAAAGAAGGTTCTCCCACTCCAATACAAGTTCAGAAGAGGTGGGAGGAAGTTTATGGAAAAAAGTAGAGCACAGTGGGGGGTATAAAATATAAAGAGTCGATTTCACTGGATGTTGCTGTAGAACAAATGATTATGGCATTCTGGACAAGCATTCAAAGGTTACTTCACTGGAACAAATTGAGAATTACGCACAAAGAAAAGGGGTAGAGATGAAGTGTTCTGTGGATATAATGCCCAGTGACATCACACCACTGCCTATTTAATGGGAAACTGGGTACATCATCCCATGTGCTTCAGTGTGTTGGCATGGGCCCTGAAATATTGGTAAATGATAATATTATTATTATATTGATAGCAGCACATAAGAGACTTATCAGTGAAGAGAAGCTTAAAAGTATACATTTCCTCAAGAAAGGCACCGTGAGGATTTACAAAACTCTCATGCATAGGTAATAATATACTTTGTTCAAAATGTGGGTATATTCGGGGGTTATATTTTTTAGAACTAAAATGTACTTTAAATTCATTTGTCTTTTTTGTAATAGTTGCATACCTTGAACTCTATTTTATTCGACTCCAGTCCTAGAGTCAAGGAACTTCCAAGAATTTGATTATTAGGCCTCTAAGCAATGTTTAACCCCTTAAGGACATTGAAAATAATGCATTTTGAGTCCGTACATGTAAGGGCTTTGTCATTAAGGGGTTAATCTCTTGAGATTGGCATGTTTGTTTGTTTTTTATTGCACCTATCTACTCCCTGCCCACAGGCCTTTGGGAGAGAAGCCCCAGAAAGTTCCCTGCAATGTTTAATTAATATCAAGTGATATTAGGTAAACTCTTACCTTGCAGGAGCTCAAAATGTCATCAGAAGTATCCTTACAACACCAGAGACTTTTGAAATAAATGAAATGGAACATTTATAGGGAAAGGGAAGCTATAAAATATGATGTTGATTAAAGATTGCAAAATTTCCAAGTTTTTAAATTAAAAACAAAATGTAGTTAATAACTGAGAAATGTAATTCTGAGTAGAATATAATTTAATTCTTAAATATTTAAACTTTGTGTTGACACAGTTTATTTATTTTATGCAAGATGAACAGCCAAGATTAAACCAGGACCACATTTAAAAATAATTAACCCTTTTTGATTTCAGAACAGACAAAAACAAGATCTGCAAAAACAGGAAAAATAGCCTAATTAGCTGCACCGTTAAGCCAGTAAAGTCTCCGAAGCAAACTTACTCAGTGAAACATGCAATGTTCTGGGATATGACATCGTAATCTAGCTCTCAGCATAGAGGACAGTGGCCAATGACATACCCCGGCTTGCGTGTTGCCTTGGGTAACATAGTTCATAACATAGTAACATAGTTCATAAGGTTGAAAAAAGACCAAAGTCCATCAAGTTCAACCTATATACATATTGTGTCCCTACTGCGTTGATCCAGAGGAAGGCAAAAAAACCCTTATGAAGCAGATGCCAATTGCCCCATACTAGGGGGGAAATTCCTTCCCGACTCCAAATATGGCAATCAGAATAAATCCCTGGATCAACGTTCTGTCCCTATTAATCTAATATCCATAACTTGTAATATTATTGCTTCCAAGAAACACGTCCAGGCTCCTTTTAAACTCTTTTATTGAGTTTACCATTACCACTTCCTCTGGCAGAGAGTTCCATAGTCTCACCGCTCTTACTGTAAAGAACCCCCATCTGTGCTGGTGTAGAAACCTTCTTTCCTTGGGTCATGCCTAGTTCATAACCAAGCCAAAATACACCACTGTGGCTATCCCGTGAAACATTTTTATCTCAGTAAACTAATTATGCAAAACAACGGGCAACCCAGGCCATGCACTGGCATGCATATTGACATTTTTTCCCAGGGTACATCTGTTTTTTAATGGCTCTTCATAATACACAGTGAATAAGTAAATAAATCCCGATGTGTGTCCCACCTCCAAATAGATATATTACTCCTTCCTTTACCACCCATGTAGCCACTCCATAATGCTTTAGGATTTACTAATCCAGTTTACCTATAGCTGTTTCATCCACGGTACCATAACTACTAGAATTTACCGACTTTTTCTCATCAGAGCTCCTAATTTCTAGTGCATACACCCCCCACTTTAAAACTCTCAAGCAATTCTCGGTTCTATTAAAGACCCCAGTGTCATAGTGTCTCGTTAAACCCATTAACATAATATTTCCCACTCAGATAAGATCAAAGCATTCCAAGGTCTGAAATTGTTGCCTTGTTTTTAAAGGCCATCAGAGAAGTTATTGTAGCAATTGATTCTGTTCCCAGCTGGGAGCATTTAGGTCTTTCACCCTTTCATAAAACTTGCTGAACCCAGAGCACTCCTGTAAAAAAAAAAAAAGAGTTAAATAGAAATGTGACTTTGGAAGACTCTATTAGACGTCTCATTATACAGTTGGAATTTTTTTGGTAATGAATTTTCCAAATTACCTCTCTATAGACCATAGTACCCTATAATACTCACACTGTATTAATTCAGATAAAATGATAATATAAATGTCTGATGTTCTCTGTTTGCAAAAGTCATTACACAAAAGCCAGCCATTATCCACTTTGCTCAAGAGTTTTGATATAAAGTCATCCCAAATCTACAGTTTAAAACAACAACTTTGTTTCTTATTCAAAAATGATTCTGTGCGTTTTCCAGTAACTGTTTTGCAGAAATGATCAAATAAAACATCTAGCTCAGGCTCACAAACTCTCATCACTATAGCATATTGCCTAACATTTCTGATATGGTGGAGTGTGGCTATGGGCAGGAAAGGGCACAGTTGGCATGGCCAGACCCAGGAGTGCATATTTTGGGTTCAGGACTGCATGACCACCACACTCTTGGGTACACAACTTCAGAATGTTGCAAGGTGGACACATGGGAGCCGCAGTAGGAGCACCGTTGAATCATAGTGGCCCATGATCACCACTGCCCACAATAGTGGCACAGTGGGGCAGCTACGCTGAACAGAGGGACATTGTAAATTGGGACACTTGGGACGTATGTTATAGAGAGAAAATGACCAATTAGGAGCAGATTTCATTCTAGGAACCATAAGCAGCTTCGTAGGTATAAGTGTTTCTGGGCAACCATTCAAGAATTGAGTATTTATCAACTGCATCCCCTATTCTAAATTAGATCCTTATTTGACCAACTTGCTCAGTTTGTCTCTCTCCCAGCAGCTGAGATCATTTTGACTCTGGTTTTAGAAAACGGCAGAATTTGAACAAACTCATTTCAATCATCGACTCAGGTCCTTTAGACGATTCTCTACTACCACGACTAAGCATACCACATTCATTAACCCCTTCTAAGTTGGTTGGGTCTGCCTCCTCTACATTTGCGTAGTGTTGCTACTTCTGTTACAGGAGAAGACGAAGGGGTTGAATTAAGGCAGAATAAGTCCTTTTGGGAATGTAGCATATTCCTAGCCCGGTATATCAGGTATGGACCTAGTCATGAAGAGCACATTTTTTGAAGTGACACTGTAAGGAGAATCCAAGGGACCCATACATTCAATATCAGAGGCTGGCAGGTACATGTCTTTGCTTTAACAGAAAGTATGGCACTGTCCTCTGTGTTTATTGAGCCTGTGCTATCTGTTTCTGCTGGAAGCCAGTATGTACTAAAAATGTTAATGAGTTCCATTAACAATGGGTACAATAAGTTATCACATGTTCTGGTGTTACATCATTGACATGTGTAACTAGGATTAAGTCTTATTGGGGACCAAACTTCACATTAGCAGTGGATCCTCTGAAGTCACAGAAGAGGTGATGTTGGTATGTGATCCAGGAGCATGTGTCTCTGTCAATGCGAGGATGTTTCCCAAGTTTATGGCTGCAGCCTCAGTAACATGGGAATGGGATTTCAGTTCATTAGAAGAGTAACTGATAAAGTAAGGGTTAAGAAGGCCATGCCATTTCTTGGCTCCCAAGGAATTTCATGTAAACAGATCTCAGTCAGCTAACACTATCAGCAGAGAGGCTGCATACTTTCAGCTCTCAGCTAATCAACTTGCCACATAGTCCAAACTTGTCATGCACTGATCCCTCCTTACCAGTTACTCGGCCCACCTGGAGTTTGCAGAATGACAGCACTTACCCTCTAACACAAACTTCTTCTATCGTGACAGGTTAAATTGAGCCGTCCAGGGCATTAATGTTGTGACATTTGTATTCTTTTCTAAAGAGCATCACTTTCATTTGGTGAAGAGTGATACAATAATAACAGGCCCTTCTGTCTATCCAGTCAGGACACGTACATTCACAGCTCATAAAAAAGCAGTGTTAACGAGGACATGTTACAATCTACACCATGCCTTGCTAAACACTGTTAAGCGGAGCTTACACAACTTGTGATAATGTTAATTTCCACAGTAAACAATATATTATGTATGCTAATGTTTACGAATCACACGAGTGAGCTTTTTTAATGGAATATCTTAATTTTGTATTGTTTTATACAACAGCAACCATGAGTTTGATTAGATTACGTTTTTATAAACTTAGAATATTAGTTTGCTCAGGGCCTAACTTTGTGTACATGCAGGCTTTCCTGTAAATCTATAGAAATACTACGCTTTGGTGGAAAACTCTATATAAAACAAAAAAAAAAGGCACATGGGGCATAAATTCACATCAGGCAGGTCTGTTTACAAAGATTTGAGTCGTAAGTTAAGTAAGTCTTAAATTAACAATTTATTTCGTGTATCTGGAAATTCAGTCTTGGTTTGCTATGTTTTATGGATCCTTATAATCGAGACAAGTTTACTCAAAATGAGGACAGATGCCTCGTACAAAATTTATTAGCACTCAGGAATTTTCAGATGCTCTGTTTATAATTAACTCCGTAGTTTTACACTGCATTGTGATCCTTTGTGCTGATGTTGACTATAAGGGGTTTTTTTGAGTGCCAATGAACCTGTATGTAACCCAAATGTAGCACCACACTCTTATTGTGATAGATATTGCGCAAAGATGTTGCCTAACTCCCATCAACTCATTTATTCTTGTAATACAGTATAATCTGTCGTAGTTCCAGTTGATCCCTTGTGCTATGAATCCCACAGCTCCCCGACAAAAATTTTGTTGGTTACTTCGTTCTTATTCTCACTACTATTGAGGTTACCACTATAGCACTATGCTTTGCAGGTTAAGTGGAATACAAGAGGTAGCCCATGAAACATTATAAACCAAGGTACTCTAGAAAATTTAAAAGAATAAGGTGGGCACCCGAGTGATAGACATTGATTGAGGTTGCTCGTCAGGCACATTTGCTTTCATAAATTGTTCCAGATAAAGGAAATTGTATAGTTCTATATAAGAGATTGCATGGTTGCCCTGGAAGTCATATGCTATTGCATCTTGTATGATTGTGGTGACACCTCTTGGATGTTAGTATAGTGATGAACTAAGAGCATTCTTTGGTTTAATAAGGATATCTTTAGAGGCATTTTTAAGCAGTCTGGAGAAGCAGATCATGGAGTGTGCAATGAATAGCAGTGAAACATCACAAGGAAAGAGGAAAGCAATTCTCATGCCTAGAACAAAAAGGTGCACTTCTGGGCTCCTATTACAAGGGTATCTAGAAACTTGCTTGTTCATGAGGTATTTAATCCCTGTATAAAATGAAGTATAAAAAATAGCGCAGCATATCAAGGCAAACACAGTGCCTGCTGGGGTAAAGCAACTTATAATAAATCAGCAAGTGTACGCATAAAAGTCCAGCCAAACCGGATAGAAAATCAAGCCTCTCTACGCGTTTCACTAGATGTAGAAGTTTCCAGCTTCATATTGCTGGTATTTGACATTTATGATTAGATCATTGGGAATGCACCTCTAACTGTACATTGCCAAAACAGATACACAAACGGCATCCATTTCTGCCAATGTTAGGTTGATAATTTTCAACTGGAAAGCGAACTCTTATCTGTTGACGATATTCAAACTGCACCGAAAAGCCAAAAATGTTTGCATCCATTTCTAATTAGTTTATTTATAATTATTTTATTTTGCAGGATCTCAGTATTAGAGAAACAAGGAAACATTTCAACACAATGCCATAAAAACTAATAAATATGGAAATCCATTGCATTTTTGTAGTTATTCTGTGGTATCAGTCTTGTGTGTGTGTTTCAGGAAGAAAGAAAGAGAGAAAAAGGTGTCACGAATATGTATGTGTCTGTTGTCCCATCTAGTTGTCAGCATTTACAATATAATAAGTTTAGTACTCAAGTATATAATATAGGTTAAATCAAAAGGAGATCCCCTCAGATTTTCAATTGACATTACATTGTGCATTGTACTCTTGACCTACAACCGGGCCCAAGCATGACACATCAGTGGCCCACATAAAGTCCTCAGGTGGGAGGTCAGAGTGTAATCGAGCATGTCTGTTCTTCGGTCATATAGTTAAGCCAGTAGAACCAGGTGATGTATCTCTCAAACCACCCTTTGGGATTCAGGACAAGTTCCTCCATTTGTCTGCACTCTTCCATCCTAGTTATCCTATTGACAATGGTAGGTGGTTCTCTCTTTTTCAAGTACAGTATGATGATTGCTTTGGCAGATTCAATATATGTATAGAAAGGATGATTTCATATCCTGTAGTTGGTATCTTGATCTGATGAAGTGACACTGCTATTGGATCTGAGGACAAGTTAATACTTGTAAGTTCTCTGTGATATGGATCATCTTGGATCAGTATGTCATAAGTCTCCTAGATCCTTGCCAGATGTGTACAAAAGTGCCTAGTTCTTCCTAGCACCTCCAGAATGCCTCTGAAATGAGTCAGCATCTCCCCAATAATTCATAGGCCAACGCTTGGGTATGATAACTGATAGAGCAATGTGAGGTTATATCCAAAATTTTAGACTACTGTCCCACAGACAGTGATTGGGGGAGATCTCTAAGTAGTAGTTGTCTGTCTGTAAGTGAGGGTATGAAGTTGTAAGAAACTAGGAATGTGAACATGTTTGAGTGGGGTGATAGCTTCCAACTCTGCCCACGTCTTGAAACCCAAATTGGTGGTAATTTCAACGAGCAGCAACCTCAAAAATAAAATAGTGCTATGTAGTAATTTCTCACTTTGAGAAAGTTTTAAGAGTGTAGGTGAAATGGTTGGGTGTGTGCAACTTGGCCAATGTCTTTTTTTTAAGTCAAGGAAGATGCGACAGCAGGGTCCTCAGTGCCATCTGCTCCAATACAATCCATTGCTTATGGGCTGGTCCCTTGAACCAATCTGCCACCCTGGCCATAGTTACGGCTTTGTGGTATCCCTCCATCCATGAGAGACCTAGGCCTCTCTCTGCTTTGCGTGTCTGCAGCATGGTATATTTCAGCCTAACCAAGGACCCACTCCAAACAGAGCATGTAATCATTGTTTTTATAGTAGAGAAAGACTCCCCGGGGATCTTTCTGTCTGAAGAAGGTATAAGAGTCTCGGGAGGATGTTTATTTTAATAATGTTAATCCTCCCTATCCATCTGAAGTGTGGCAGTGATCACTGAATGAGGTCCAGCTTGAGTCTGTCCATGAGTGGAGGAAAATTAAGGTCATAAAATCTGTGGAGGTATTTCAAGCGGAAGGGCAGCAGCGAGAAATTATGCCTCAGGATTGTCCTATTTTGCTCTAGTATGTTTATGCTTAGACTTTCTGATTTTGTAAAGTTAACTTTTAGAGTCGGTAGTTTCCCATATTCAGCAAACCTGTTTAATAGCATTGTAAGGGAGTTGGTAATAGCAAACAGCATATTGTCCACGTAAATGACTATTTTAACTTGTTCTACTTCCATGGAGAGCCCCTGTACATCTATATTAGACTCTGACCGCCAAATGGAAGGGCTATTGAGTCAGGGCAAAGAGTAGGGACAGCAGAGGGCTCCTCTGTCTTGTGCCATTAGTCACTCACTTCTAATTATTTTAATCATGTTTACACTGTGAATAAAAATCTTTTACAATTTATTTTGATCATAACAATAGATTTACCAGGACAAATCAATCTTGTATTATCTTGTAGAATTTGGTATTCTGCCCAGGACCTCATAGAATCGGAAGGAAATTACCCCACACATTTGGTTCCTGAGGTACCTTTTTTTTTATTAATGAATGTATTAAGCATTTCATTTTAATGTTCTTTTCTTTGAAATCGCAGTCAGAACTCTCAAGCAATGTAAAGAATAAGTCTAAAAGCAATGCATATGTTTAATAACATAGACATCAAATGTAATACGAATAGTACATATTCCAATGAAATAAAACTGACCAGCAAAGCATAAAACAAAATATAATGCTTGTTTGTCAATGACACAATGTGAGGAAGAGGAGTTTCACTGTAAGGCTTCTTCAGAGCTAATGGTCGACAAACACAAACAAGTCTTTTAGGTAGTACTAGCAGCAAAAAAAAAAAAGAAATGCGGCTAGCTGGTTGCAGGATAAAAGGCCAGAGATATTGGTATAAAAGGGGATATGAATAATGTACAGAATGTCCGCTATATATGATTGTATGAAATGCCGGTGAGGCGAAGAGCTTAGAAATGAATACAGTATCCATCCAAATCGTCTGCTGTAGAAACCGCGGAATAGAATAAAACAGACTTGTAATCCATTATCAGGAAACACCATATTCCAATCTTTGAACATACCCAACGGTTTTTCTCCTACTCTATATTAGGGCATTCCACCATCATGTATATTTTTGTACTCCTGTATTCTGAGCATCAGGAACGTTTCTGTTGATGTTTTTAGCCGTTTTTTTCCTCTCTTTTTCTATTTTCCATCAGCCTTCTTCCCTTCTCCTTCTCTCCAACCGGTGCAGGACTATACCTATTTTTTGTAGAAGTCTCAAGCAACTCTTGGGTTAAGATGCTGTTGTGTTTGAACATTTCCTACATTCGAGCTGACGCAGCTTGATTAATGCTTGAATCAAGTTGGCAGTAGTGAATATGCAAGTTAGCCATTTTGTCCAGCTTGAGCGAGTTTTCCACTGCAAAATGACTTTTCACAGCTAACTCGCAATCAGTCTTTTATTCAATAGAGGAATATTTATATGGCCATAGTAAAGAACAGCTACATGATGTTTTGTGACAATTTTAGTGCCATCTAGCTGTCAGAATCCTTATTACCTGCTACTGGCCCTGATAAATGTACTTTGCTTAAAGCAGGAGTAATTATGCAGTAGGCTTTAGGTTTTAGAGAATTTGATGAATATTATCTGGATTGATTTTCTCAATCTCTAAGAAGCACAATAATCTTTCAAGGTATTTATAACACCTTGATCTGATCTCAGATTGTATTTAGAATAATTGTTAAAAATGATCTTATCCCGTATCTGGGCAATAATGAGATTTAGAGAGAAGTTCCTTTACCTCTCATCAGATTCAAAATGTGCACTGGCTGGAACACACGTAAAACAATATATAACAGTGTCAAACACATAGCACCTGATTTAAAAGAATATCATGTTTAATGCATTGGGGAGTAAAATAAATAAATGTATCTTGCTTTCCAGCTTGTTAATACATTGCATTTGACAGATTTGTACAAGCCGTGTATTTTCCATTAATCTTTTCTGCAGATATCAATCTGGAGACCCCGTCTGCCTGTAAAATAAAATTCCCAGCACTAACACCCAGCCTAAATGTATGTTTTGATTGGCACCAAAAGCAAAATGTGAATTTAAGGTGACTTGCACTGTGCAAATACTGTCAAATGGAACGAAACCACCTGACTATGGGAGTAGACATTCATAATGAAGCAAACTCGCTTTTCGATTGGCCCAAGAGGCAATCAGGGGTCTTGGTGGGTTTAATTATTGTAACATCTAAAATGATGTCATGTATGTACTATTAGGGTATTAATAGCACATGCTAACCCTGTCCTTTCAATAAAATAAATATTTATAGTTATCTTTGTAAGATCCCTAACCATCATATAATAAAATATCTGATGATTAGAAAAGTAAAAAGTTTTAGTTATTAATTTATCAGTTTTTAAGATTTTCAAATAGTAACTAGTCTCTGGGCTAATTATGGGAAAAAATGCACCCCAGAGGTGCACATTGTTCAGCATATATTTCAGTATAATTAAAATCAATTGCAATGGGCTTTCTTCCACCGGTTGCACAGGTACACTGAACTACCTTGTGTCTTATTTACACAGAGAACTGGAGCACAACATCATAAATGCAGGGGGATACGTCCCTGCTATATCCCACTGTAACGGGTTCACCAAGAGAGCTGTAGTCGCTTCCCAGATGTATTCTCCTTTTGTCCCCGAAATCACTTCCAACACCAGTCAGCATGCACACCTTGGAACCTGGCTATGTGTACCCAATAAGTAGACACAACTACCTTCAATTGAGTACAGCAAGAATTAACATTTTATTGTTGTAAAACATAGACTCATATATCTACAACATAGATAAACTGATACATGTATACAACTCTCCATAACCTGTTATCCTCCATCTCCATTTCTTATCTTTTTTACCTCCTGTTCACTCTTCCCAGTCTCATCTCCTGCATTCACCTAAATCCTCCCATCTTTCCCAATGTTTGAAAGGCTGAAGTGGGGCACTTATATTTTAGGGGTTGTGGTGAGAGATGTGGCTAGTTTAGACAACTTTGTAACCAGTTGATAACCATGTATGTTTCTGTGTAGACTATTGAGAAGAAAAATACAGTGACATAGTTACACATTTTGCACACTTTACACATTTGACTCCTAGAAGAGAGGAGGGAAAAGGGTGGAAAGAAGAGATTAGCATCTAAAGGAGGGTCCTTGATTTATTTCTCCCCCAGTTTCCCATAACATAAAGCTCACATATTCACGCAATGCTTTGACCCACCTTCCCCGAAAATCGTTCTACACCAGGTCAAGAAATAAACAGAATAAAAGGCAAAGTAAAGCAGTTTTGGGCATGTAATGTTTTATCTGAATACATTTCGTTATTTTGTATCCAGGGGCGTACCTAGAGTATTTGGCACCTGGGGCGGATCCGGTATGTGCCCCACACACACACTTTAAAACTGCATAGCTTCTATCTTTATATACTGGCGCAGACACTGAAGGTTGTACAGCATTACTGTTATCATTATATACTGAGGCAGAAATTGACGGTGGTACAGCATAACATCTATCACTATATACTGAGGCAGACATTGACTGTTGTACAGCATAACATCTACCACTATATACTGAGACAGACAATGACGGTGGTACAGCATAACACCTATCACTATATACAGAGGCAGACATTGACGGTGGTACAGCGTAATCCCTATCACTATACATTGAGTCAGACATTGACAATAGTGCAGCATATCTCGTATGACTATATAGTAAACCAAACATGGATGTGGTGTATGCCTACCACTTCATTGTCTGGTATAGTAGTAGGTATGCACCGAAACAAATTCTGGACTGAAACCAAAACGCAGCATTTACCTGGCCGAAACCAAATATGACCCCCCCGCCATAAAAAAAAAAAAAATCTCACACTTTTATTTATAGTAACACACCAAAATAGGACAAAAAATTAAATGATTGTTAATAGCAATCACACTCCTATCATGCCCAGGCATACCCAGATTCCTGCATGTAGTAGCTGGCTTGGCATGATAGGAGTATGATTGCTAACAATGCATTCTCACAAACTCATTCATTTTATCCCTCATTCAGACAATTCATCCATTGAATGTGGCTGGGAGGCCACATTCATTTATTCTCTCACTCATTCTCACTATTTATTCCAATATACTTTCTTTCCCCTCCCTTCTCACTCTCTACCCCCCTCCCCCTGAATTCTTTCCTACCTTTCCTCCTATTCGATCTCCTTCTTCTGTCTTCTCCCGGTTCAGAGGGCACGGAGGGCGGTGGGCGCGGCTTCAGTGTTGTGAGCCAGATCTGACAACAAACCCCGGCGCACAGCAGCAGTTGCCGCGCGCATCGCAAGGGAATGGTATTGGAGGTCTTCAACAGACCTCCGGCTCCCTTGAGTGATTTTAAGCCAGTTAAAGGGAGATCCTTGATCTCCCCAACCGAGCTTGCTCCTCCAGCGGCGGACATTACTGTCCATCTCTGGAGAGGTGCCCGGTGGCGGCAAGTTGGCACCCCTCTGATGAGCGGCACCCGGTGCGGACCGCCCCTGGATCTATATGATATTTCAGAGTGTTTTGTCTGGGAAAAAAAGGTTCCATTTTTCTCCCCTTATATCCTATGGGCATTCACGCAATACTGCCATTTACCTGTGGCTAAACAGCTAGAATCCCACATAATCTGTGATTTAGATCCTGTGTCTATACGAGTGGTATATGTGTCCCAAAGATCTATATGATATGTCAGAGGGTTTTTTCTGAAAAACAGGTTTCATTTTTCTCCCATTATATTCGTTTTAGTATGTCCCTTCTGTATACTACAGTGCCGCCGAGGTTCCAAGAGAGCTATGTTTCCTGCTGTCTTCGATGCTAGTCCTGCCTGACGGTTGAAGTTTTGTTTTCCCGGTGGCCATAGGGAGAAGGAAGAATCCTCTGGTGGGTGTACCCAGTCGGGGTACAGGTCGTTCCCGTCACAATGTCCATATTCACTGAAGCCAACTCGCAGTTGCAATCACAAACAACTTGCATGCAGGAAAGTAGAGTGTATGTAGGTTAAAAAAAAAGCAGACAACTCGCAAATTAATTTATTTAAGAGCTGCCGGTAACTCTTGTTCCAACTTGCAATGCAACTTGTGAGTTCCTCTCATTCCCTCAATAGACTAAGATTAAAAAAACAAACAATGAAATAAAAAATGGGCTACCTATTAACCAGGGGAGTAATGAAGACCCCATGGTAAAGGAAGCAATAGGGTCCATAAAAGTTCCTTTTCCCCCCAATACACCCAAAAGGTATTTGGATAGTCCACAGCTGCCTCTAACAGTTTGTGTGTGTGTGTTTTCTTTCTTTCTTGACACAGGGTAAAGGAATCTTATGGACAGTTGAAGTCTCTATTGGGCATCTAGGGCAGGATCTGTCTTCTGTCATTGTCTGGGAATGGATGTACAGGAGTGTCAGGGGATATATATTTTTTCTGCATGGATTGATAGATATACAGGCTAACAAATAGTACTATAAAATGTAAAGATGCTTACCCAAAGAAACATCCAACATATACATCTTGTCAGTTTTCAAAACAAATGGGATAAATGTAACAATCTGAGATGAAATTCCTGTAGAGAGCAAAATACATTATGTTACATACCATAGCATGTACACTTCCCCCTTAGCAAGCAGACCAAATCATTTATTGTCGTTTAGTGCTACCGTCAGTTGTCAGTCTTGGCATCACTGCTTGTTATGTCGTGTGGCACAGAGTCCTGTCCAGGTGTTCTTTCACTTTTTCATTGCATAGACTCCCATATTTTTCTTTGTTAACACGTGTTCATTTATTTTCTCCTAGACACCATGTCTCATGTACAGCGAATAACTGGACTCCATTTCCGCGACCCCTGCCAGAGGGTCCAAACAGGGCAGCACTCATTAGGGCCTGCACTATACCCAAACTAGTGGCAGAATTACTGAAGTGTGATATAACTTAACCAGCTACATATAGAAAGGCTGAACTATTGAGCTGTCTTTTATGTTTCTGTCCTTGCCTCGTATTGACTCTGTTTCCCCAGACTCCGTACACAAATATATATATATATATAATATATATATATATATATTGTAGGGGACAGCTCACGCATGGGGCGGCAATGACGGTATCCACACAGGTTTCAAACGTAATGGTGTTTATTTAGATGTTGTGGTCACAGAGCACCTTGCAAACAAAACAAACTCTAAGCCTGTCCGGCTCTAACTAAACATCAGGATACCTCTCTATAAGCATAAGGTCCGGCACAAAGCAACGTAACAGGTTTTGCATAGGTAAAGCTTCATACCTGGTGGGCTGCAGCGCTGGCTGTAGCTGCTCCTCCACTCAGTTTCTCCTCCCCTTCAAACCTAACAGCCCTTTCTTTTAAGGCTTCCTCCCCAGTAATGAGCATAGGAAGCCGCACCTGAGGGCTCCTGGGTTTGCTACCATGCCCGGCTGAGGAAACCAGGTGAGATATATATCCCATCAACCACTCTCCCATACACTTTACCACAATATATACTTATAATATATATAATAATATATATTTATATAATATTTTTCTACACACATATACACAATTACCAGCCCACAACGTTAGGTTACGCTAAAGCAGGAAGTCTGAAGAAATACCTCGCGCTCCCTTAAGTTTGGGCCAGTTTGTGAAAGAGATCTGTGATCTCCCACAACTGCCGATTCATTTAGATGCAGGCATGAAGAACTTTATGTATATACATGGCCAGTGACATTTTCGATTGTGAGAAAATAGGCAGAAAATATTCCACACAAGCCTTCCAAAGATCCAGATTGCCCACCCAGGCAATGTCCTAGCCAGCACCCAGATAGCATACCATGCTGGCTGAGCATCATGGGAAATGCAGTTGATAAAGCTGCAGATGTTAGCTGTGAATAGCAAATCCCATGATGCTCA
>VKOC01000002.1:19912739-19930167 GCA_009364415.1 Spea multiplicata
TTTCTTCTGTCTTCTCTGTCTTCTTCCGGGTCAGAGGGCACAGACAGCGGGGGGCGCGGCTTCAGTGCTGTGCGCCGGGATCTGACAACAGACCCCGGCGCACAGCAGCTGTTGCCGTGCGGATCATAAGGGAGCGGTACCGGAGGTCTGTTAAAGACCTCCGTTACCGCTCCCTTGCGAGCCTGCTCCTCCAGCGGCGGACATTACTGTCCGTCTCTGGAGGGGTGCCGGGTGCCGCGTCGGACCCCGCGGCGGCGCCCCCTGGGAGTGGTGGCGCCCTGTGCGGTCGCACAGGTCGCACACCCCAAAGGCCGGCCCTGCATCTGAGCAAAGAACATGGATCCAAAACAAGCAGGAATCTCCATGCCTCAAAAAATTAGCTGCATGAGGTATACGCCCAACCTGAAACTCCTCAAATTCAGTGATTCTGTGATTACTCTTGTTGGTATTACAAGGAACATAGATATAGCTGTATTAAAACAAGAGAAAATGAGTCAAAGTTGATATCTTTGATTGGGCCAACATAGAAAAAGATGTAGAATCACATAAGCTTTCAGGTCCTCCGATCTCTCTCCTCAATGGGAGACTGGGAGAATCTAAAGATATCAATCTGTTTTCCTCAATAGCTCGATCTGAATTACTACAATGCTTGCTTAGATTTCACAAGTATCATTGCCATGGCCATCAAGAGGGGGCCAAAGGTGGCACTTGAAATTCAAAGAGGCCCACTGGAGCACTAACAGCTGAGGGACAAACAATAAGGTGTTTAGAGTAGGTTAACTAGACATGGACACACATGGTAGTCAACAAAAAAGCTTTTATTCTGTACAGCCCTCTGCTGCTGGTAGCTGCTTCTTCATGGACACAGATTCCCCGCCTGGGCAGAGACACGGTCTGCAATAAGTCTACAATACAAACACTAACTTTAGTTGACTGCATCTACAATAAGATTCAGCAGCCATTTTGTTGGCTGAAAATCATGGGAATTTCAGCTTCCATGATATACAGTCAGCCATCAGTGGCTGAGCAACATTACATTTATCTACATATATAGTTCTAGAAGATTCCGTAGTCAATAAAATCATTTAAAATTACACACAATAATAAGCTAGTACAAAAGAAGAAAAGAACCATGAAGAGGAAAGTTGGGGGAGGATATTTTGCCCCCCCTCTGAAAAAAAATCCTGTGGACGCCTATGATCATTGTCACGTATGAATTTCACGGCTTAGTGACTCAGTGTCTCAAAAGAAGTGTTATATATTTAGTTATATGGGAGAGTAGTCAGAGTATAGTAGTGCTAAAAAATAATGATAAATGAGGCCAAAACTGTGCATTTTTTCACGTTTATGCCCCATCAATCAGAAATTGAGCAGCTCCAATTTACAATCTTGGTACATAAATCAGGCACATATTTCCCCCAGGAACATTTTAGATGAGCTGGCCTTGAGATTTTTCAAATATTAACCTTTTGACAGCCCATACAAATTATATTGTAATGACTTATTAATGTCAGCTAAAGAATGCCTCTAATAACAGTACTTGAAAACCATGACTTGTTGTATTCAAGCAGGACATTTTTCAACTATGATATACTAGTGATAAAACATCTTCTCCAAACCTCTTCACACTTCTACTCCCTGACAGTTTCTGTGAGTAATAACTGGAAGATGTTTTATCCAGTTGACAATGGCCATTAGAGGGGATTTCAGATACCATGATGTTGTGCCAGAACAATAGAATATCTGTTACTTTCTCTAAAACATAAACATGATGCCAACGTTGAGAGGTAAACTTACTTGGAGATTAAAAACTGCAGAATGAACAGCCCAGAAGGATTCCACAGAACTTTTAATAAGGAAAATTCAAGGCACGAAATGACAAAAGAGGTTTTACCTGAATTGTGACTTACAAGCTCCAGAGATATCAATTAATTCAAAAGGGCATGGTGTTTTCCAGTATTCTGGAAAAACAGGATTTTGATTTCTCACAAAACATTTGCCACATGTGTTCCTTATTACTTCTGTACAATTGTAAAGTTGTCATGAAATGTTTTTACCAAATTAAACATGACCAAGCAGACATCACAAGAGGAATAAAGAGAATTTGATATCATGCATCAAAGCCAACACCTACCTCCATTACTGTTAAAGAGTGATTTTATATATATATTTATATCAGCATACTAAAGATAGTCCTAACAGGTATAATAAGGGCAAAGGTGAAAGCATGAATGAGGATGGCTCAAAATTAAACAGAAAACGCCCTAGATTATGCTATTACCAATTTTAAGAAATAACTTTTAATAGTAATAAATTCCATAAAGCTAAATACTGCGGTATATATATATATAGTATATATACACTATATGAAAAAAGTATTGGGACACCTGACCATTTCACCAACAGGGGCTTTATGACATTGCATTCTAAATACATAGATATTATTATGAATTGGGTCCCCTCTTTTGCAGCTGTAACAGCTTTTAGAAAGGCTTTCTACAAAATTTTGGAGTGTTTTTGTGGGAATTTTTGCCCATTCAGTAGAGCATTTGTGAGATCAAGGACTGATGTTGGATGAGAAGGCCTGGCACGCAATCTCCATTCTAGTTCATCCCAAAGGTGTTTGATGGGGTTGAGGTCAGGACAAACTTGCCAAATCTATCAGACTATTTGTTTATCGATACCCTAAAAGTTAACTTTCATTGAGTATAATTCAAATCTTCCTATTTTTGAAGACTACTGTGACAAAAACCCCCCAAACAAATGAGTGTAATAAATATAAACTGTATATATATATATATATATACAGTATATATATATGGATGGTGTAATATTGAGATGTAGATCAACAACTACACGAACATCTTCCACTTCTCAAATTTTTATATTACCCTTCTATTTAAAACAAAGTGGTGCTAAATGCCGAGTCAAGTTATCGGCTCTGAAAGTCCCGATACCCAATTGCTCACTATATATTTATTTTATAAACGTGGGTACTTCTTTTTTTTCTGCATTAATGAAATATTCTATAATTTTTTATTTCACCATAATAATAGAAGTTCAGTAACCCCCCCCCCAAAAAAAAAACGCTATTTCCATAATGCATTTGACTCTGGCATTAATGCCAGTGCATGTTGCATCTATATGTAAATCAGTGGCGTACCCACTGTGCGTACCACCTAATAGACATATCTGGGAACTTCTGGGCATCCGGCTACCCGGAGCCTTCCCTTGCGGGACCCGGCCAGGACTGCACACTGACGTTGGTGGCCGGTCCAGCTGATGTCGGGGGAGTTCCCGCTGATTTCGGGGGCGTTCCCGCTGACGGCAGCGGGAAACACCCCCATTTAAAGGAAAAATGTGCGGGGAGCGGGACGTGTCAAGACCCCACTCCCATGACCAGGCAATCTCCGGGTGAAACCCAGAGAGTTCCCATAGTTTAATAGATTGTAAACACGCAAGAGCAGGACCTTCTTCTCTACCGGTCTGGTTTTAAATTGTCTGTTATATATTGTTAATACCCCCTTATATAAGAATATATGGATAATGCTGGCACTATATAACTAAATTTAATGTTTATTTTTTGGAATTTTTTATGGGAAGATTTTCTACATTTGCTCAATTTTTAGAGATCATAAATTATGGAAGTTTTAGAGATACTTGATCTATAGCATTTACAAAACTTCTCAAATCAGCGAAGTAACAATAATTATTAGTAGTGTCTCGGTAAATAGTGCATTTCATGAAGCGGGAGGTGATGGATGTTAATGGGAGCAGACTCCACCTTGCCAGCTCTATGCTCTCATCATCTCATTCGTTCCATAGCAAACCTTGTATTTGTATTTCTATTTCGTACTCTCCCTTTTATTCCTGTCATTATTTTGGGGCACGTCACTTCACTCAGATACTGAAATTTGATGGAGTGGGAAGTTGAACTGCATTATTTTCATGGTTTCTTTTTCAATGATTATGTATGAAATAGAAAACAAATACAAGTCACTTCAGAACAAGCATCTGTTCAAGAATACATGCCTCGTGTGAATGCAGTTTCTTTTTCTTCGAACCATATAGTCCTTATATTGGGAGCAGACACTGCTTTTGGTAAAAACTGTGTTTACATCTCCCTTTTGTGCCAAACCTCTCTTTCCAAGAGGAAGAATTATTGTTTCTGCTGTTGGACCCTTGGCAGACTTTCCTGAGTGTGTCTGGTATATGTCAAATCCTTAAATAAAGTTGTTCATTACAAAAAAGAATTACATATTTAATGTTTGATGCGACACGTTAGAAGTTAATGGAAGGTTTTGATTATTACGTTAAAGAAAGAAAATACATTTTCCACAGAGGAGAGAATCTTTAATGAATATTGCTAATTAATTAAATAGTCATCTTTTGAGGTAAAAGGGTGCGTTTTCATTCTTATTTCATATCTAAAATGTACCTATTTGGGAATTTCCCAGGGCAGGCTACCTAGCACTCTCCCTCTGGTGGCAACGGCTGTGGGGGGCTGGGGGGGTTTGTCATGTTTTTTCCACAGTAAAGTCACTCAGGTATTACAGGAACCATCAACCAACGCCAGTGGCGGAAAGCACTGGATTTGCTAAACACAACCACAAGTGGGAAGACTACTTAGATAAGGGAACACTCCCAGTGCATGATCACTTGCCAGCACTCCTGACTCACAGGTCCACTAGGCCCATGACATTAGGAAGCACGTTCAGAATAGGTTTACCTGGCCAGTCAGTTAAAAACATGACACCTATGGATTCCAAATGTTTCAAGGCAGACCTTGACATGTGCTCTAAAGTCTATAGAATGTATATAACCTGAATTATTCTGAATGTGGCAGTTAACATATCACTTCCCTCATCCAAACCGGGTTGCAGCATTTAGCAGCTCTGTGTGTTTTCCATTCTTTTTAAATACATGTTTCTGGCAAAGGTTAGCTTATTAAGTGCCACTTAAATTGACCATTGCTGTTTAGCATACCTTGGAATGTTTCGGAAGGAGGACTACTGGAATGAGCATACTGTATATATGTTGTCAAATATAGAAGCAGTAACCTTCTCTTTATAACCCGAGTGGAAAAAATAGATAAGTAACTGATGGGTTGCTTAAAGTCATTAAAAAAATAGAAGCCAGATGTTTATGCTGTTATTAGGATGGTAGCACTGTCAATTATCAAACAGATATTAAACATATTGAGGTTCCAGTTAAGCGTTGATAGTTTATGGCAGTGCTGAAACCATAAACCGGTAATTATATACTCTATATTGATGGACCTCAAGGACATATATATCCTTTTAAACGGTTTATAGCAGATTTTTAGGTGTTTACCTTCAGAATCTCTTATTTTTTACTTTACTCAGAGGATGGTAGATAAATGCAACAACCTACAATCAGAAGATGTAGAGGCTAATATAGTAAGGGAAGTTAAACATGAATGGAATAGACATAAAGCTACCCTGATTCTAAAAAAAGACCAAGGACTTATTAAGGAAAAGTAGAAGACTAGATGGGCTAGTTCTTATCTGTAATCAAAGTCTTCATTTCTCTTTAAAATAGTATAATGTCTAATATTTAGTGCCTATGGATCACTAGAGACTGAAGTGGAAGACTGATCTCAACAAGTGACAAGGTGCCAGGGGCTATCTCGGCTTTACATGCTCCCCGGGCCAGAAGGCGCCAGCCCAGTGTGAACTATTGGCCAGAGAAACAACCTGGCTTTTCCTCCAGTGACACTCCAGTATCCACCATATGCATTCGTCCCTTTCCCCTCCCCCACAGATAATTTCTGGCCATGAGATGCACAAAACATTCTTACTGCTAGTCAGCTCCAGCTGTGATTCTACAAACACTGCAGGTGGAGGTCTGTACAATCCCAGAACTGATTGGCTGCTTCAGTGGCAAAAACCTCTGACCACAGTGTCTCAGGTAGGAGTCTCACGAAAGAAGGCATATAAATAACATTTAAGTACTTTAATATGCATTTACTACAGTAAGAACAGCATGGAGACTCATCAGAATGTCCACATGTATTTGCAAGGGGGACATCACAGCAATTTAAACGGAACACTCTGTTATCACACAACTTTAGTAATGGGAACAACATTATAGTCCCTGTCTAGAGTTTTTGTTTTCCAGTAACCTTATATAGTTGAACAACTTGTTAAAGAATTCGAAGGCTGCTTTTAGGAAGGATGGATGCCACTGTCTCTTTAAATGATTTGTCTAAACTGAACTGAAGAAAAAAAAACCACAGATGAAAACATGCAATCCACATAAAGCCATGTCTGAATCTTCACTCCAAACAAACAATGATAAAGTGGTTCAACCCAAGCAATTTGTAAACATCTGTTTGGTGTAATCATCAGATTTTGTTTGGTTTTTCAACCATTCCTTGGCTCGGACAAGAGGCTGCACGACGATTCGAGAAAACATATGGACTTGGGATGTGATTTACAGACTGCAAAGCAAGTATCGCAGAAAGTGTTGGCTGGGTAGAAAATGAAGAACAGATTGACCCAAGTGTTTTGATTGGATTTCTGGGGTTCATTGAAGAGCTATAAGTATTAACAAATCATCCAATCACAATTTTTGTGTGGCTTATAGAAGGGTTTGCTGAGACGAGACGTTAAGAGCTGCTTGACGTTTATCAGAAATGATTGTAATGATTTTAAGTTTAAACAGCTGGGGAACAAGCCGATCAATCTATTTTTATGGTGTCCTGCGGCCCTTTCAGAGCCCAGAGGGGTGAATATTCATATTTTGGTTCAAAAGCCAATTATTTAATCTCTGTCTGTAAGAATAATAGAGCAAATATAGGATAAGACAGTGACATCTATTTAAGTATTTTAAAATACCGTATTTGCTCGATTATAAGACGAGGTTTTTTCCAGAGCAAATGCTCTGAAAAATAACCCTCGTCTTATAATCAGGGTCGTCTTATAATCAGACCTCATATAGGTCTGATTATGAGACTAAGATCCAGATCCCCCGCAGCGATGCAGGGGACCTGGATCCTCCTGTGTTAACCCCCCCCCAACTTACCGGTGCTTCTTAGTCCCCGGTGCTTAGTCCGGGCTGCATGTAGAGCTCTACGCGATACAATCGCGTAGAGCTCTACACGCTTCCCGGACTAAGCACTGGGGACCCAGATGCAGGGGACCTGGATCCTCCTGTGTTAACCCCCGACCCAATTTACCGGTGCATCTGAGTCCCCGGTGCTTAGTCCGGGCTGTGTGTAGAGCTCTACGCGATATAATCGCGTAGAGCTCTACACGATACAATCGCGTAGAGCTCTACACGATACAATCGCGTAGAACTCTACACGCTGCCCGGACTAAGCACCGGGGACTCAGATGCACCGGTAAGTTGGAGGGGGGGCATAACACAGGAGGATGCAGGGGACCTATGCGATTCGCGTGGAGCTCTACATGCTGCCCGGACTAAGCACCTGGGGCTCAGATGCAGGGGACCTGGACCCTCCTGTGGTATGCGCCCCCCCCAACTCAGAAGCACCGGTAAGTTTGGAGGAGGGAGGGGGAGTGTTAAATGGGGGGTGTAAGGCATTTCTGGAGGCAGAGTGCTCTGTGAAATGCCTTTTAACCCCTTTAATGCCACTCTGCCTCCTGAAATGCCTTAAACCTCCCTATATGCCACTCTTCCCCATAATATGCCTTTTAACCCTCTAAGTGCCAGAGTGGCATATAGGGTTAAAAGGCATATCATGGGGCACAGTGGCATTTAGAGGGTTAAAAGGCATATCATGGGGCACAGTGGCATATAGGGGGTATAAGGCACTTCTGGGGCAGATGTGCATAACTGGGGGGCAGGTTGGAAAATAGAAGGAAATAAAACCAAAATATTTTTCTCAAGCATAGCTTTTATTAAAAAAATTGTTTAAAGGAATTAACATTTACTGGTAAAACTTTTTTCCTATAGGGTCGTCTTATATTCAGGCTTTTTCTTTTTTTCCTAAATTAATATTAAGATTTGGGGGTCGTCTTATAATCAGGGTCGTCTTATAATCGAGCAAATACGGTAATTTAAAACATGCAGGCACCTTTAAAGCAGTTGTAAAGTTCTAGATTTATTTTCATAAATATTTTTGGCCAGACAATAATTAATTCCCACAAGAAAGATTTGAGAACAACTCAAGTAAGAACAGACATGGCACATCTCAAGTTTTAACTTACTTGTACCATCTCCATCAACACATCAGTCTGATCCCACCTGCAAGGGCAGTCCAGAACTGAAACACAAGGCAAATTTCCTACACCCAAGAGAGCCAACAAACCCAGACATACACTTTGGCCACCTTGGACCTCATCAGTTGAGTATGGCTGGTACCTCTAGGTACAAGAGAGCAAGGAGGTTTGTGCCTAACCGAGAATAGACAGCCACTTAGTAACCTTATATGTGATTTCACCCAGCAAAATTCTGCTCTGGCTCCCGCGCTTGTATCAATAGCAGAGGCATGTTAGAGTTGACCATTAACTAAACTGGAATTGTTCTGATACTAATAACTAATATGTCATTTTTACAAGTACATGTAACTTGTAAAGTTTCAGGCAAGAGCATGTGAGGTGAATGGAACACAATCAAACCCCATTTCTAAGTCCCCCAAGTAGGACAGGTGAGGTTCATCCATGCATCCATGGGTGCCTGTAGGGTTGACCAAGATACTCTTTCTTGCGCTCAAGTTGACTTTTGTTAATGCAAAACTAAGTTGGACTCTTGTTTCACACTTTTCATATTTTTTACTGCATCCTCTGCCTGACTCTGGACTTCTCCCTTTATCCCTTCGAGGCCCAGATTTGCCATCTGGTACATGAGGCAAATGCCCTGTGAGCTGCTGGCTGTTCCCCATAATCACGCAATCTGCTGCTAGAGCACTACTGGCTGGATATCCATAAAAAAGATAACGAGAGGTAGCCTTAAAGTGCCAGGGCCAGCCCTGATCCCTTCTGCTACTTTATCCCGTCCCATCCCGTCCTACACTAGGTACAGTATCCTTTCCCAGAGATCTGCCCTACCATACTATAGGACAAAATGTATCAAGCAGCAAGATGTGATATCATTCCTTTGAATAAAAAGGGCTGCACCTTTTCTGAATGTGGTTCAAATAACAGTATCCATGTACTGGATGTCATTGCAAAATAAAAGACAACTTTAGAAGGACGATAATAAAAAAAGGGATTTGAAATATGTTATCATAGGTAGGACACTGTAGACGCAAATAAAAATTCGATGTCAAGATTCATACCCCAAAATAAGACAGAACTCGTTGAAGGTTTGGGTTATCTAAACTATAAAAGTGAACAGAATGTTACATTTTGTTAATCTCTAAAATAGAAAATATTACTTAAATATTCTAGTTATGAAGAGAGACTAAAAAAGTTAAAATTATAGAAAATGCTAGAAATACGGCGTCTCAGAGGGGATATGATAACATTATATAAATATATGAAGGCCAATATAACGAGCTCTTCAGTGACCTGTTCATTAACAGAAATGTACAAAGGACAAGAGGTCACCCTCTGAGACTGGAAGAGCCGAGATTTCATAGACGACAAAGGAAGGGATTCTTTACAGTGAGGACAATAAAGGTATGGAATTCACTGCCAAGGGAGGTGGTGTTATCCAATACATTAGATGCCTTCAAAAGGGGTCTGGATATTTTTTTTAGAAAGGCATGACATGCAGGGATATAAATAGAATAACATTAATAGTTTAGCGCTTCTTGATCCAAGGAGAAATCCGATTGCCTCTTTGAGTCAAGAAACATAGAAACATTGAAAGTGATGACAGCCAAGAACCAGTATGCCCATCCAGTCTGCCCAACCTCTGAGTACTTTCCTTTAGTACCTGCCCTTATTCTACATTTAGCTTGGCCTTATGCCTATCCCATGCTTGCTTAAATGCCTTTACTGTATTAACATCCACCACTTCTGCTGGAAGGCTATTCCATGCGTCCACTACCCTTTCCGTAAAGTAATATTTTCTGATGTTACCATTAAACCTTTGCCCCTCTAGCTTATGACTATGTCCTCTTGTTGTGGTAGTATTTCTCCCTTCAAATAAGCTCTCTTCCTTGATCTTGTTGATTCCCTTCAAGTACCCCCCTGTCACGTCTTTCTTCCAGGCTATATAGGTTAAGATCCTTTAACCTGTCCTGGTAAGGTTTATCCTGTAATCCATAAAGCATTTTAGTAGCCCTTCTCTGAACTTTCTCCAACATTTCTATATCCTTCTGGAGATACGGTCTCCAGTACTGTACACAATACTCCAAGTGAGGTCTCACCAGTGATCTGTACAATGGCATGAGCACTTCCCTCTTTCTACTGCTAATGCCTCTTGCTATACAACCAAGCATTCTGGTAGCATTACCTGCTGCTCTATACTCTGCCCTTGAGTTTTTATGACCTAGATGCATTACTTTGCATTTATCCACATTAAATGCCAGTTGCCACCACTCTGACCATTTTTCCAGTTTACCTAAATAATTTGCCATTTGGCTTCTTCCTTCAGGAACATCAATCTGTAATATCACTAATAAAATGTTTAAAGAGAATGGGTCCAAGTACAGATCCCTGAGGTACTCCAATGGTAACAAGACCTTGCTCTGAATATACGACATTGACTACAACCCTCTGTTGTCTGTCACTCAGCCAGTGCCTACTTCATTCAACAATATTGGGATCCAAACTCAGAGATTGCAGTTGATTTATAAGTCTTCTATGTGGCACAGTGTCAAAAGAAGGAATTTTTTTGCCTGATAGCAGAAGTCGAAGTAGCTTTATTAGGCGTTTTTTGCCTTCTTTTGGATAAAGAATAGGAAGGTTAGGTAGAAGGCTTGAACTTGATGGACTTTTTCAACCTTATTTAGTATGTAATATGTAAAGCAAAGAGAAAACAGCAAGATTTACGCTAGCATTAAACATGTGTGCATAATGTTCTAGAGGCTTTATTATAATGTAATGTGATCATTTACTGTTGGTAACACTGCAACATTAGGAAGCTTTATCTTAGGGATCGACTGGAATTCAAATGAACTTTTAGTTCATGTTCTTCACCAGTCTGTTTCAAATTTGCATTTTGTTAAGTGTTTTCCATTTGTTTACTATTGCTACATAGTTGCCAATATTCTGTTAAAACAATATGTGGCACTGATTTTTCCAGGGGATGACGTTGTGACATCATTTACAGACTATAGGATATTTTTTTAGTATCTCACTGACTTCAGCCTGGCAAAATTAAGACAACAATGATGACACTGTTGTAGGCATATTATAAACCTTAACAGATTAGTCATTGTATCCTTTCCCTTCAAAGTATGATCATATGAAAACAGGTAGACAAAACAGCCTTTTTTATTGTTTTTTATTTACATTTTTAATTTGTGTTCCAACAAAGCTTTACTTATCACACAGAATGGATTAGGTGGCTAATGCTGTATGCATTTCTGTGGTGCCATATCACTATTTACATAAATAAACAAGGATATTTTTTTTACTGCCATCCGGTGAGCCCGCTGTCCTTTACAGGTTTGCTTCAAGAAATTCCTTCAAGAAAGTCTTGTTTGCTGCTCTTGGGACTTGGCTCAGTGCGTCTTGCTTACTGATACTCCTCAGAGAACAATTTATTCACTAATATGCAAGTCTGCAGGAGAGGTTACAGGGCAGTTGTGGTTTCCACTATCTCCATTGACTGTGTTTTAAAAGATGGCTGGTAATTTTGCCTATAAGGAGTATGTTGCCTCTGCATAATGCACAGTTCAACCACTTCACACAAAGCCAACCAAGACATTCTTGAAGCAGAAGCTCGCTAGGGTTGACCCTTTATAATGTACAGTGCAGTGAGTGAGATTAGTAAATAAAAATGTTTAAAGAGATGGATCACTTTGGTAAAGTTTACATTAGGCAAAGATAATATGACAGAACTATTGTAGCCTTATCTTAAAAGTCTGAATTTAGAAGAAGTGGAACTGTTGGGTTCTTGGGCCTAAGTTTAAAGCCACATCCATTTTGACCATAACCATTCAAAAGTCAACAGCTTGGGCCAAAGAAATCTAGAATGGTTGCCTTTTCTTCCCTTTGATGTAGTAAAATTATTAGCACCTTAACCACATCCAGAAATGCTCTCCTTGTATTTAAATAATTGAAACCAGTATGGAATGCATTGTGATTATTTCTTGCAGTTGAAGAATTTTGCAAAGTATGGCGCACAGTACCCTAGCCAAGCACATTGTTACTCAATGGAAATTGAAATGCTGGCTTTCACAATACCTACATATATTTGCCATCCTTTTCATTTGAACTAATGTTGACATCTGTTCAGTTTAGGTCCAGGGCATAACATTTCCTTTTTATACCTCCAAGCTCTTTCATCATTCCAACTTTTTATACAAGGATTTTGAAAGCATATAAAGTAATAGAGTCCTCATAAATAAGGCAAAAACACCTAATAATCTGCTGAAAAAGTACATATTTTGTGATAAATATAAAAAGTTGATTGAAAGTGATTTTATTATGTTTCCTGTAAATCTTGTACATTGTTGCCAACTGTCCCAGACAAGTCCCTGGAAATTGGCAGGAGTCGGGTGCAGGCACTGCCCCAGGTCCAGCAATTTCTGGGGAACAAGAATTAAGAAAGGTAAGAGATGGGGAGAAAGCGGAGCGATAGCTAGCGAGAAAGAGGAGGCATAGTAGGAAAATGGAAAGATATAGGGGAAAGTTACAGAGGAAAGGGGTTAATTAGAAAGGTCAGAGATTATGAAATCGGGGAGCGATAAATAGAAAGAGTAGGAGAAATTTACAAAAAAGTACTTATACAAATCATGTTAACCAAAAAGAGTTCTACTGCAAGCAAGGATTTTACTTAGTAGTTTAGAAATTAAAGCGGACTCTTCAGGATTGGGGTAATTTCATGTAGTACAATCATGCTTACAGAGTCCCTTGGTTTGGTCTGCCCGGGCACTGGCACTGTAGTGTTCAGTGTGGAGTCACTGTTATTTGCACAATTCACTCAGCTGGTAAGTGCACTGAACTGCACTTGAATCCTAATGTTCTTTGTGGGAGAATTTTTATGCCACCAGCAATGGTCTGGGGTCCGGAATGGAACTCCACGCATTTCACTTTGCAAACGTTTTAGTTTGTTTTGTGCACACGTGGCATTGTTTTGCTTTTTGTCAGAGTTTTTGTTCACTGCAAAATGCCACAGTAGAGCTGGGTCCTTGAAGATCCAGTTTTTGATGAGGGGTGGGGCTGGTCATTTGGACGCCATTCCCTCCTGAGGACCTGGGGACCTGGTATACACTGAGGCCCTATGCTCTGGTGCATCTACTTCACTCATTTTCATCAATGATCTGAAAAATAGGGCATCTCTGGCTTACAGAGAAAAACATATGGCCATATAGTTTGCTTTTGTGTGTGCCATTAGTGTAATATTTATGCTCCAGGTTTAAATAGCATTTGCAGTATATACGGTATTTTCCTGAGTATGCCCTGATTGCATGCTTTGTTATATATTGGCTAAATAATGTAAATAATAATGGCCTTTTAAAAATTGAAATAGTATGTGTGTTAATGGCTTTAACTTTTTGTTGGCGTAATAATCTGTGTTTGCTTCTTTTCTTTAAAAACCTACAGCTCAGATCTCAACGTATGACTTTACTTCTTTTTGAGCTTTTAAACAGAGGTCAGTGAGTTGAGAGCAGACTTTTATATTTAATACACTTTCAATGCCGCTAACATGAATCAGACCTCTAAACATAAAAACATGCAACGAGTTCTAAGAAGCAGCCTAAAGGCTAACCCCCATCCACACCAACACACACACATGATTTCATATACTTTTGATATAAAATAATATACAAACCCCCTCCTCACTACTATTTTTAACTGCTCCAATCCCACTTCAACATCACCCACCCCCACTAAAAACACCAATTGTTCTCTCTTTTGCAGTTTTGGAGTTTACAGAACAAATCCATTTTGCCTAAGAAACTCAATACTGTGTTTTCTGGGTTTAAGTAAACATGTCAGTGCCATATGTAAACACTGTGACAGTCAGCAAAATTTTGTCTATAAACAGCTTATATTTTGTTTTCTAGGTAAAAACAAAAATCACAAGAAATAAAGTTCAGCAGAGATTTTAAAAAAGGGCAAAATTGATGTTTCAGAAATTGCTACCCTTATTTGGGGCATCCTATCCATCGAGTTCATATATGCCTTTCCTTTTCTAGTGTTTTAAAAATGTTAAGGTGCACTTGGTACTTCCAAGTAATCTCCAGGAATTTCTATGGTATTTTGGTAATGGAGGAGCTCTAGGAGCTTGTTGGGGCAAAGTGGCATCCTCCATCCTGGAAGGCATCAAAGCTCAATGGGTCTTTTGAAGATCAAAGAATGTGATGGACCACAGAGAGATTGATTGAGAATGTGACCTGGACAAAATTATGTATTCCAATCACAGCCCACAAAACCATATGCATTTCAGCGAGAATGGACTGCATACATAACACATGTTTGGGTTACAATGTCTTTAAGGTTAAGTTAGCTGAAAAATATGAAATATTAGAAATCCCTGGAGGCAAGTGCCTTAATGTATTCCTTTAATAAGTAAACACATTTTGATGACACTATCTAAGCTTGTCTGTCAGCCTGTTCCATTCATTATGTGACTTATGTTACCTTCTGAGTACCCCTGCTGTGTGACAAGCTAGTATGCTACATCATGAAGTGACTATCCGTATTACATGGGAGCAGACCCTATATTAAATAGATGTGTTTTGTTATCACATAAGCATCCACCACCATAATGTCCTGGCACTACCAATGTGCAGTACCTAGTTTAGAAAACAGCAGTTGGTACATAGGTCCTATTGTCTGGACTGCCGTAAACATGGTAGTAATGCTACCTGAGCTTCAGATGCTGTAGAAGAGATTGCTTCCATTCCCAACCTCTATCAAAACAAGAGATATGTCTTGTTCTTTGTTACAGGCCCAGACAGTGATGTCCATTCAGTAAACAGTGAGTGCATGCAAATTGCTTACTCGCATGTTGTCAGGAATGGAGGCTGCGACTTAGCGTCTGAGATGGAATATTTATGTGTTATCCGTATGCTGGGACCAAAATGTGTTAGTACAGAGCGGTAAGAAGACTGTTCACAGTGCAGAGACCGGTTGCAGATACCAAATGATTAGATAAGCCAAGGCCAGGATGCCAGTGGTACAGGATCAATGTAAACACAACTCAGAGAAATTATTCAGGGTCAGGACATCAGGTATCCAGAAACACTCATAATCACACAATCCAAGTTTAGAAATAGGAATATGGGGCCCAAGGAACATGGAATGTGGGAGCACAGAAATACAGATACTCAATGTATTGGAGGACAGGAACTCACATTAACTCAGGAACAAAGACTTTTTGGTCAACTCCACCAGGAGCTTAATGATGACATAACTGGTGTGAAGAGAGGGGGGCGCGCTTATTAACAGAAATAACAAGCTAGTTGATGTATGGCAGGCGTATCAGCCCGAGGAGGAGTTGCTTGTGAGGAGTAGGCTGCTTGTGAGTTGCAAATTTTCACCTTGAATCCTATGCAGAAAACTGCAGTGGCATACAACCCACTTATGCCTCCTGGCCCCCAATTCCTTGCCCCTTGCCGTATAACCTCCACATCAAGCCTTTCTCCAATTTTACTTTAACTCCCAATCACTGGTAGTGAATTAGGGCAAGATATGCACAGGTGGGATTTATGCTCTCAATGATATTTAACCCCATAACCTCATTTAACACCCCCCCCTTACCCCACTGGAAACAGAATAGGCTTCATGGCTCTTATATAATATGTTATATACTATTGGAGGGGTATATGTGGATTAATTCTGTTATTACTCCCCACCCCACCACACATGGCGTCAGGAAACCAGGGGACCATTTTA
The DNA here is from genome assembly GCA_009364415.1 of Spea multiplicata. Lineage (NCBI taxonomy): Eukaryota > Metazoa > Chordata > Amphibia > Anura > Pelobatidae > Spea > Spea multiplicata. The sequence continues at coordinate 19,928,687 of VKOC01000002.1, forward strand.
TCTGCTTCTGAAATGTTATTGTTGAATGTCTTTTAGTTATACTTAGTATTGCTTTGTGAGTGCAAGGACATGCATGTGTTTTTACCACACATGTACATATGTACATATTCATGTATCTATATCTCTTGCTGGACTGGGTCAGAAATGTGATATTATTTAGTCACTCCCCAGCATCAGTATAAACACATTTCAGTCCTAGTTTAAACATTTTAATCTTGTGTTACATGTTGAAAATATAATTACTGTAATGACCAAAAGTTTGTTGTAAAAACAATATCTGCTGTTCTTTTTTGCTGAAGTGCTATTTTTGATGTATTATAAAATATGGAAATAAAATATTTCTGACAAAAAACATATCAAAATAATGGTGTGTGTTGGTCAAAATGTGCAGAAGATGTAAAGAAATAAAGGAAAGACAAAAACCCGAAATATTTCCACTTTTCTCTATAAGGATGCACACTGATCCTTTTTTCAAGAAAGTATCTCACATTTTGCTTGAACATAAGATAGAATTTAGCATTATTAATACTCAAGTTAAAGTAATATGGGGGCGTAGGACCAGATTTTTTTGGAGCACCATGAGAGGTAAAATGCATGGGTCTTGAGAGCAACCATCCCTACTTTGGACAAAAGTGCAACCCATTCTGATCAATCTTTGATAATTTTCCAAAGTGCCTGAATCAGGGTAGCTCAAGATTTAGGATTGTCACCTACCCTGGTTAATTCACCAAGACAGCCCTGGAATAAAGAGGCAAATCAAAATCCAATGAGGCATTAGATGCTCAGTATGTAGGAGATGGAAGCTCCTGCCTAATATATATATATATTCAGAATTCAGAAATACTTTTTAAGTCAATCGTGTAAAAGAGCATTATATTCATATATGTATATACGTCAGTCAACTAAGACTCGACTATTCAAAGTAAAAAAAACATACAGCATAGAGATTAACCGGATAGAGAATAACAGAACTGAAAAACACATCCAAACCCTGCATTGCAGTGATAGGCAATGTGTCTGGACAAGTGCGCCAGTGTTCGTGGCAAGGTTTGTGAAGGTCCATAGAACTTCATTAAATTTTCCATCACAGACTCCAGTAAATGTCCATCATGAGCAATGTCGGTGCCTACCCCTAAGCAGATTTAAATCAATTAAATAACAAAAGCCAGCCAGCCACTGCAATCTGCCAGCCTCTGCCATGATAAAAGCCAGTTATCAGAACACAATCTGCCAGGCACAGGCTTGGCAAAATCCAGCTAATAACACACAGTCCAAGAGCCACAGGCGTGGTAAAGTTCAATTAATAATCTGCCAGCCACAGGCATGGCAAAGGCCAGTTATGTCCAGTTTTTTTGTCTACAGAGAGCAGGATCAACAATTTCAGCTGGAGACAGCAGTTCCTATGATGTTCAGCCAACCAAAAGGCTTCCATGATACTGGCCGGGCACAACAGAAAGGGTAGACACTGCTCACACCCAGGG
>VKOC01000002.1:19945386-19956414 GCA_009364415.1 Spea multiplicata
TATATATACATATATATATTATATGTGTGTGTGTGTGTGTGTAAGGGGAGTGTATGTATGTATATGTCTGTATAACAACCAGCAAATCCCTGGTAAGGTACATTGCTTGCCGTGACTGGCTGGTTGTTGTACGCTGGGTAGAGGGGTAGTCTTATACGGCGAGTATAGTCCAAACTCTATATTTGGACTGTAAAAGTTGGGGGTCGTCTTATACGCCGGAATATACGGTACTAAAGTTTTTCTTGCCCTTACTGCTCATCAATCTCTAAGATAATCATTTAAGATAAATCAAAGCACACCGATAGGTCATTTGAATTCTATTAGGCCAGATAAGGAAATACCCACTACAATCTTGGTCTATTTTTAGGTCTGTATGTAAAATTATGTTATGCACTATATGACAAAATGATTGTCTATGTAGCCTAGTCAGTAATCTAGTAGTCTATGCTAAACACTAGTGTTATCAAGTTTATATTGAGCCATTCATACCTATGTGTGTATGTGCAAAATAAAAATTATACACAAAAACCAAAACAAAAAAAAAAAAAAGACAAGGTTACATTACCTAGCAGCGGTGGACCCAGCAGCACAGGGCAGCATTCAACAATGGTCACCAATCCAACAGCACTGGAGAATCTCTGGGCTCCGACCAGATCCATCAAGGTTTCAAAGAGAACAGAGCTGAGCCAACCAAAGGCAAAGCCAAAGAACCCAGCATAAATGCAAAAGCCAACATATGAGGTTGACATAGGAGCCAATAGATGGCAAACTCCATTGTACAGCACCGATACTGCGAAGAAATACTGAATTTTTGGCCTTACCCATTTGGTGTTTGCAACCATGCCCATGGACGGCCTTGCAACCATATCAACAAAGGCAAGGATGGAAAGCAAGAAGGCTGCCGACTCATTTGAAATGCCCTTGCTCTTTGCGTAATTACTAAGGAAGACTAAGGGGGCAAAAAGTCCAAAGAACATAATCATGTGCCCAGATAAGTATATTAAGAAGCCTCGATGAAGGAAAAGAGTTAAATCTAAGAATCTGTTGATCGTCTGGAAGACTGTTGGCTTCGTTTTTGCCTTGCCTTGAATAAGGTCTTTGTTTGCATCCCCATCTTCTTTAGAGGTACATTTTCCAGCTTCTTCCAAAACCTCTTTGGTCACTTTTGTTTTTGGATCAGGTTTTGGCCCTATAGGGCGCATCAAGGACCCAGCAACACAGCAATTTAGCAAGAGTCCCCCAAGGATCAAAAAGCTTCCTCTCCAACCAAATATGCTATAGAAGTACTGATTCAGGGGAGCCAATGTGGACAGAAACACAGGGCTACCTGCCATAGCCAGTCCATTTGCAATCGGTCTTTTTTTAAAGAAATATTTGCCAATCATTGTCAAGGCTGGGTTTAAGTTGAAGGCAAGTCCAAACCCTATTTTGAGAAAGAAAAAAAAATTACATGTATGCATTTAAAAGCGTTTCATAAGTCATGAATGGACTGGTTTTAAATCGGAGCCTTTTCTTCACCTTGTTAAAAACCATAGTTTCCAGTAAAGAGTTTTAGAAATACTTTGACTGCATTTAACGGCAAGCTCTCAGGGAAAGGGTCAAATGCGTTTAAGTGGATTCTATGTGTTTGGCATGTATGAGATGCGATTATCAGAACAGATCTTCCTGCGCATTGTACACTTGCCTCCAGTCAGCTCCAGAACTGGCTCTGTAAACCCTGCCGAGACCCAAGTGCGCACGTGTGGAAAGTTCTGCAATGGATTTTAATGGGAACACTTTGGCTGCTTGAGGCAGCCAATCAGTGGGGCAAAAGCAATCAGATCATAGAGGAGAGCTGCTGCTGCAGCAGCAAGGCAGCTTCTTCTGTGTGCCCCCCCCCTTAATTTAAGACAAATGGATATTAAAGAACTCAGAGCGCTTTAATATGTATTCTTCTATAGTGGAGTTGTCAGGGACATTATACCATTCCTTTCAGCCAATTGCATTCTATAAAATGATGAAACCAAGATATCAGCGAGTCATGTGAAGAGCCATGTATGTAGCCATAACATGACTTATTAGGAAATTAAATGAACTTGCCTCCAATGACACCGATGCAGAAGTACAACTCTGTCACAGTGTTACAGAATGAGGCTGCAATTAATCCAGTTCCAGCAAGACAGCCACCACCTATCATGATAGGTCGACTTCCATACTTGTTGACCAAGACACTGCTTATAGGGCCTAGGGAAGAAAGAAAAACATTTCAGAAGGTAGTATTGGTGGACTTACTAATACACAGTCATCTATTTGGTGAGTGTAAATATATAAAAACAGTTTCTTACATTGAGTGTTAAAGTACAGAAAGTCATCTTCAAATATCTTCCATATTATCAAGAATACGTCTTTTAAGCGACTCTGCCAACGGCAAAATTCACATCATGCCGTTTCTACTCTACACTGGAAGTATACAAGAGAACCAAACTTTTTTTTTTAGCTCACACATGAGCTACCAATCAGGACCAGGTGCTACCAGTAACTAGGGCTGTCTCTTGTTGTTTTTCTTCAATTACAGATGGAAATGCACATTTTTCACAGGGAGACTTAACTCTTTACACCAAGTCTGAATACAGGTTCAAATGAAAACTGCCTGATGTTCGTGGAGCACCACTATGATTCTTAGCCAAATATTAACTCATTTATTGGCTCTTTTTGCATGGTGCCTCCTAAAGTGCATTTGTCTCCGTACGAATGCATTTTACCGTTTCGTCCAAATAAAATCAATGATTGCAACATCAGACCAAAGAAACAAAAAGGAAAATCTTTGTTCGGTCATTCCATCGCCGCTGCTGACATTTTAACTACACTAAGAAGACAGCCTACATAGGAGCACAACCGGTAGTGGATCCGTTCATTTCACTGTGACTGCTTTATGCGACACCGTTTGGCTGCATCTGAGCATTTTAGAGTGAGATTGTTCTGTGCAAGACTTTGTGAGCCTCAGTCTGCCATTTCTCAGTGTCTAAGACTAAGGTTTGATTTAATTAAGATCATTTAACCAGCCCACTACCATCCTTAGCCCTATAGCCAGGTTAACTTTTGACCCACCCATTGGTCTCAGGAGGGGGCAGAGTAGCAAGCCATGGGGCAGATGTGAATAACTGGGTGGGGCAGGGCAACTTGAAAGGACTATAAAAAAAAAAATGCATTTCTCAATCCGTTTTTATTAAATTTGGAAATTTTTACATATAAATTAGTATTTTTACTAGTAAAACTTTTTATAGTTAGTCTTATATTCAGGCTCTTTTTTCCTAATTAATATTCAATTTTTGGGGGAGGGGTCATCTTATATAATTAAGCAAATACAAAATAAATTATATATATATATATTTAGAAAAGCCTTTTTGTCTTGTAGGCCAAGATGCCAATTTCCTATGTAAGAAATAGTACTTTAGTACTGATTTTTGTGTGGGGCTTTGTATTTCATTCAATGGATAGGACTCATACCTGAAGAGCTCTTTGTATTCCTTTTTAATGCAATTGTCAAAGGTTGTGTTTCACAGCTGCAGTGACAATCTACTATTCATTAGTATGGAGAACATAGAGCTTTGTTATCTTTAAAGCAGCCTTCTAAAGATCTCCAACAGCCGTAAAAGCAACAGTCTGTTAATCATGCACAGTTAACAAAAACAGCTCAGCATAATCAGTGGCAACTCAGGTCAGACAGCTAATCAGAGTTTGAGGTCTGATTTCAACCCAATAGCTTTCCATCTGACAGGAGCTGAACTGTGCAGTTTTCGCCAAGGGGAGGGAAGCCCATGTCTACACAGCTAGTCATGGACTGGGACCAATACCACTAAAGCAGCATGAACTTGCCTGACAAAGGCAAGGGATCAACAACTTTGATGCTTATTTTTCTAGTACGATATGATTAATAAAGGTGAAATAATACCAAGCTACAGTGACCACTTCTTTCCAGGTATAACACAAATAGCAACACTCTGTCGATACACACTTTTCTTAGCCATGGCCAATGAACTCACTTTGCTTTCAAATTAAGCACTTATGAAAAGGTGCGTGCCAAGGTCAATTGCTGGAAGAATGTGAGAAAGTTATTTTAAGTTACTGACCAGGGGATGTTCTTTGATGGCAAATATCCAAATTTTGCCAAGCAGAGCACTTGATGATCTTTGGTGTGGACAACAACGTTTTAGGTTATAAGCTTACCAGATGGAATTGTAGCACTGCCAAAACCAGTTCACATCTACAAACACCACCCTACAGAAGCTAGAGAACCCACCATGTTCTTTATGATTCAAGTCTTCCTACTCCACAGCATTGTTTCACATTAAAGTGCTCAGCCGCAAGAGTAGTCAAACTTACTTGTCCTGAAGAAGGGTGACAAAGTCCTATAAATAAGGCCATATTTACATGATAAACAGGCAACTGGCGTGCATCACAGATTCCTGAATTGCACAAAAAAATATATTAAAAAAATCCTGAAATAGTGGCTGCAAGACATTAATTTAAAAGGGCCAGCCATTCACTTTGCTTCAAAGATCAGCACAGCAAACCATTTGTTACACTAACGTTGCCTGCATAAAGAAATACTGCTCTTATCTTTATCTCATGTTGCCATCTGACATCACTGTACGGGGATGGACAGTCAGGCCACGGCAAACGAGTTACTTTGTTCAAACCATGATGTTGGGTTGAACAAAGATCAGAATAATAGCCCATGCTGCTAGCATGGGAGTTTGTTACACAAGATATGGGGCAGTGTAGGCAAGATGAGAGGGCTTTAGAATCTCTGCAGTGTGCGCCATCAAGTGTCAAAAGGAATTATGCCAAGTTAATAAAATGATAAAACTACTGTCGTAGAATAATTTGGTGACAATTAAACCAATTTCCATGTACTCTTGCTTGGGCTACAATCTTGAAATTTTCATCTTCTGAAAATTAGAGTTCGGGTATCCCTTACTTTACTTTTACAAGCCATTTAATAAAATTCTACATAAACCTGGCATATGCAAGCTGATATTGTAAACCAGATTAAATCATAAGCTTTTAATATTAAAATATACTAGCAACAACAAGGCTTACCTCCGGCATACATTACAGCCAGCATAATGGAAGATATCCAGGACACTTCACTACTTGTTGCTCCAAAGATCACTTCAATATCTTTGAAGAATACGGTGATTGATTTGGGGAATGCATAGGAGAAGCCAATGGACACAAATGCTCCAACAACCACCACCCAACCCCAGCCGCCTTCAGGTGGGGTGTAACCCACTGGACCTCCAATTGCAGGTGGCATTTTCTTGAGTGCTTGAAGACTCCTTTTCTAGAAGGGGAAAAAAAATGATAAAGGTTAGTTTGTTGGTGTGTTTTAAGCTTAGACACTGTAAAACAAACTTGTAGAATAAATCTTCCACCAGATTGAGTCAAATGCACAGATTTTGATGTAATACGTTAGTACTGGATATTTTTTAATCCAGGGAACGAGAAATAAAAAAAGTTATTACCGTATTTGCCCGATAAGACAAGGTTTTTTCTCAATCATAATTAACATAAAATAGTTAACTAGTAAAACATTTTCCTATAGGGTAGTCTTATATTAAGGCTCCTTTTTCCTAAATTAATATTCAAATGTTTTTTTTTTGGGGGGGGTCATCTTATAATCAAGCAAATACGGTATATGCATTCCTTGACCCATCTTCTGCGTTCAGTGCAAGTATGAATTAATAGGACCATAGTTGCTTAACAGAATTAGAACAAAGTACTGCCACCAGCATAGGCCTCCACTTCTGAAGCACAAATTCAAGGTCACTTCAGGGAAACCTAATTTAGAATACTGGAAAAAAGTGGCTGGATGGCACGGTGTCTCAACCATGTTTCCGAAGATCACATTACGTTGTCATGTGCCCTAAATGAAGCAGCAGTTATGCCATTGGTATTATAGACTCCCTGATGATATTCAGGAGGTCATACACTAACAGGTTACACAGCCATTACATAATTGCTCTGGATAAAAAAATATAAATAAAAAACAGGGCGACGTTTGTCCAATCAAACATTGTTAAAGTACAAAATGCATAACTAGCTTTAAGTAACAATCTGGGGAATAGATACAATGAATACTTAAAAGGAAAACACATCGGAACTTCACCAACGACAGTTATGCTTAAAATAGAAATAGAACAGCGCAAGGAATTTAGTCGAAGAGCATTTTAGAGTCTACAACCAGTGAGGTCTTGAACCATTTACTTAGGACAGAGAGAAGTAACTTTTTGGCGATGTTAAGACACCACTGTTGCAGTGGTACGTGCAGGACGTGCACGGGGAGGAAAAAGCTGGCAGTTGAAGCCACAACTTCCTAAACAGAGAAAGCTGCATTCACATACACGACAGTCAGCAGCAGACCGAGTATGAGCCACAGCAAGTATTCAGACGCTAGGCAGAATGCCCAAGACGAGCCAATGATTTGAGATGTGGATCGTTGCTATCCAAGTTTGCTGTAATTAACTTGTAACTGCCAGTTATACACGTAATAGACACTAAAAGGGTAGCAAATTATTAGCCAACTTTCGACTAGCATGTTAGCAGGTTCATATAATGTGGCTAAATTTGTGAATGTGGGCTGTCCTATGCAAAGCACAATGTTCAAGAAATATATATATATAATGTTGTTACAGCAAAGCTCAAAATACAGATGCATCTTAGTCTCTACACAGTGAAATACTCCAGCAGGATTGGCTGTATTATATAAACATAACATAAATGAGAGGTTTTGGTTATATGAATTGGCCAAAGCATAATAAAGCTCACCCACCACACTCTCAATAGGGTGAGAACCTACTCTCACCTCCTACATAGTGGGCACACAAAGCCCTATTGAGAGTGTGCCTTGATGTGCCGGGTGAGCTTAATTATGCTTTGGCCAATTCATATAACCAAACCCGAATTTATATTATGTTTATATATGTGTTGCCAACTTTCCTAGGGTGAGAAGCACAGTCAGTTTTTGTTGTTTGTATACATTGTACAGCCAACACTATTTGCAGCATGCTCACACTGTCTGGTAGGCCTCTTATTATATACATTTGTATTATTTGAGCCGGAGACTAGCTTAGCTTTCTTTTTGCACATATTCGAGGTTGTTGTTTCCTCATCAGTCTGGTTGCAGCTTGCGGTCCAAGGGTTAATTGGGAGTAGGTTTAATTGCACCTCCCCCAACACATTAATAAGGTTTTGGTAGCAGTATAAACCGCTTTGTGCGCCCATTATGCAGGAGGCGAGAGTAGGTTCTTCACCCTATTGAAAGTGTGCCTTGACGTGGCGGATTGCCTGCTGCCACCTACTATGTTGGACTGTGTCCCCGGCATCCGACCCAACACTACTGGCCTGGACATGATACCTGGCAGAACTACTTCAGGCAGCTGCCAAGAGTGGTCACCATGTTACTCGGTCCCACAACTGGATTCCTGCTTGACCTTTACAGCTAGTGTTCACAAACTGTACCAGTATGGATGGCAGGCATGCCATATACGGTCCCTTTGGCAAGATGGGCTTACCAATGTTTTAAAAGAGCACACTTGCATAAATAAAAATATAAAAAAAAGGATAGGATAGGTCTGCTAACTATGGGTGTTAATCAGTGCAGCAACAAAATTAAGCAGCTACAAAAAACCAAAACACAATTAGTAACTAAGTGTTTCATGAACCCGCATGGAATTTGCAACGTACGGGAACCCTGGTTAGCAATAAAGAACGGTACGTCCAGTTATTAAACCAGAAAAGCCATTGATCCGGCAAATTTAGACCTAAAATAGAGTTTAAGCAATGCTAGTTAGTGGAAACAAAAAGTTTTAAAGATTAATAAAAGGCTCTATGACAAAGAACTTAATTTTTTGGAGTGTAAGGTAATCCAAGCATTCTATTTTAAGGATCGCCACAATGCAGGAGTAAATTTGAAAGAATAGGGGTAAAAAACAAAAACACACACACACATAGAATATATATATATATATATATATATATATTATATATATATATATATTCTGTCACATCAATTACATGTTACAAAATAGTGCAATATAGCCAATGGATTTAACAAAACAAAAAAGGCTGGATAGCTCCTGCATTTCTTCTGGCTGAAATAGGTTTTGGCCGGCACCCAAAAGAGCAGAGTAGAGGGGGAAACAATCTGTGTACTCAACAGCAAGTCTTGTGACAAGGACAGGTTTGTCAATAGCCAAACAAACGCTAGTAATGTATAAAGTAGCTAATAAAAGGGATGGGATATTTAAGGTAGGACAAAAGTGCAGCTGGAGCTGCATGCTCAGCCGATTCCACAGATCTGCTGCAAGTCAGCAAATGGAAAGGAAGGACAAAATAACAGGCAAAGTTAAGAGGTCACACTTTTTTTTTTTAAGTTACATTGTGAGAAGACCGCTCATTTTATTTATAATTATGCCTAAAGACCGCAAGGGTCAATAGGCATTTTAAAACAAAAAACAGATCTGTCCTCCCTGAACCCAAGCATAAAACACACACAGACATGTACAAAAGTATTTATGCTCCCCCAAAAAAAGTTGGAAGCATACTGAGACATTTTGGACATTGCTATATTTTTGGGAGCAGTTTGAGGAAGGCCCTTATATATTATATTCCAGCACTGCCCCAGCGCACAAAACAAAGTCCATAAAGACATGATTGGATGAGTTTGGTGTGGAAGAACTTGACTGACCAGCACAGAGCCGAGCCCTGACCTCAAGCCTTAGTTGGGATGAACTAGAATGGATATTGCGAGCCAGATCTCACAAATACCCTACTGGATGAATCATAATTTGTTTTATATAGCGCCAACATATTCCGTAGCAGTGTACACAACATGTACAAAGCAAACCGAAACGCTCTTCACCTGTCAAGCAATTCTAAGCAAATACATGCAGCTTTGCTATAGTATTTTGGAATATATTTAGGCTCAGGTTAACAGTTCCAACAAGGTGGAAAAAACAAATTTGCCTTATATTGTTGGAGAAACCAGCATTGGCACTTCATAGTGACTTGTGAAGTGAAAACAACTTTCCCTTTAAGCTACGAGGTATAACCCAAAAAGGTTTCCAGAATTCAGTTAATGATACAGCTGGATTCATTATCGCTGGACTATTTATTGGTCAACCCAACAGGAGCATTAATATTGGTATTGTCCTTTTTGAAGAAGGCCCAAATGAGAGTTGGCTAATCAAGCCAAGCACTCTTGCCTTCTGAAAGCCATTGACAGGGTAACTGCAGTAAAGGCCCTATCTGGTCATGCAGCTTGATGCAGACATCAGTTTCAAAGCAGACTTATCTACCTTAGACTGCTTGAGGTAAAAGGAAATGAAAGGATACCCTCCCAGTCTGCTGGCAATAACACTGAAGACGCTTTGGTATTTCAAGAAAAAAAAAAAAAATAATCATGATGGTACATTCCCTCCCCTCTGTACCATCAGCATGACTTTGGAAAAATTGCAGTCTCCAGATGATTTGAAAGCTTGGGGCGAAGAAGTCTCCACTGGCTGCTCACATTTCTGGTCTGCTTAACAATTATTGAGAGGATGGCTGCAATAGAATTAACGGCTGCTAAAGCAGTTAACAGTACGCATTATAATGGACTCGCGAAGTCAGGTCTTGCATGTGATACAAATGGAAAGCATTTCAGGAATCTAGGACAATATAGTCAATCAACAAGGTGACTCGAGACTCTGTCCTGAACAGCAGGAGGCCACTGTTAAGGTTACCCCTAGACATAGAATAGCGTCGCACGGGTAGTTTGCAATTCGGCTGCCAATTTAGCAAATGAAAAGGAACCCAGTTTAAAAGAAGCATTAACCGTATGCATGCTGGTGCTTTTTAAATGTTTATCAACGTCACAGCTCAGACATATCACAGGAAGCACCAACTGTACGCCACAGGAACAAGGGGAACCCAAATAATAACCCTTTCAGTTACAGAAGATGTGGGGTGTTACGTACATTATGCAAACTTGGCCACGGATCAGATAAAAAAAATAAATAAATGCTGCCTCCTGCATGAGAAACATGACGCAACACACGTATTCAGCATAGAAAGAGTTTGTGAGTCACACATCCTTACAGTCAACTTCTTAAATACTAATGGAAAGAAGTGACCGGCTAAAACAGGTTTATCAGACACCATAGACAGTGTTGCCATGTTACCTGGATGCTGTTCCATAATGCAGTGATGCAGTAACACGTACACGCCAATTCAATGAAATGCTCGAGGGGGGGGGGCGCTTAAATCTTATGTTTGCCCGATAACCAACAAGTTTCTTTTATGCTCTGGAGGGACAGTTTAAGGATTTCTCAGTAGCCAACAGTACAGCCATGCTGGTTTCCATTACAGAACAGAAGCACCAGAGTGTCGGACTAAAAATGGTTTATTAAACATACAGCCCGAGAAAAGCTGTATGTGGATTTTTATAGTGATATATCACAGATGCACTTAGAACTTTACAGTGTAACGGGAGGGGGGGGGGGCTGTAGGGTAATGCCGAAGACTGATATTTCTATGGAACAATTCGACTCAGCATAGGTTGATGACCTTCCGAGATAACATGTTACATTCTCGAGCATCTTTAAGTTTCTGAAGCTTATCGACAAATTCCAAAGCCATTTACACAATGAAACACTACATTCACTTCAGAGCTCTATATATTAATCTAATTTTCTACGATATTAGATCACGACAGATTTCAAGGTCAAGCGAGCCCATTTTAACACCATTTGGCTGGGCTCATTAACAATCACGCGAGACGTCCCAACCAGCAACATTCCCTTGAAGGCTCTGCTTATTGTCCATATGAGACAGACCTTTTAAAACTTAAGTGACGCTTGAACACACACTATATATATATATATCACACACACATATATATTACATATAATGAATAGATAGAGACCACCAACGCAACCCCTTCAGAGCCAGAAGTTGGAACCTAAGGAGTGGAATGACCCACATGGAAACGTGGGGGGGGGGGGG
>VKOC01000002.1:19976058-19989121 GCA_009364415.1 Spea multiplicata
AAAGAACAGCCCCGGAGGGAAAGAATTGGACAGAGGAGCCACATGAATGTAGTGCGGACGAGGTACCCATGGTCAAGCCTGTTTAAGGGGTTAAGGCATGACTAAGCAGAAATTTTGCCGCTGAAAGCTGAGGTATTGGTGGCACGTGCAGGGCCAGAGGGGGAGGGGGTAATTAGTTAATTACCCTCCCTAGGGGGGTATATAAGGAAGGGTCGTGGCCTATAGTGGCAACCATTTTCAGAAAAATTTTCCTACCCATCCCTCCCTTACTTTTGGCATTTGCCGGGTATTCTGGTTTTAAGCTGGTACGGTGCAGGAGTTAACCATCTAGGTATGGTTATTTGTGGTGCACAGAGGTGTAAGTGCAGGACACTCCAGGGGCATGCGCCCCTGTGAATCGTATGGTCATGTGACTGCCGCGCTGGGGACGCCGGCAGTTCCAGCAGGGATACAGGTGGTCACGCCCATACCAGCAGGTTACTGATTTGTTTATTCGGTTATTAAGTGGTTATTAAGTGGTTATTAAATGGTTACAATTGGTTATGTTTGCTTTCATTTTACAATAAATTATTGATTTATATTGTGTCAAATTTGTTGGGTTAATAATATTTGACACTGTGTAAAATATTAATAAAAGTTTAGTGTCGCGGTGCTGAAGTTATTTTTTAGTCCGCACCGCGGACAAATAATTCCATATCTGACGTTTAATAAAATTTTTGAAATAAAGAAGTGTCTCTTGTTTTATTTATAAAAGAGGTACCGAAACTGGACGCTACTACATTCATGGTAAAAGTGAGGCTGATGTATTATCTAAAGTTTGTGCTTTTAACCCGAGGAAGATGAAATCGGTGTCTCACTGTGATATGATATCAAATTCTGATCTGCTTGATTGTTTGATGCCTATGAGCATCCATGTCGTAAACAGGATGGTTAGGCAGATATAGTCAAGGATATTATTATTATATTATTATTTTTTATTTATTATTAAGTTTCAGCTTGAGGACAGATAACATTATGGGGAGAGTCATACAGAGCCTAACAACAGGAAGGATACATTATTATTCAAATTCCATACACACAAGATAGGACTTTTTTACATGTATAGTACATTGATTTTTTTTCAGATATATACACTATTTTACATAGGTTTATGTTGTGCCTATAACTGTCAAATATGTTTGGGAAAAGTGATGGACCCAATTTAAGGAAGTGACTGAGTAATGTTCTAAGTGTTATCCTAAAATTACAGTATGATCGTGGCCTTGGGGGAGTTTGGCATCTCTGATCTCCCAACACTGAACATTATTGCTTTACATCAGTTGATTACAATAGCAAATGACACTCCTGAAAGATTCACCGATTTAACAGTACACAATCTGATAATTCTGCACACAAAATGTAGACATTTATGCAAACTGACAGCTAAATGAAACAAGAATGTATGCTATACAGTTATGTTTTAGCTTTAATATAATATAAAAGAACTTGACAGTTTCCCTTTTAAATCATCCAAAATCAGAAGAAAATCTATGTAGCTGCCACAGCGTATTTGGCTCAACCTATATTCCAAGTATGGTTAATAACAGCCAACATGAAATGGGTTAACCTCAATAGCCTGTTTTCTTGGTGAGTATTTCGAATAGGTTAATAACGTTACTTGTGTTTACCCTCTAGTAATTTAAGAGGCTTTAACCCTTTGTGTACAAAGTGTCAAACCCCCACAATGCACACCTCTTAGCTGCAGCATTTATAGGCTTAAGCAGATCTCACATCATAACAGCAATAATTAATAATGCAGCAGGAAGGCAAGTTAATAATCAGTTTGCGGTTGAACTGACATCAAGGGAAACGATTATTTAGTATTATGGCTTGAATGCCTCATTATCTTTCTGCTTAGAAATGATCATATTTCGTCCTGATAAAGAATCACTAAGTATGCCTTTTAGATGTCGCAACACTTTTAGTAAGTAACATTTCCGCTGTATTCTTTGGTATCTTAATTCATCCAACAAATACAGTATGTTTGTAAGTGGACATCAACACTATTGCAAACAGCAATGTATGGAAAATCCAAGTTAGACTTGGGCCTTTCAATTACCGTATTGTCCTGTGCTGACAACCCCTCTCATAATGGACTGCAAGCCTTTTAAAACAGACTGATTTACAAGCAAAATGTTTGTTTGCATTACCAAGTAATTTCCAATGGCTTTGCATTTTTGGGGTAATGATACAATACTGGTTCTTCATCTTCCTGTAACAGCCAGTACACACAAAGGATTTTTTATCTGAGTGGAGTACCATAGTCTTGGCAAGAAAAAAATCTTTTTCTGGAGCATTTGGAAAAAATTACAGGGCCTACTGTACCAATGTAATTAATCCTAATGTTGACATAGGCATCCTGAGGGTGACCTTCCTTCTTAAAGGTAAACTGAGATGGATACTTAATTTTCAGATATGTCAGGGATGGACACCCTATTAAAACTGACAAGTTCTTCATAACAGTAAATCAATTTGAGCTTCAACCTCTGTGTCCCAGTGGGGCTTACAGAAGACATTAATGCTAATGTTACATCTTTAATTCGGGTCTCGCCAGCTGAATTTATATTCCTTTTGATCCCAATACAAAATAAAAAATATGTTGTAATGTTGTGTTGAAAATGACACATTATATTAATGCTGTTTCCTCTTCATAATTTTTCCTTAATGTTATTAATACCATCTATCCATGTAATGTGATTGTAGTCTAATTTGTTGGGAAAAGTTTATGATATATTCATGTTTTCTATTTGTATCTATGCATACAACCATACCAAAAGAGTTCACCAACGAGAGCAACAAGTCCCACAAGGAAGGACAAGGAGGAACGTAGAAGCACCCCTTCAATCAACACTACATTGATCAGTCATCAACTGATACCATACTGGTTTATTGTATTTGTTCCACTCCTTTTACTCTCCTCCAATGTGGAGATTGATTTCACTCCCATCACCATCATTCTCCAAGTACCATGTCCACAATCTCTATTGTTAACTTCCTCCATTATTATTATAATTTTTCTTGCTTCCTCGTTACTTTCTTCTTCCCTTCTCTTTTCCTAGGTGCTTTTAACCTTCACCAACTCTTTCTCCCCCATCCCACTCTCAGCAATCTCTCTGCTCTCACAAGTCCTATTCCCACCTTCTTTCACTCTCTCTCCTTCTACTCTTAGCAGCTGGGAATATCTCCCCCAAATGCTGGGCCTCCCTTAGTGCGCCTTTATTCACTATCTGTTCTAAGTCCCTTTTCCTCCTCTTTGACCATTACTTTTTATCTTGCTCTCTCATCGTGCTTCTTGCTTCTTCCATTTCCTTCAAAAACCTAGCCTGACTAGAGACCTCAACCTCTCCTGCCTCCTCTCCCCATCTCAAACATGTCATGCCCTAACCCCAACTAATACTTGCTCTTCACTAACCCGATGCCTTCAACACTGCTGAATGTATTTAGGGGGAAGTCTCATACTATGTGTAAGATTTCCTGCACTATAACTTCATGCTATGTTCCTACTACTCTGCCCTCCCTCTGCCCTCTCATAACACTAAATGCCTCTTCAGCACTTTCAATTCTCTTCTTCACCCATCACAACTACTTCTTTCACTAACCTTAGTACCACCTAACTTACTGTATGTGACTATGCCAAATACTTAATATGATAGTAAAATTAAAATCAGATTTGAAATATCTCCATAGTCCCACTCCTGTCTCCCTGATTCTGCACCCTCCCGTACAATGTCCTCCTCTTCCTATTCTGCATTAAACCACTTCTTTCTTGTTACTTAAGGTTTGTGCCTTTATTCTTTACTCTTCTCCAGCCACATGTTCCCTTGTTCTTATCTCTTCTTACTTCATATCTCTTCTTAGCTCATATCTTTAATCTCTCCCTCTCTCTTGGAACTGTCCTATCCCCCTTCAAGCATGCTACCATAAATCCCATCTTGAAAAAGCCCTCCCTGGACCCGACTGATCTGTCCAACTACAATGCCATCGACATTTGTCCTCTTGCCTTCAAGATTCCTTAACACATTTGTAGTCTAATTTCTAGTTCTCATGGATGCGTGCCAGATTTTCTCACACGCTGCCCCTGTCCTCAGTGCCAAGGAATATAATGGTGCTATATAAAACAATACATAATAAAGATACAACTCCAATATTATGGCAGTCTTTTATAGGGAACTAGGGAAGGGGTTTTCATAGCATGGTTAGAGGTGGGGGAACAGCAGTAAGTAGATTAGCATTTAGTGGTTCTTTCATTACAACAGAAACATTTGGTTTTTCTGGACTATCTAGAAATTTCTTTTCTAGCTTTAGAGTTCCTGAAACAGTTAAAATTGTTAAAATTGTGAACATGTCCATAGCCGTTAAACACTTGCTTAAAAATGCAACCACCTCCCCTCTGGATTGTAAACTCTTTGGATTATGCATCATGAGATGTTGAAACAGATTGGATTGCAAACTGAATTCCTTTTCCTTGTCGCAGTTTGAGAAAGACTGGGTCCCTTTTGGAGTCTGAGATCTGAACTGTATGACCTGGGCAATTTGTTTGCCTAGTGTATTTGGACTTTTCAATTCCCTGGAAATTTTGCTGGATTTACCTCCCAGAGGAAAAGGTACTGGCCCACCCCTACATAGGCCCCAACAACATCCCTTGAAACTAGAGGGTGCCATTGTAGGTGATTCACCCTAACTACAAATTGTTGATTATTAATAACAATAATAATAATAATAGTAATAATGATCTTTTCTGAACAGGAAATGCCCAAACAGAAGTTAAGGCAGTCAAACCCATTTTTAATGTAACAGCACTAAGTCTGAATACTATTTTATTGTATTTACCAGTGTGCAGTCGGGGTTGTCGTGTAATTTTGATTTCAGGTTACAAACATACATAGAATTTACCTAAACACAGATTAAACAGCATTCCCTGGAAAAAAAAGTCTATTGCTCACACCATTTGAACTATAGTTTGGTGATTATCAGCTATTTTCACAACACATTCCACATGAACCTCACCTTTTCGATCTATATATTTTTCCCATCACCTCCTGTTTGAAAGCAGTTCTGTGGTCTTAGAGGAGAAATTATACACTGATTGTGATGGAGCTTAGACATTCAATATAACTACAGGTATTGTTGTATTTGTCCCTCCACCAGCTCTTTATTTCCTTTCACTGCATGCTTTTAAACGTTAAGAAAAGTTTTAAGATAAGTTTAGTTAAGACCTGCAGATCAGCTTGTCGGATAAAGAGTCGAGTAATACCCTTCAAAACATCCATAAAGTTCCGATTTGTATGCTGATTCGAGGAGGAAGCATATAAGAAAGGAGCAAGGTAGTATATCACCACAGTCACACTACACAGAACCTTCCTGAACTTATCAGACAGAAGTTTCCATGGGTGCAGAACACCTGATACTTGCCTCCATTCATGGTGATAATGCACCATCATCAGGACTAGGGAGACAGGTGTTCCAAATCCTGACGCCCAGGTTGCACTCCAGTCTCAAGATGCCCATCCAAAGCCAACCAGCAATTCATTCACAGAATTTGTTCCACCTCCTCACAAACAATAGCATCAAAAAATGAGGAGGCCAGCCTCCCAAAGTCATGCAAAATATATGGCACATCTTCATGGTGGAAAAAAATGACAGCAAAGATCCAGAACAAAATGGATAAATTCCAGGACATTTGGTCCCATTGCATCGCTAGATTCTCACCCTCCACAACCAAGGAGGGTCAGTGTGCTACTTCTTATGAATTAGTTTCATAATAAGGGTTTATTCACCCCAGTTTTATCAGATAAAAAAAACAAGACAGGAGTGACATTATTAGTTCTATGATTTTAACATTTTCAAAGCAGCATATATTAGTATGTGTAAGCAAAGTATTGTAGCAGTAAGTCCTGTAACAATGGCTGACCCAAAGCATTTGTTTGATATGAATTTTTCTATATATAAAATGAATAAAATATATAAAAAAAGAAAACACAGGATTTTGTAAAAACAAAACAGAATCTCAGAAGAGTTGCTCTTGACACCTGCAGTGGAGGCTAAAATAAGTATTTGTGGTACTGGTTACAATCATAATAAACAAAATAATAAACATACTGTAAATTATTTGTGCTCGAGTTGTGTTGGTCAACTTTGTCCCCGACAGGCTTGAAATAATTTTAAATTAGATTTTCACATCCTAAAAATAATTTATTGAACACAACATCCATTAAATAAATGTCGGTATTTATTAAATGCCATTGATCATATTTCAGAACATGTATTACCGCTTATCATGTTAAATTATCTTCCTTTGTAAATATATTGCATCTGTTGCAGAAATACTTTTCATTGCTTTCTACATATCCTGTGGGAATGGGGTAGCAGTTGTTTTCTTTATGCCTTATTGTTAAGTTACAAAGCAGACTAAATTTTCCTTCTACATGTTTTTTTCCTTGTTTGTTTATATACTGATTTACAACCACAGCTAAAGATGAAATGAAACAAGAGAACTTAAAAAATCTGTGCATTACCGTGCAGCTAAAAACAGCAATGGAGGATCAAGATGAGATCTAGACAAGCAATATATTGACAAAGCATGCTGTCTTATTATTTGTTACAATATGTATATTAGAAATGGGATGTCACTACATTTATATTATTGATTTTGTAGAAACAATAAACGTTATATTTTTAGGTTCACTAGATTTGTGTAGGAGCGAGATAGAGCTGTCAATTTCAGGTTTCTTAATCATTTTTAGAGAGTCATTTAGAATAACAGCAACTGGATGATAAAATAAAGATCACAAATAACCCCATATGGTAAAATTTGCAATTATTAGCAGGTTCTCCTTATGAGCCTATTTAACATATATTCTTGAAATGTTCCTCCATCTCTACCCGGCAAGACCCCGGCACTGTGTAAAGTATGTCATGGAGGCTGCATTGACTTCCGACGAAGCTGACTTATGTTAGCAAAACGCGTGTCGGGCATCTGTTGGAATATGTAGGGAAAGAAAGATTAAGTATTCTCTTGGTTACATAGGTGATATAAATCTAATTGTGTGAATTAGAATGCTAGTTAGACTTTGGCATACCTGGGAACTCTCCGGGTTTGACACGCCCCGCTCCCTGCCAATTTTCCCTTTAAATGGGGGTGTTTCCTGCCGCCATCAGCTCGAACACCCGCAACATCAGCGGAAACGCCATCAATGTCAGCGGGAACTCCCACTGACTTCAGCAGGAACTCCCTGGCCACGTCCCGCAAGGGAAGGCTTCGGGTAGCCGGAAGCCAGAAGTTTCCAGGTATGGACATTGGTAACTTACACTTTTTTAACTGAAGCAAGGGCAACATAATTTGGGGATAGGTGATGAACTGTTTGTTTACTACCCATAGTAGGAAGTGTTGCTACAATGTTCAATATTTTTTTACCAAAGTTTCTATGCTAGGTATCAATAACAAATAAACACTGATTTCAATGGGGTGGTTTCTGATTTTAGTAATACACATTAAATAATAAGTTTTTAGGTGGGAGATTTCCTATATGCTCTTTCATATCTGTTTGTTTTTCCTGAGTTCTGAGATTTAGTTCTCTTTTCTACATTTGTGACAGTGGTGTGATAATCTGCTTGTATGGCAACACTAACTTTATCTTAATATTTAATCATAGAATTTGACAGCAGATAAAAACAATTTGGTCCAACTAGTCTCTCTGTTTTTCCTGATGTAAAAACTCAATCTATCTTTGACATCTTTCTGGTGGTATGGTCTAAAAAACTGTAGGCAATAAGTATTGTCCAGAAAGCTATTAAGCAGCAAAACCACATCCTTTCTTCTACCGATGCCTCTAACTATATAACCCAGCACCCTGCTTTTTTGAATTGTTGCATTATCTTCTGACATATAAGTCATTAGAAATAATTATTCCCAAATCCCTCTCTTCTGTTGTCGCTGACAGCACGGTATCCCAATGCTTTCTCCTGGCTTTTGATTTTTACGGTCAAAGTGCATTATTTACATTTGTCAACACTGCTGCACTTGACAATTCTTCTACTCAACGGAAATCATTAGCTATTTGGCTTATTCCACTACCTTGTTGCAGACCTTTGTATCATCTGCGAAAAAAGATGTACCTTACCTTTGCAACCTTTTGTAACATTGCTAATTAACATATAATAAAACGTTCCCTGAGGTATACCTCATTTACAAGACCTTCTTTTGAATATAAACAATTCACTACAAACTTCTGTCTCCTGTAACTCAAAGATTTCCTTATCCATTCAACTATTTTTTTAAACTTCATGTTCTAATTTCCATTTTAATATGGCGCTATATTTCCATGATATCTAACAATTTGCAATCATCTACATCTCTTAACAACAGTATAAATACAGTAAGAGTACATTTATACTATTCATCTCGCCATAGCCACCCAACATTAATTTGAATTATTTACTTTGCAGATTACTTTGCAGATTACTGGTGTTAATACATATATATATCAATAAAGGGGAACAATTGTTTATTACCACCACAATATCCAAAAATAGATTTAGAGCTGTATATTCCATTAAACAAAATATGAATTTAATAACAAATTAAGCATTCTCATTGCACTAAATTGTAAAGAAGAAAATTACTGAAAAGCAAGTTTTTTTTACACATAACCCTTGATCCATTACTAAGTTCATCCAAACTGCAAAACAGCAGCATGTTTGGGAATAACCAACATCTTTGAGAGAAAATAATATAATTATAAAATAATTTTATAATTATTTACTCCCCAGGCATGTGAATATAAGTTTTTTCCAGGAATAAAATAATTGGCATCACAAAACTAGCTTATGTGATCCAAGAATTTTATTTTACTCCCCCACAACTACAAGTTGCAGTCATAACACCATCTGGATGCCACTTCTTAATTAGTTTTTTGAAAAGTTGAAGTTTTGTAAGAGTACATGGAGGTTTCAAAGATTTTGGGAAAACATAAGGCCATTTCCAGGTAATGGTCCAAAAAATTAATACATAAATGCAATGCTTGAAAAACAGATTTGATGTTAATCAACAACTCTAAATATCTCTTTGCTTGCCCTTTTGGTTAATTTTTTCTTAGATTGATTTTTTTTGGTATTACAATATGCATATTTTTATATGTATAACATGAGCCTTAAATAAATTGAAACACTCAATCATGCTCTCTGAATGGCTTAGCAGACCACTTAGGTGCACTCCACTCTTCATCTTCTTGTTCTTCTCTCTTCTATCTTCTTTCTTCCACATCTCCACGGACATGGCCTCCTGGTGAAGAGGATGTCACCAGAAGCTCTGCCATTTTTGGGGAGTTCACCGGGACATCAAAGAAAGAAGGAAGGAGGTAGAAGACACTAGAGAAGAAGTGGAGCTGCGACACAGAAGTGGTCAGCGGAGAATGTAGGTAGACATCAAGAGAGCATGAGAGTGAATGTAAATAACAGCGTGAGAGAACGTGAAAGATAGTATGAGAGAGTGGGAGTGTACTTCTGCAATAGAGGGGAGCCTATGGGCACACCCTCTCACCCGTTCCTCCAATCCGGGGAGTGTGCCTGGAAGTTATACCTTTTTGAGGAAGTTTTCTGGGAGGCCAGATTAATGAATACCTGTTCGCTGAGAAAAATACATTTTTCTGTACTTGTCTTTCTATCTGCATTATTGTGCCCTTTCTGTGCATAAAAGGATGGAGCCACAGGGCAGCCTTTCCCTTCTTCCACCTATCAGGGGAGATGGTGCTGCCCTTTTGTGCAAGTTCACTAGGAGACCATGTCTAGGGAGAAGGAGATGAAGAAAGAAGACAGGAGAACAAACTGCAAGAGAAGAAGTGGAACTAGTGAACTAAGGGGCATGGTTCAAGATTGCTTTGTACACCTTCCTTACTGTCTCTCCATATCTTTTTTTTTCTTCCTAAACGTTTTTGCTCCTTCCATTTTAGTTTCCCCACATTTTTTTATAAAATCTCTTTCTTTATTACTACTTTTTGACTTTTTTATTCCCCTCCTTTGTCTCTTTCCCATAATACTTTATTAGAGTACTCTTCTCTTTTGTCTTTATCTAACCTCCCACTATTACATCTACCTCATGCTTTAAATCTCACTATTATATCTGATTAAGCTCCATATTATAACCTCCAGCTCCTAGTCATATTTCTTCCCAGCCTCAGTATTTTCCCCAGCACTTTTACACTTGCTTACATGTACATACACACTCATAACTTCATATAGACACATGTATACAAACACATCTTTAATCCAGTTCACATTGGAAATATGAATCTGTTTATATATACAAATGTGATTCAGATTTTTATTCCTGCACTTGCTTATCCACTTCCATACACTAACACACTTTCACACACACAAAGTCGCTCCATTTTTTCCACATTGCCCTTAAGTAGTCTAGCTGCTAGTAGCAGTGTCTCATAGTATTGATCTCCTGTGGTGACCTGATTTGATTTATTGACATTCCTTACTTCTCCAATTCTGACCTCAGCTAGTTCCTGTTTTTGCCTGCACTGACTTTTGGGCTGATTCCTGACATTCTGTACCTCTCCATTCCTGAGCCTGACCTTATTCTACACTGTCTGGGTTGTAGTTTATGCTTAATTCCCCAGTCTTTTACTACCACTCTCACACAATAAAGCCTTATTTCCAGGTACACAGGATACCTCCCTAACCCCATTTATGCCGGAAGGGGTGAAGTGGTGTAGACTACAGTATCATTGTCAGGGGAGTTGATTCCAAATGTAACACCAACTTTCTCTTTTCAGCTACTTTATCTCCAAATACTGTATTATATTTCTGATATCACCAAGGCCTAGGGTACAATGAAGAAGCTAACCCACTTTAAGCAAAATACAAGATGCTTTATTAACGTGTTGGTTCATGATCAGAGTCTCACCTCTGGTGTCAAAAGGATTCTTGTGCCAGACCACAATACAACTGGTGGAGCTGCCCATCAATTACCCATGATTGAGATAATTAAAACAATTAAACTAGTTAGCAATTCAGATTCTGCTGCATTGCCCTACTCATCCTGTAGATGTTTATAGGAAGTCTCTAGCTAAATATTTATGAACCATGGACTGGGTGAACCCAGTGACATTTCTCATAAGCTGCCCACTTCAAAAATTGTAGGTCAGTGATAAATATATATATAACTTCCACCCCCCCTTTTTGTTTCTCCCTACTTCTCCCCCATGTATCATTAGGTTTATGGTCTATGATCAGTGGCCATTTTACTTCTGCCTATTTTCATTCTGTTTTATGCCTTGGTGTCTAGAAGTTCATAGTCTGCTTTATATTGTGTTTACAATTACTCTGAATGGTTTGAATTACTCTGCACTATTTGGGGCAAGAGTGCCATCTTTCATACCTTGATTGATCTGTATCTTTATCCATGTTATTACACAAAATGTAATAAACTTTTTTTTTTGTAAAGTTTATTGGGATTAAACTGTGATCCAGGACATGCTAAATACACATATCTGAAGTGTAAAGATATGAACCTGAAAATCTTTTAACAGAACATAATTCATGGTTCAGAACCACATATTATATTCCAATCATCTAGCTGCCAAACTTAATAGTAACTATTTGCATGGTTGATTATGAAGATAAATGGTTGTTTTTTGAACAGCAATTATGTATTAGACAATTCAGTAGAAAATGCACAGAATTTAGAAAGCTGATCTGTTTCCGGATGGATGTTAAGGTAGGGGAAGAAATGTCTTCCCTTACAACAACATGATATTGTAGAACTCATCCATGCACAATTACAAGGACTACAAAAGAGTGAAGCAATAGAAAGAGAGAAAGCGCATTATGTAAAGATGATGGCGTACCTAGAGTATTCTGCACCCGTGGCAGATCCTCCTCATTCATGTTCCCGCACCCCCTTACCTCTCTTGGAGATTTTACTGATCTGGGGGCCAGCCAAGCATCACTGGGGCCACTCGATTTTGGTCTGCTTCCAGTAAGGTCGTTAGGGGATCTGATAAAGAAGTATATGGCTAGGATACTAATGTTTTTCCACACTGGAGCAGTCCAGGATCAAAATCATCAAATGGGTATAAAAAGTTTGTGTCAAGGGTTAAAGGGTGGGGCATCTGGTATTTGAAAGGAATGCTACTAATCTGTTCTATATTGAATCTTTTCAATCTGGCAATCCATGAGGTGGTGGAATAGGCTGTGTAGCTGGGGTGTGGGGCTCAAGCTGTCTTAAGGGTTTAAACAGAGTAGTTGTGGTAGGTGACTTTGCCGGTCAGGGATTATAAGTAGTGAAAATGGAAGTTAGTGCTAGTTTTCGATTATGACCTCTTTTCTCCTCTTTTGAAATAATGCTCCCTCCTGTCCATTGTCAAATTGTTTTATCACATCCAAATATTAATTTAAATAAGAGCATCTATTTCCTCATTTGCCTGCTGAAAGTATCTTTTAGTAACCGTTTGGAAGGTCGAAAAGCTCGTACCCTGAGTTATGTAATACCGGCAAGTTGCAAATCCTTAACTCTTACTAGATAAGGGAAAATGGGATGGCGATAAAACAAAATCATGTTGAAGGCCCTAAGACATAGCACCCATATTCCATAATTGGCTTACTAAAGATTACAAGAGTCTGTCCCACTCAGTGGCATCTCCAGCTTTCATATTTAGTGGGGGCACATGGGGGGCTAGGGACCAGAGTAGGGGGGCCAATTATAAAACGGTACATATACACTATATATATATATATATATATATATTAGTAAGACATGCATTTTTAACTACATAATATGTACATAATATGTACTTATCTCTTTGAAGTAAAGACCGTGATTGAAATATGATTTCAAAACAGCTGAACTGGCAGTTATTTTTCATTCTTTAATATTGCACCCTGCTGCCGATATATAGAAATATTACACCCTGCTTCTGATATATATTAATATTAGCCCCTGCTGCGGATATATATTAATATTAGCCCCTGCTGTGGATATATACTTATATTATACCCTGAAGCCGATATACATAAA
>VKOC01000002.1:19989221-20003966 GCA_009364415.1 Spea multiplicata
ATTATATCTTAGAGCAATGAATATTTTACCAGCGTGGTGAGCTCATCGCTATAGACAGAGATATACAATTTATCAACACAGCATGTGAACTGCAGGGATTCATGTAAATTTGCACAACAGTGGGTGTCTGTGGTAAATACTTGACATGCAATGCTATGGGCTAGATTAAAGGGATATTAACCCCACTAAAGTTATGTAAAATTACAGGAAAAATAGCTTCCTTAACCTTATTTTGGATCAGTAGCGTCTACTATCATTGTAATTTTTTTGGTGACTTTGCCCAAAACTGTTTTACGAAAAAGACAGGCTTTGTTTGACAGATAACTACCGGTAATAACATTTGCTCCAAGTACTCTTAGGACACTAACATGAAAGATTACATTTTATTTGTTTGGTTATTTTTTTATAATGTAATTTTGTAATTCAATTTATGAATGAAATTTTGAATTCAATTTATTCAAATTATGAGTAAATATTTTATGTATATGACTCTATGCTGTCATTTTCAGTTAATTAATCATTATACTTTTTAGTGAGCCATGGGCCTGTACCATGGCATTTAAGGAATTAGTAAAATATACACACAAAAAAAGATTAACTTTATCCTCTGACCACATGAAGCAAAAAAGTGCACAAAAGTATGTAAACATGCTCCCGTACACTCTGGGACCCTTTTGAAATCTACTGCCGTTCGGTGCCGATCAGATTCCCTCTTTTTTGAGGTGTAATGAGGCAAGTCCTGACAAGTGAAAACAGACATGGTACGGCCTGATACTTTCAAAGTAACTTGTATACTCACTAATACATGAGAAGAACGAGAGTACATGCAAGTGCATGTGGCCTAGAATTGTCCAATTTAAAAATGAAAAGAATAAGGGTCCCTACTGCCCTTATCTTTAGATCCCACAGATGGGAGGACAAGGTCTATCCAATTGTTGACAGTGAAAATCAGCCTCCAACTTCTTGGCATCCAGCTTGTACAAGCATTGTTTAATACTTACCTTTCAGGGCATTTGTTCTTTTTAACCCGCTAATGACAAAGCCCGTACATTGTCCTTAAGGGGTAAGCAGTGCCCTAGAGCACTGATCTTCTTCCTCAAGCATGTAAATGTATGAAAGAAAGAAAAGACAAAATAAATTATATCTGGGAATTCAATAATAAGTAAAATGAGCTACACATATACCTGTCAGAGAAAAAACCCCCAAAAGTGCAATAACAATAATAACGATCAGAAAGTAGAAAAATTATCTACTCAAGTCAGAATTATGAAGTTGTAACACTACCCATTTTTGCATGAGCTTTGACTATTCTTTTTCTAGAAGGCAGTGTTACAGAGTAAATATAATTGGCCAGCAACAGAGGGATCATCAATATTGTTCCCCTAATGGGTACGTGAGAAGACAGTTGTGCCTCCTTAATTAATGATTTCTTTCTGGGAACTTTGACCATGACCACACTGGATGTATGACTATGATCTGACTACACAACACAATCTTCACTGTATGGTTTTTTAGTATGAGGTAATTTTTAATGGCACCAACTAACTTCAACTTTTATTGCTTGTAAATCCCATACTTAGACAAAAGCAACATTATCAAAAGCACAGAAAAACTGCTATTTTCATTTTAAAAATACCGTATTTGCTTGATTATAAAGGATGACTCCCCAAAATCAGAATAATTTAGGGGGGGGAACCTGAATATAAGATGACCTTATAGGAAAAGAGTTTTACAAGTAAATATTAATTAATATAAACTATGTTTGAGAAAAATATTTTTTTGTTTTAATTTCCTTTTATTTGCCTACCTGCCCCCCCCCAGTTATGCACATCTGCCCCCAGGCTTGCCACTCTGCCCCCAGAAATGCCTTATACCCCTATATGCCACTCTACCTCCCTGATATGCCTTATACCCTCATATATGCCACTCTGCCCCATGATATGCCTTTTAACCCCCTATATGCCACTCTTGCTCCAGAAATGCCTTATACCCCCTATATATCACTCTGCCTCCAGAAATGCCTTATACCCCTATATGCCAAGGGCATATCATGGGACAAAGTGACATATAGGGGGTATAATAATTTATAAATGGGGTAAATATAGACAGGAAAACTGTCCAGAGCTGGTGAGTGCTAGAAGTGTGGGGGCATTTGGACATAATTGGCTGCCAGCAATGAACAGATATTTTAATACACTGAATACCTTTTCAGGACAGGCATGTCAATAAATGAAAGCACTGCTACAAGGAAGTGGCAACAATCTAATAGGAACAGTTTAATGTCCCTAACAACACCATTAAAGAAGACTGTATATTAAAGTACTCTGTAAGCATCTCCGTGGTCTGAGATTGGGAAGTAGCGCTACTGTAAATACAAATATAATTTACGAATTGATCCCCTAGAATGAAGGAGACAGAGGCACTGGGCCTAGGCAGGCATTGACAGACAGACACATCCAGCAACCAATGGAGTTGGACGGCACCCACCAAAGTATCAATGGCCTCTGCTCAAGTGACTGATGCTCAGGTGGCTTTAGTGCTACTGCTCTGTATGGGTGCAGGGGATTGGACATGTGGGTGGTGCTACTGCCACTGGGAATTTCCATTTCCAACTTCCATTTTCAACTCTCCTTTGCTTAGCATGCCCTTTTTGTGCTGCATGCCCCTCCAAATGTTAGAATTACTTTTAAGGGCCAACATGCCCTTAACCTTTGAGTTACAGAAGGTGGCCAGCATGTACTCCATGATTTTTTTGGCTACTTCTACCTATCAGTCATTAATACGTACCCTCCTACACACAGTTGCTTCCTGTTTTACTTCCTTCTTATGACTGGTGCTGAGGGCTGGGATATGGCATTATAACCTAGCGCTTAGCATTAATTTGGGGCCGGTTAGGGAAAGATCTATGATC
This sequence comes from Spea multiplicata, assembly GCA_009364415.1. Taxonomy (NCBI): domain Eukaryota; kingdom Metazoa; phylum Chordata; class Amphibia; order Anura; family Pelobatidae; genus Spea; species Spea multiplicata. The sequence continues at coordinate 19,992,133 of VKOC01000002.1, forward strand.
TCCCCAGCCAGCCAATAGCGCCGAATGAAGACTATGGGTCTAATGTATGCTTTAGCCCCAGAATCTCCATTTGGGCCTATGAAGCTGAGCCATGGGGCTTCAGACCCAGAAGCCCCTCTTGTGAGTCACCCTAATGCAGGATATTCATAGCAGCCAATTGATCACAGGTAGTGTTAATTGAAGTGCTTGGTGTCATGAAGAAACTATTGTAACTGTGTAAGTTGTGCAGGAGAGGCTGTGTGAATGTACAGTATATGTGAGTACGGTAATTATATACTTATACCTGACTTCCACCATTCAGTTACCTAACTTCCTGGGTGTACTATGATAGGCCTACCTAATAAAAAATGAAATTAAAACCTTGTGTTAAATTAACAGAATGTATTGCATTAAGGCAGGGGTGTCCAAGTTTTTTCTGCAGTGGGCCACTTCATCAGAATTGTATACGTGCGAGGGCCTGCATATCTTATTTAGCCTTTAATAAGATATGCAGATTAAAATAAAGTAAAGCAAACAAAACCTTTACTTTTCCTCTCACTGATTTCTGGGCCTAGAAACTTTTGTGACCCCAAATTCAGGATTCTGGATAAGTAAAAATGAAATAGTTCTATTTATTCTAGGGATGCATCAAAATGAAAATTTGGGACGCGAAACCGAAAATTCAGGGTTCACTTAGCCGAAGCTGAAAATGACCCCTCCACCTTCAAAATAATTAAAAAATCCCACTTTTAATAAAAGTAAGTTACATACCAAACTTGTCAAATAAAACTAAAAAAATGTTATATATATATATATATAATATAATATATATATATACCGTATTTGCTCAATTATAAAACAAGGTTTTTTTCAGAGCAAATGCTCTGAAAAATACCCCTCGTCTTATAACCGAGGTCGTCTTCTAATCAGACCTCAAAAAAATTTCGGCTGGGGCCAGGCTGCTTACCGGTGCTTTGGTGGCGAGCACCGTCTCTTCTCCTAGCAGCAGGAGAACAGGAAGCCAGCAAAGTCGTCACATAACTCTGCCTCGCCCCTCCTTCCTCTGGGGCGGGGCCAGAGAAGTTGCTCGCACAGCCGGGCCCCTGCAGAAGTCTGAGAGATCTGCAGTTCAGGTAAGGGGGTTGGGGGAGGGTGTATGAGCAAGTATGTGTGCTTAATGGAATGGATGAGTATTAAAATGTTTGTGAATGAGTGAGTGATAGCATAGATGTGTAAGGGTGGTGGTGGCGGTTGCAGCATGGCATAGGCAGGCTGTAATCACAATCCTATCATCCCTAGGTTCCAGCATGTACTGGCTGAGCCTTGGCTTGATAGAGTGTGATTGCTGTTAGCAGTTTTTTATATATATATATATATATAGTATATATACATCCAGAAATGCCTTTTAAAGCCCTGTATGCCACTCTGCCCCATGATATACCTTTTAACCCCCTATATGCCAGATTGGCATATAGAGGTATAAGGCATATCATGGGGCAGAGGGGCATATAGGGGGTTAAAAGGCATATCATGGGGCACAGTGGCATATAGAGGGTTATAAGGCATTTCTGGGAGCAGAGTAGCAAGCCTGGGGGCAGATGTGCATAACTGAAGGACAGATTGGCAAATAAAAGGAAATAAAAAATATATATATTTTTCTCAATCATAGCTTTTATGAAATATGAAAAAATAGTTTACATGAATTAATATTTACTAGAATTTTTTTTTTCCTATAGGGTAGTCTTATATCCAGACCTTTTCTTTTTTTCCTAAATTAATATTTAGATTTTGGGGGGTCGTCTTATAATCAGGGTCGTCTTATAATCGGGCAAATATGGTATATATTATGATTGTTAACAGCAATCTCAGGCATACCCAGACTCCAGCATGTACTGGTTGGCTGGGCATGATAGGAGTGTGATTGCGGTCAACAATCATATATGAATTAATATTATTATTGTATTTTTTGTCCAATTTTGGTGTGTTAACCACACGTTTATTAAAAGTAAGTAACACATCAAAATGGGACAAAAAATTCAACAATATGACTTGGCATGATAGGAGTGTGATTGCTAACAGCAATCACACCCCTATCATACATAGGCAACCAGTAAATGCTGGAACCTAGACATGATGGGACTGTGATTGCTGTTAGCAATCACATTCCTATCATGCCAAGTCAGCCAGTACATGCTGAAACCTGGCTAGCTGCCCCCCTTGTGTATTGATGCCAGCAGTATGGGGTTTGCACATCACAGCCACCCTGTACCATGCCCCCCACTTACACATTCATGCTATCACACGCACACACACTAATTCATATACTCATTCATTCACAGATTAATTCCCTAAATCACGCATACTCATTCAAACACCCTCCCCCACCCTCTTACCTGCACTGCAGCTCTCTCGATGCGACTCACAGGCTTCAGCAGGGGGCATTCTCTTGTACTGCACAGAGGAAGCAGGACTGAAGCAGAGTCATGTGATGTCACATACATTCACGCGACTCTGCTGGGTTCCGCTTCCTCTGTGCAGTACAAAGTACAGTGAGATCTCTGCAGGCCGCATGTTGGACGCCCCTGCACTAAGGAATACTTTCTGGATTATTTTTAACACCTTAAAATGTCATTGTATTACCCATTAAAATGTGTTGCCAGAATTGACCACCAATATATTTCTTTGCTGTTAAATGCATATAAGTAAAATTAAGACGGCTTTGGAAAAGAGTTGGAACATCTCACCAACACTGAATCACTGAAGTTGGCAAACAGCACCATATGTTCACACTATAATTTCAGGGTCTAGAAGTCTGGTATGTTTAAAACTAATGAGTCATTGATTTACATCAGAGAAATCACTTAACAGGATATGTTTTGTGCTAATTATTCAACAGCTTATTGGAAATGTGTTGATGCATGCACAGGCTCTCTTCCCATACTAATCATTACCTGTGTTTATGTGGGTAACTTATCTAGCAAAATAAGAAACTTATTGCATTCTGTTCGTGTTTTCTGGTAATTTTTATCCCGCAGCCATTCACCATTTTGGTAGCCCTCCCCTGAACTCTCTCCAAAATGTCAATATCGTTCTGGAGATGGTGTCTCCAGAACTGAACTCAGTATTGTATGTGAAGTCCGACCAGAGATCTGTAAAGTGGCAAAACCACCTCCCTAATGCTGCTACTAATGCCTCTAGCTATACAAACCAGCACCCTGCTTCCTTTTTTTCGATTTCATCATGGGTTTCTCCCCCTAAACTTCTCTGTGAAAATAATTGGTATAACAATTACTACATGCCTGCGTATTGATTTTGGGAAGTATTCACTAAGAAGCATACCTGGGAACTTCTCGGCTCCAGTTACCTGGAGCCTTCCCTTGCGGGACGCGGCCAGGACTGGACACTGACGTCGGGGGCGTTCACGCTGACAGCAGCGGAAAACCCCTCCATTTAAAGGACAAAAAGGGGTGGAGAGTGGGGCGTGTCAAGACCCCACGACCTGGTGGATTTGGGTCTTGACCCGGAGAACCGGAGGAGCAGTGCTCACCCGGCAATCTCTGGGTCAAACCCAGAGAGTTCCCAGGTATGCTAAGAAGTCAAAGTAATGTCACATAACAAGCATGACCTGTAGTTTCACCAATTTGCAAGTTGTTTGCAAGAGCAACTTTAAATTTTTAGGGTGTTCAGGCAAATGGTGGCTAACAGTTTCCATTTTTCTCCTCAACCTTGAATGTGTTGTAGTCGGGCAGTATTTAAATTAACCAGGGAGGTATATTACCAGGGGATGGGGGTTAAACATTATAAAGTCAACCTTTGAGAGGAAGCATACCTCCTCGTCACTAGAAAAAAGGTAATTTAAAATCTTTGTCCCCCCCTCCAGGCCCCAACCTTCTGCATTTTTGGCCAACTCGCATGCAATCGAATTTGAGTGAATAGATTCATTTGGGTAACATTCAAGAAATGTGCCTGGTTTTTTTTGGAATTCTGATGCATTGTCAAAGGGGTGCAGCATCTGTCTCATCAGCATTATGGGATTCACAGTAAGGTGCAAAAATGTGTATTACCAATGCAAATATGTTATGTTTCTTTTTTTTTATTTCCATTAATTGCCAGGTATGACATCTTGTATTTCAACTTTACTGTTAGTGGATGTTTTCATCCCTTTTCACCAGCATTGAAGTAGTTTACATGTGCATAAGATAAACATTTGTCTAGCTTAGTGTTTCTCGTAAAGTTTCACTCCACTTAAAACATCATCCATCACGCTTGCCTCTCCCTGCCAGTAGCTGTCATTACCCTGTGTCATGCTCAGAAGGCACATAGAATTAGAAGTGGGATTAATTAATGACATCTAGACAAAAGCAGCAGACAGATACACTGACATGGATATCAAAATTGGCAGGAGGTGTACTCTCTTGGTGCAGTCATTTGTGAACTATTGTTTCTTTGTAGGGCAGTAGTAAGGTCATTTGCACAAATAACATCTATAATATAAATCATTTACATACACACACATCAAATAGACATAAATAGAAGGTTACACGCAAGAGTGAAACAACAGGCATCAACAAAGTAACACCTGTTCACAGAAGGATAGAACAGTGACTCAACAAAACTACCAATGTGTATAGAAAAGCACAAACATAGCAAGGAACACATCACAATTCGCAAGACTCTTGCTCAAAGCAACAAGATCCCAGCGTGGAATCATCTCTGACATCCTAAGAGACTAATCAATAATTCATGCAGGCCTAACTGTAATTTGAAAGCCCAAGTAAATTGTATCCCCTTGAATATTTTTCAATGTGAAGGGCCACAGAAAATACAGTATTAATGGGTGTCACAGAAGTCTCCGTGCCATGGGCCCCTGGAGGGGACTTAGTGCCAGCCTCCTTCCTGCAGACTATGGGCCTTGGTACAGAGTGGCAGGTTACCCAAAGTACCAGAGACTCTAAAGCCTGTGGAGCTCGGACAGACTTGGGGTTCCTGCATTTTGGTAGTGGGTTTGTGTGTGGTTCTTGTTTTCCATGTTGTATCCCCAGTGTATCACATGCCCTTTTGCCTGACCGGGTCCTGGCCATAATCCTCTGGAACTGTTTCGAGGCTAGGACCCGAGCAATTACCTGCGGAATTTTAACCCTCATAACCCGTACACCATTGCCCCCGCTAGAGTGCTCTTTGGTGGAGTTAGCCCCCAGTCACTGTGACTTCCAGGGGAGCAGGGGTCAGGCAGCAAGGTTGAACACACTCCAACAAACTCCTGGCTATATCGCGGACCAACGCTGGGAAACTTTAAACTGCTACTGCTCGGGGTCCCCTCAGAGGCTTGTTTCGCTTTTTGGGCAGAATATTCTAAGGACCCCAAGCTATCAATCGGTACCCCGAAATCGCCATCACTCCATTGGGATCAACCCGAAATCAGCGGTTTGGGGTTATGCGGACATTGCAGGGCTTGGTGGCCTGAGTGTGGCGCCGGGCTGTCTGGGCAGGGCATGGATATGTTAATGTGATTTATGTTCCTTTCTTTCTTGGACTGTAAATAATGCTGTGTGTTTCCAAAAAGACTGAATCCTGTTTTCACCTCAACATGAGTGTTATCTGAAGTTGGGGTAGGCTGTTATGATCCTTTATTGTCCTTTTCAGGACAAATAGTCACACTGTGTAGCTAAGCTTTGGCCAGCCACAGTGCCAACGCAGCTCCGGTGTAGTGAATGGGTAAACATGGAAAGCAAATTTTTGTTCCCATTAGGCATCTGTAATGGCTTTATCAAGCAAAGAAACATGAGTTGCTTGTATATAAATGTTCAACTGTAAGCAACACAGCACTGAATGCAGTAGCAACAACAACATCTTAAGGGAGGAGACACATTTATAACACTTTCCCCTTATAGTCAAAACAAAACAGTCCAGAAGGCGAAAACAGCACAGATGCACTGAAAGAAGTAAAAGGCTGATTCCATATTAGTTTATGTAGTAGGGCCTCATGTTGGACACATCCCTTCCCAGAGGGTTAATTCATGGGGTACAAGAAGAAATAGGACATTTTACCCATTTGGTTTGTAGGGGAGCCTTGCTGTTTTTATATTTGCTTATCTTATTAAATCTGTGTTTAAATATTGTGAGTAACAGTTAAGGGCATGCAAGCCAGGCTATGAGCTTGACTGCAGCTCATAAAATATAGTCATATGCACTTGCACTTACTTCCACACAGCTTGTATATGAGTGAATGTAGTGAGTTGTTTTGCAATTATTACCCTGGGTGTTCATGCAATTTCAGTCAAATCCGTCTCTGTCTTGACTGATCATTCAACTCTTTAGTGAATGAACGTCAGTGTGGTCCTCCACAGTAAGTTGGACAATGCTAATTTAGTGAAAAAAATTAATAGTAGCCTGATAATAGAAACATTATGGATGGATTAATGGATGACATTGATTAATTATAAAGAATACTCTTTGTCAGTTTTTCTATCCAGGTGGCTCCTTTTTTTTTATTTCACCCTTAATTTCAAACTTTGAATACATTTTCCTGATCGTTGACTAATTGCATTCTTTTGGTCATAGACCAAAATAAATTAGTTTTGGATTTTATTTTTTTAATATTTATCTCCATTTACCACTAGGGGGTGTATGTTCCACCTTTACATATCTTGTTGAGCACTGATTACAAAAAGTGACTTTTAATCACTCTTGTCAATGATGGAGTAAACAGCTACCTCAATGGTAAATTATTTATCAGCAAACAAATGAATAAATATTTAAAAAGGCATTTGCCCCTGGAATTCTACCTCTTTATCTTTGCTCTTTATTATTATATTTATTTCTGTTTTGGTTTCCGAAGCATTTAGTCTCATAGATTATAAAACAGCTAGGATGCATATATAGGAATGTCATTTTTAGATCCTATAACAAGGTGTAACCTATGAATGGCTTTGTAATGTAACATAAAACAATGCTGCTTATCAATATTTAATTGGCAGAAATTCAGCATTGCTTTCACAACAGAAAATTGAAACTTTTGCAATGCATGTTGTAATGCATTGTTTGATCATTTATGCAGAAAATACATAGCCCAGGAGTCTAGACCAAATCAAGTCATTATATTAGAAGATGCACCAGTACTACAAATAAGGCTTCAAAAAAGTCTTGCAAACTCATCCTCCTCATCTGTGGACCTTAGAGAAATGATGTGTAATATGCTTTTAGCTGAGAGTCATGTGAAGAAAGAGTCTGCTCCTGCCGAGATAGGATTTGGCCTAGGCGAATATCTTACGCACGGTACAGATGTTAGGATAAGGACCTGCAATACAGAGTTGGTATAATCTAAAACACATCAGAGGAATAAAAGCATCATAGTCAAGGTCAGTTATACTCAAGCATGAATCAATGTCAAGATACAGGGATAAGGCAAGACCAAAGGTCATTGTCAAGCAAATTTATGGTCAAGACAAGGCAAAAATATGGAAACTGGAGCAGGACTCAGAACAAGGTGACATCACAGAATATAGATTTCCAACATTGCAGGTCCCACATGTCCACCTTATGCAAATCCTAAGCTTGTATAGCATTGTTGAGTTGGCGTTACTCAGCTTAGGTGGGCAGGTGGTCATATCTATCGACAGACCCCCAACTCAGTATTTATTCTTACTATTTTTTTAAGTATTTAATGTAGGAAGGTTACTAAATTTTGCGCAACTCCTGCTTTAGGTAAAATATAAGTTGTGTTGTCAGTTCGAGGGGAAAGCATGCAACTAAAGTTGAGTCTTGTCAGTCAAGTACATAGTGTCTGAGATTTCTACTGTTTAATGTAAGCCAACAAATAAAACACATTTAGAGTAATTTGATAGGCTCAACTGAAAATTATCACTTTTCTAATTCTGTACAGTTGACTCAAAACTGCTGCTTTTTGAAGGCAGCTGTTTTATACACATATGTAGGCAATAACTGTAGCACAGGTGCACCGATTTTAGTAAAGTTTTAAACACCCTCACTATCTCCAATTGTATAGGTTGAAATAACACACTAATGAAACTAAATAGTTTCCACCTTGTTTTTGCATCTAATTATTGGTGCCAATTAAGACAGGCATGTTTTTTGTTCATCTGGTTAGTATTGGTCAGCATGCATGTAAATGTGTTTGATGTGTTTCTAGTTCATCATTTTGCAATCTAATTAATGGCGAAGTGGGACTGAGATGAGAAGCTGAAGAAATTGAGTTCTGTATTGACTGACATACTCTTTGCTTGTCATCAATATACTGCTAAGATTAGACATTAATCCTCAAGGGACTGAAGGTTTCTTATGACTTGTCGCCTAATCAAATATTTTCCATAATATTGTTGTATCTCTGCATTTTAATAAACCTCTATTGCTGATTACTAGGAAACTAACTGAAAAACACCTTATCACTTCGGAAAATAAATGTGTCCTTTTTTACTTTGCGTAAACTAGAGTCATTTTTAATATCGCCATCCTCAAAATGTTGAGAGATCTGTGCCTTAGTTTATTCTATGACCACTTCTGTGAAATCTCACACTAGATGTTCAAGACTTGGAACCATGAGTGGACCTGGGGGGTAGACAAAAGGGCAACTCCCTTTTGAAAAGGACAGCTGCATGCTTTGGGAGTAGGGAGTCCAGGATTTACCTCTGTATGTCCCTAATTTAAGGAAGGAGACAAGGTTGCGCGTTGTGTGATAGCACGCTTGTCTAGTTAAATGTCTAGTTTTGTGTCTTAGCGTGAGTGCATGGTTGTGTGTTAGGGATGAGTATGTGTTAAATGTGTGAGTGCCCCATGCAAGATCCAAAAAAGTTCCTTTGCTGGATCTACAGTGTTCATTCTTCATATGAAACAATTTTTAAGTGCATTTACTTATTCTATAAAAAAATAGCCTATTCTATTTTAGCAGCATGATCTTTGGATGGGAAGATGTCACCTAGAGTACTGGGTACAGTTCTGGAGACCCTATCTCCAGAAAAAAATTCACACATTGGAGAGAGTTCAGAGGAGAGCTCCAAAAATGGTAAGTGGTTTGCAGGGCAGAAATTATCAGGAAAGCTGAAAGGATCTTAATATGTATAACATGGAGGAAAGAGAGGGGGTGCAATACAAACATTTAAATACTTAAAGGTATTTAATAAGGCACAGCAGGTAAGCTTATTTGAAAGGAGGAGTGTGACGGAGACCTCCATCACTGGGGCCACTGGAGAGGCCTGACAACCAGCCTCCTCCCTATTGACTATGGGCCCTGGGTTTGTAAAGACTTCTGTGGCTACCCCCAGCAGTATATCATGTCATCACTGGCTGACAGGATTATATCCGGGAGACAGCCAGGATCTGCAACCAGGGTGTGACCACCATTCTTTCAGTTAAATGTTGTATAAATCAGTCTTCCCCCTCCCTATTGTATTCTTAATCCCGTTACTGCCCCTGTTGTCTCTGGGAGGCAGATTAAAGGGGGCGGTTTGTGTCCCAATATCTTGTTTTATGTAAATGTGTGTTTTGCTGGATATATCCAGCTCTGTGTGTCCAAAGTAGATCAGTCTTTGTTTGGTTTACCCTACACTGAGTCTCGGCGAGTGACTGGGGAACCGGGGAAAGTGTGTTGTCCCAGGCTAAGGGAGCACAAGACAGCGGGGGTAGTCGGTCGGACTAGCCAGATCCGTGACAAGGAGCAATGTTAGAAAAAGAGGTCATAGTCTAAAACTAGAGGTTAGAGGCTTAGATATAATGTAAGGAAGTTGTACTTTACTCAGAGGGTAGTAGATAAATGGAGCAGTCTCCTGGCAGACGTGATGGAGACTAATACAGTGAGGGAATTTAAACAGGCATGCGCCAGACATAAAGCTATCCTCGCTATATGACCGGACCAAGGGGTTTTAAACTCTTTACCAAATGGTTCATATCTACCGTCAAATTGTATGTTTCTGCACTAATGTTCATAACTAAACTTATGTCAGGGTCCCTAAAGTGTAAGTTATTTTTGTCAGCATTGCCCTTCATCGGGATCCTTGAAGCCATAGTAACAAGTATGGGAATCCAAAGGGTCACAAAAATGCCCTTTGGTTCAGGTGCTGTAGAAAAACGTAGATGTTGAAGAAATTATGATTAAGCAAGAACTCTGATTTAAGTCCGTGTTTAGTTTCTCTTCCAATTATTGCCATAGTCTGTTTTTGGGGACAGAGTGCAGCTGGCCCAAAAATCCCCCTTGTGGTAAACCATACAAATAGACGAGTTGAATATTAATTTTCTATTTTGCCTGGTGGTGATAATATTTAACATATCAGTCAAGCCTAGGGTGACCACATGTCCCAGATTGCCCAGGACAGTCCCACGATGGCACTTATAAGTCCCGGGCAGCCTTAATCAATGCATTGTCCTGGAATAAGAATTCTGCATGAAGAAGGTCTCAGCCAATCATGAGAAACTTATAAACTCTCCGGATTGGGTGAGAGTTCAGAAACCTCTCTGTCCTTGGGCAGTGCAAAGAGGTTAGCATAGGCACACTGACTGGTCTGTTGGCTACGCAGCCCCATGCGTAACAATCTGCAATGCACTGTGTGTTCTGACACCTTTCTATCAGAACCAGCATTAACTTTTTTCAGCAATTTGAGCTACAGTTGCCAGTCTGTTAGATCTGTTAGATGGGCCAGCATTCACCCCACTACGTGCAACAATCACCCGTGGCCGCCCATAACCCTGTTGAGAGTTCACTGCTTTTCCTTCTTTGGACCACTTTTAATCACTGCAGATTTGGAATACCCTACAAGAGAAACGGTTTTGTAGATGCTCACAATTTGGCCCTTGTCAAAGCAGCTCAGATCCTTACACATGATAACAAGTAAACAGTGGTCATAATGTTATGGCTGATAAAATGTGGTCACCCTAGTCAAGCCAGCTAAGTTAACACCAAATTTAAAAATACTATGCATGTACATTTCAACCTACAATCTTGTTTGCAATTCATGCTTCCAAATTGAATGTTTTTTTGTGCCCCTTGGTGCCAAACATATGATATTTTAGTAAAGGGAAAATTTAATTGTGGTCGCATGATGGGCTTGTGCTTTACCTGTTCGCCTACAGCAGTTTACCTTATTTCCTATTTGTATTTTGTTTCTTGTATAGTACAGCACCAATTATAATGAATGCATGATTTTTCTTTATACAAAAGTATAGCAGTGACATCAGCTATTTTACTGTGTCACCCAGAATTAGAATCTTTTGTTTTTAGTAAGCTGATGCATTCAGAAAAAAATGCTTTCAAGTGCATAAAATGAGTTACACATGTGTCGTCGTTTCTGCTCCAAGGAGCTGAAACGTATGGTATTATGAATCATTTACACTTAAAATATGTTTTTTAAGAACTGTAATGTAATGCAACATCAATTTTAACTCTAAGTTTAGAATTACAGTCAATAAGAATAAGTTAGGTCTAGCATACATAAATGCATGCAAGCATGTTAAACCTATAATACACATAAAGCTATTGTCACAACAAGAGTTGTTTCTCAGAGGGGACACGTCAAGCTGTCTTGGAGCAATGTCACATTGATGATTAAAATCTACTCTCACTAGACCCCGAAGTGCTGCTTTTTAATGCATCCCGAAACTGTAATGAGGGTCGTCAATTTTCAGATTAGTGGGATCAGTTTGTTCAAAGCACAACGGATTTTTCATCTTCAGTTTCCGGTAACATCAAAGCATTGAAAGTCCAGTGGCTGGATTTAGAAAGGTTATTTACTTCAGAATGGAATCTCTATCGTTGATAGCAAATTAGCAAAAAGAAACAGAATATATTGATATATTGCACGAAAAGTGATTATATAATCGGAGCAAGTACTCCTCCTCTTTGTTTGAAC
>VKOC01000002.1:20004066-20021200 GCA_009364415.1 Spea multiplicata
CTAATTATTATTAATTTTATTTTTTTAATTTTTTTACTAATCACACTGTGATTAGAAAGCTGGGCTCCATTGACTTGCATGGTTGAATGCGGTACCTGTATTCAACCAGCAAGTGGAGCCAGTTCTCTAGAGGGTCTGGAGACCATCTAGCGAACTTTTTCTTGTTTGTTTCTTCTTAACAGAGCGGCGGCCATCTTTATTGTTGGCGAAGATCACCGGCAGCTGCGGCTGTGACCGCTCTCTGGAGCGGTCACAGCCCATCGAAAGGTAAGTGTTTGGTGTCGCTGGATGCCTCCTGATCGAGGAATTCCAGCGACACCATTTAAGTTTAAAAGCCTCCTAAACGCTTTTAAACGTGAGAGATGGCCCCTTTGTGCAGATCATGCATTACAGCAACGCCGTTTCGGTGCAGAAAGCGAAAATAGATCGCTTTCTGCACCCGTTTAAAGACGTGCCGGTCCTGGCACGTCAATTGTCGTTAACGACTTGATTTTCCGTGACGTGCCCGAACCGGCAATTGTCATCAAGGGGTTAAAAGTGGAATAGAATGATTCACTCTGACACATTTTACAAGGAAGACTATTCAGTATTGTTTCAAATAAAAAAAAGGATAGTGTCCTTTTCGGAGTTCAGCAGTTTTGAAAATGTCCGCAATGAATGTCAGGTGCAGTCCCAGCATCCGCAGCCTGCTCTGTCACAATTACCACAAAGGAGGGGGCTCGGGTGCGTACTGGGATGCTGCTCCACTTGGCAGTGTCTTCGTGTTCGTCCCCGCCAGGAGCAGCGGAGCATGATGGGGTAAGGCGGTGATGTCAGCAGAGGGGACAGCATCAGCTAACCCTCCTTTGGTGCCACTGATAGTGGTGTGTATGGTGCAGAGCCACAGGTGTCTTGTATGAGGAGACACCTAAGGGCTCTATAAAAGCACACTCCTCCTTCATGCCGGTGCTCTATTATTCCTCAGCTCTCCTGATGACCCAGTGTATCCCTGTATCTCTCCTTGCGTCTCCGCTGTCTGGATTTTGATCTGTCTACTGACCCTTGGATCATTAAACATACTTTGCCTATTGCCTTCTGCCTCCCTGTTAGCCCCTGGATTATTTAAACAGACTTTTGCCTTCTGCCTGCCTACTGACCGTTGGATTGTTAAACAGACATTGCTTTTTGCCTTCTGCCTGCCTACTGACCCCCTGGATTATTTATACAGACTTTGTTTATTTGTTTTTTTTGCCTGCCTATTAAATTCCTTTGGACTGTCCATTACAGCCTAGCTGGTCTTTCCTTATCCTCACCGCTATTTCCTTGTATTTGGATTCCTATTCCTGTCCCCTAACAATGAACATTGTCTGTGTCTGTCCCTACTTAAAATGAATGTGTGTGGGTGTCAGTGTACTGGGTTAAAATAAGAAGGGTGTCAGTATACAAGGTTACAATAAATGATAATATGCGTGTGGAGGATTGCAGGTCTTAGTTTACACTTTAACAGGTACATGGTTAGGAAAAGGCATGTAAAAGGGTATTTTATATTTTAGAATACCGTAGTAATCGCTATGGATGACATCTTTGGTAATTCAACAAGATTGGATACCTAAGGATTGTCTAGTCTAGTCTAGTTAGTGCCAAGATTAAACACATTTTCTTCAATATTTTTCTCCCATAAGCATTTCCATCTCATCAATGACCTAGATTTCTTATTGACCTAAACTGATTAAAAACAAGATAAATGGACCAAAAACATTCATATCAGCAGATTTGTATAATGAAACAGAGACGATAAACAATGGTAAAATAATCATTATGTAATTTAAAAGTAACATTTACGGCAATATGCAATGGATTGATTTTAATTAATTGTGGCCCATGTTCCAATATGATGTACAAATATATTGACCAATATATCTGGAGCCAATACTGGCACGCCATCTAAATTACATCACAGATAATTAAAGAGTAACCTTAATGTGTTAATTATAGCACACATATATCACATTGTTAAATAGGTTGATGGTAATTAATAATGTGCAAATGGGTTCTACTGATAGATCTGGAAGGCTGAAAATCAGGTGTAAACTAGTCAAAGCAATATACAGGGATATTTCCTTTTGCATCATGTATTACTTATATAATTTTTTGAATTGGGTATATTTAAATAGCTTTATTCTACATATTTGCAAAAGCCAACTGGTCATTTGATGTTTGTAATATTCACCGTTACACCAGGGCAAGTATGTGATCAGTGAAGTGCCTTTGTCACTTTTTGCCACCATAAGCTTAATTAATCTATAGATTAATGGGTAGAGCCTCTACGCAATCCTCTCCCTCAATTGCAATGGGAAAGAGGCTGTCAACACAGTTCAGAAAAGGGCTGAGCCATGGCACACGCCACAAGGAAGAGTGTTGTGCGGAGGCTCTGCTCTTTTGAGACAGAAGGTTCAAGAGAGCAAGCAGAGCTACAGGAGACCATGACATGGAAGCATTTGGCAGAGAAAGTGGAAGACATTAATAGAAAGAGTATGAGAGAGCATGAGTAAGACCTCATGATGCCCAGCTAGCCAGAAGTCTTTTTATAATACTTAGTAAGCATCATATGTAGTTCTCAGCAGCAGTATATATTGGAAGCTATGAATGAGTATGTGTGATAGCATGGACATGTAAGCCAGGGGCAAAGATGGCACAGGAAGGCTGTGTGAGACAAAGATGGCATATGGAGGCTGTTTGGAGCAAAGATGGCACAGGGATGCTGGTTGGGGGCAACAATTACAGGGAGGTTGTTTGGGGACAAAGATGGCACAGATCTGATGTTTGGGGTTAAAGATGGCCCAGATTTGTTGTTTATTGACAAAGATGGCCAGTTGTTATGTGTGATCTATGACTGTAATTTAAGATTTCCATGCAATATTTATTTGATGGATACCTGTAATGCTGAGTTTGCTTCTGATTTTTTTCAGTTGACCTATACCTGCAAGGCTGGAATTGTGTGTTATTTAGTTGCTCTGCATCTGCAATGCTATGTTTTGTGTGTTATTTATTAATAACTACAAATACAGGGTTTGTATGTCTTATTCAGTTGATCTGTACCTGCAATGCTGTGTTTCCATGTGTTTATTCTATCTATACCTTAACTACATGAGGGTGGAAAAGAGAGGTGTGGTATAGTGAAGGAGGGGACAAAGAGACTCTGGGGATGTTGACGGAGGAGTAGGGCACCACGGGGGTGGCCCGCGCAGGATGCCTGAACACCTTAGGCTCGCCCTGATTGGGATGCGCATTTCCATTTCAGGTCACTCACCAGACCAGCACAATTTATTAGCTATGCAATCTGCATTGTACTGTGCTCCTTGGCGTGAAGATATCTTTGGCGGAGTCACATTAGGGTCAGAAGGAGGGAAGACCGCGCTGACTCTGACAGTCTCCAGCAAGTACCGTATTTGCTTGATTATAAGACAAGGTTTGTCTTATATCCTCATTTTATATCCGAGGATGTCTTATTATCGGACCTCAAATAGAGGCCTGACTATAAGACTAAGATCTAGGTCCCCTGTAGCACCACAGGATACCTGGATCCTCCTCTCTGGTAGCCAGAGGACGTCTCCACGATGTGCGCAGACAACCTCTGCAGCTGCCGGGGCTTCTATGACAGAGCGCCGGAATCACATGACCTTCCGGTGCCCCACCATAGAAACCCTGGCGGAAGTACCGGTCAGCAACAGCGGAGGTTGTCTGTGCGAATCGCCTAGACGTTCACCGGCTGCCAGAGAGGAGGATCTCCCACAGAACTGCAGGGGACCTGGATCCTCCACTCTGGCAGCCGGTGAACATCTGCACGCAACCTCCACTTCTACCCGACACTTCCGCCAGGGCTTCTATGGTGCTCCCACATAGAAGCTCCGGCGGAAATCCCGGTAGCAGCAGAGGTTGTCTACGCACATCACGCAGACGTCCACTAGTTGGTCGTAATTTATTTTTGGACAATTAATTTTGTTCATTCAGAGTGCTATTTTTAAATTGAAAATGAAAGTCGTTGTAACTCATTCACTCTCTCACACTCTTGCTCACTCTCACACACTCTCAATGTCTCCCTACCTTCTCCACCAAACACTTCCATGTCCCTGTCTCTTTCTCCTCAGCTCAGCTTCTTGTATTGCCTTTTTCTGGTTCTTCTGTCATCTTTCCTTGTCCTTTTCCCCTGCTGTCTGTTGCTTTATCCAGGGCTTCCGAAGCAATTACATAAAGGGCCTCCCCACACATCCACTCCCCCAATTGGAGGTGGCTCTACTCTTTTTTGGAAGTACTCGAAGAAGCCAAAATAAGTCTGATGCTCCTCTCTCTCTCTGCAATCTGTCTGCGTTATTCTGGCCTGGTATAATACTTCCACAATAGAGTGGAGCCTCTCCCCAATTCCTCAAATTGAGGAGGGGGTTGCCAACTGCGGCTATTAAGAACATACTACACTAGGCTTACTGAGACTACTGGTATAGTTCTTCCGCAAAAGGCTCCGACCTGTCGCAAAAGTACTACACCAGGCCACAATAATGCAGATGAACCACAGAGAAAGAGAAACATTTATATACTTTTCTCTGATATTTTCTCGGATGAATTTGCATTATGCTAGCCTCTTTGAGTACTTCTGTAAAAGGGGCGAAGCCAAAGCACGCCCACAGGGACAGCCTCTGCTCCATTCCTTTAATCAGAGGAAAGGGTGTGCAGGGATGCTAAGCCTTTTTGCAGAAAAACTCAGGGAGGACAGTTTAACGAAGCAGATATCGGACAGAAGAACAAAAAGAGGCAAGACAACAATTGGTGTTGTGGAAAAGGGGACTAGGACACACCAAAGTTAGCGAGGAAGGCAGAGGGAACATTAAGAGAGAGCATGAGGGAGTGTGAGTGAGCGTAAAAAAAAAACCAACAAAATGCAAATTACATTTCAGGGGGTCTCAGCTTCATTTTCTTATTTTTTCATTGGGTCCCTCCTCAGTAACTTTGTATGAATCCAATGCACAAGTCCAGTGTTTAGTTCATATACTGTGTGCGTGTGTATATATATATGCGACAGTCTAAACCACATTTTATGCAAGTAAGTTCATGTATGGTTGTTGACAAACATCTGTTTTAATTGAGCAAGAAGAGGCTTTACAAACTGCATTTTTTAGATTATTATTCCCATTAATTATATTATATATAATATACATAATTATAAGTTATGACAACATATTTCTTATGTTGCTGTTTAATTGAAACACATAAAGAAGACATAATTGACTCATGTCCAAAAGAAATAAAAAGGCGCTCCTGTGCTTTACCATGCAACCTTTTGGGTCAACATTTCCTTTGGCTACTATTCTAACCTGTATAGAATGTATTATCCACTAATGAGTTTAATCCTTGTTTTAAGAGTTATAAAAGGGGTCAGAATTACATTTTTCTAAAGAGAAGCTCATAACCATGGCTAAGAACCGTGGGATCAAAAGGGCAGGTGAATACTAGTATTTTAAAAATGTATGCATGCTGTCAGCATTTAAAGCACACAGACATCTAAAGTGCATATATGATGAACATGTGTATAGTTCAAAGTTCAAGTTGTCAAAGAATACATTATACATGGAATATATAAGAGAAAAAAAGCTTCCACAAGGTGGTAAAAAGCGAACCATGCTTTCACAGAAAATGTCAGCAAAATATGTTTAACTCATTAAGGACCAGGGTGTTTTACTTTGTGTACCCTTTGTGACCAAGACTGTTTTAACACTGTGTAATTTCCTCCTCATCCATTTAGTGTACCCACACAAGTAATATATATTTTTTTCAGGACAAGGGCTTTCTTCAGATACCATTTTTGATCATTTCCTATGAAAAAAAATAAAAAATATGATGAAAAATTTAAGAGAAAATTTAAGAAAAAAACCTGCTGAATAGATTCTACTATTTCTCCTGGGTTTAGAATTACCCAATGCTTTTATGTTTGTTTTTTTTAATTTGCTTTTTTCTGCAAGTTATTAGGCAATAAGTACAAGTAGCGTTTTGCTATTTCAAAAGCAATTTTTTTACAAATGTGGTCGTTCTGCCCCATATGCTATTTCGAGTATCTTTAAAGCCGGCCAATGAAATTTACCCCATCAAACCATATATTTTGGAAAACTAGACACCCCAAGTGCTGGTATTTTAACCCTTTCTATACACTAGATTATAACTAGCCTTTGCCAAAGTTTGTGGTAGTAATTTCTTTTTGTATTTTTTCACACAAATTGTAATTCAGGTATGACTTTATAGCTCCTGGTATACGTCACTATCAAACAACACTCCAATGTGTGTTCAGCCACATCTCACGAGTTCAGTGATACCCCCATGCATGGGCTTGTTGAGTTGTTTGGGAGGTAAAACACCACATTTGGGAAGTGTGCATTTTTCAACTTGGAACTTTAACATCTTGTCCTATCATTGAAGTGAGCCATCATTGAAGCTGGCTAGTTCAATTTACCCCATCAAACCAAATATTTCTGAAAACTACACACCCCAGGGTATTTCAATTGGCATTTTAACCTTTCCATGCACTAATTTTACCAGCAGCCTTTGTCAAAATTTGTGGTAGCAACTTTTTTGTAATATTTGTCACACATATTGTTCTTCAGGTGTGACGTTACAGCTCCTGGTATATGTCACTGTCAAACAACACCCCAATATGTGTTCAGCAACATCTTTTGATTACAGTAATACAACCTGTGACAGAAGGCCCTCTGGAGAGGCCTGAGAGGCAGCTTCTTCCCTATTGACTATAGGCCCTGGCCTTGTAAAGACTTGCTGAGGGGATTATGTCTGGCAGACAGCCAGAATGCAACCAGGGAGTGACAAGTTATTGTTTCAGTTAATCTGTTTAATGTCTGACAGTGCACTAAGATGTTGTTTAAATCAGTCTTTCCCCAACCCTCCATCTTGTCAGGCTTCATTCAGGCTGCGGAGCTGCTTCACTAGAGTTCCCCCCGTCTCGCTAGAGTTCCCCCCCGTCTCGCTAGCGTTCCCCCGTCTCGCTAGAGTTCCCCCCTCTCGCTAGAGTTCCCCCTTTGCTGTAATCCATTCCTCGATTTCCAAATGCTTTGTTCTGTGCTTCTGATTCCTTGATCCCAGTTCTGCTCTTTGCTTCAGCTCTGTTTCTTTTATAACGTGTGCCCCACCCATTTCTTGGTTTCTTGGTTATGTGTTTAGGTTTAATGTTTAGTTTCAGTTTATTAATAATTTAGTAGGCAGTGTTTAGTGCTAGGACCCACCGTATATTGGAGTACTTTGGCGTAGTGGTGGGCTAAGCATACTATGACCATAAGATGTGGCAGAATCTCCAATTGTTATCACATAGTCCTAGGCTAGTTCCTGTATTCATGTTTCTGTCTCTTATGAACCTTTGCCATCCTTTCCCTAAATCATCTGAGGATCTTGGTTCCTCTATTCTCTCCCCATGTCCCAGTTAAGATATCCTATCCTTGCTTAAAGGAGAAGTGTCTGAGGATCTGGCTCCTTACTCCATGCCTTGTGTTCCTTCTTCCCTGTCCTTTGTTGTGTCTTGTAAATGTATGTCTTGTCCGGCTATTTCTTGCTTGGTCTCCCAGCCCCTTGCTCCGTCTCCCTTGCTTGCTATGTTCTGCTGTTACTCCGCTTAGCTTCCCTACTCCCAGCCTGCAGCATCCTGCACATTTGTCTTGAGAAGTATGTACCATGGTTGCTCCAGAGTGCCTGCAGGATATCACTTTGTTTTGTTCTGGACAGCATCCGCTGCTATGCCAGTTATGTGGCTGCACAACCCTAGGTGCTCAACACCCGGGTGAGTGCAGTCGCTCTGCACCAGGCCCTGTCCAACTCCACTATTGCACAATAACTCCTGAACTCCATCTTTGGGCACTCTGGGTCATTACATTCGTCTGTATAGACCCAGTCCCTGACACAGCCATTGTATTCCACTATGTTGAAAATTAATTTATGTCTGTATTAAAAACCCTGTGTGTGAATAAACAGTTGTACTTGCATTAAGCTTCGGCTAGTGATTTGGGTGACTGGAGAGTGAAGAGCTTTGGAGTGTACCCTTATACAGTTCTTGTAAGAGCTAGGAAGCAGCTATTCCATGTCAGGATTTATGGGAAGATACAGTGCAAATTTTAACATTTGCTCATAATAATAAACTTTATTTTTTTATGTTATTTATTTCATTTTTGGACTTTTTTTTCATTTTGCTGGAACTGGATGGCATAATTATTTTTAAATGTAACCACGTTTTTATATTTTTTTTAGCTAATTTTATTTTCATCCATTTTTTTTTTACTATTTTACAAATCACATTGTGATTAGAAAGCTGGGCTCAATTGACTTGCAAGGTATCTGTATTCAACTTGCAAGGGGAGTTCTTTTAAAACAGGTGTCTGCCCCCATACACTGTATGGTGGACGTTGACGCCCCAGGTAGGGGCCATACATCAAGGCATTACAGCAACAGTTTAAGTGAAGAAAGAGATCGTAGATCACCATCAACGATCACCTCCTAAATTTCAATGGTGGAGCTGAAATGCCTCCATAGCGAGACATTCAGCAACAACGAAGACCCACCCCAGGACGAACTGTGACTGCTCCAAGATTTGCCACTCGCACAAGGACAGGCTCTGCAACACTGACACACCAAACACACACACCAGGACAGGCTCTGCCACACCGACACACCAAATGCACACACCAGGACAGGCTCTGTCACACCCAAACACACACCAGGACATGCTCTGCCACACTGACATCCAAACACACACACTGCCACGCTGACACCCACATCAGTACAGGTTAGTCTACACAAACCATAAAAAATGCTTTCCACAGTGGTTTGTTTTTTGTGTATTTCTCCAATTTGTATTGATGTCCCAGCCAGGCCCCCTTTTGGTTTTAATGTATTCCCCCCACACCCATGTGTTGCCCCATGTGCATTTGTTCCCCCAGCCAGCCCCCTTTGTGCATTTATGCCCCAACTCCCTTGTGTATTGATTTATGTGATGTCCCCAGCCAGCCCCTTGTATAAATTTATTGATGACCCCTTTTGTACTGGTTAATGTACCCATGTGTACTGCCCCCAGCCACCCACCCCCCTTTGTGTATTGATTTATGTGATGTGATGCCCCAATTACCCTGTTTTGTACGTAAAACTTGCAGCCACATCAACTGCAATGGCATCTTGGTGTGCCAGCCCAACGCGGGTGTTGCAGGCTTTTGCCCCGCATTAAAGACAGCCAAATCGACCACTTCAGTGGGTGGCCGCGCGGCCGTTTAATTTAGATTCTGGGGGGCAATTGCCAGGCCTGTAAATTCATACCCGAAGTAAATGTGTGTGTGAAAAAAACCAAAAAGACAGACTAGTGGTAGAATTAGTGCATGGAAAGAGTTAAAATACTAACATTTGAAACCCTGGGGTGTCTAATCTTCAAAAATATATGGTAAGTTGCATTGGCCGGCATCAAAGATACCTGAAATAGCACATGGGGCAGAATTACCAGATTTGGAAAAAAGGTTTTGGAATAGCAAAACGTTACTTGTACTTACTGCCTAATAACATGCAGAAAAAAGGGGGAAAAAAACATAAAAATATTGGGTATTTCTAAACTCAGGACAAATAGTGGATTCTATTTAGCAGGGTTTTTCATTAGTTTTTATAGATGAGTAAAAGCTTTTTCAAGTAAAAGTCAGAAAAAGTCCTTTTTTTCAAACATTTTCACCATATTTTATACTTTTTTTATAGTAAATGATATAATACAATCAAAATAATGGCATCTAAAGAAAGCCCTTCTTGAAAAAACAGTACATAACTTTTTTACTAAAGTGTGGGTTGAGTAAACCAGTAGACTGGTCCTTTAAGTATTTCATACATCTAAAAAAAGCTTTTGTATGTTTTTGTATTTTACTTAAAGGTTAGATAAAACACATACAAATCAGTGGTGGGGTTCTTGCCGCACTTTTTCCCCCAATGAAAGTGGTGGTGCGGCCTATAATCGGGGTTTAGCGGAATTCGTATAGCGTAATAGTTTCGGGCGACGGGCAGGTGTTTTTTAATTTTTTTTTTATCATTTAGCCCTGCAGCACTGCAGGGGACCTGGATCCATCTCTCTGGAAGCCGGTGGGCATCTGTATGGAGGAGCATTACATGACCTTCCGGTGCTCCACCATAGAATTCCCAGCGGAAGTGCTGGCAGCAGCGAGGTTGTCTGAGCACATCACGCAGACTCCCCTCAGCTGCCAGAGATGAGGATCCCCTGCAGCGCTGCAGGGGACCTGTATCCCCCTCTCTGGCAGCCAGGGAACGTCTGCGTGAAGCGTGAAGACAACTTCTGCTGCTGCCGTCACTTCCGCCAAGGTTTCTATGACAGAGCGCCGGCATAGAAGCCCCGTCGGATGTGATGAGCAGCAGCAGACGTTGTCTACACGCATCGCGCAGACGTACACACTACTGCCCTCACTAGGCACCAGAGAGTCTGGGGATGCATTGGTCGGGGGGGGTCAGAATGGGATATTTACGGAGGGCAGAGTGGCATATTTAGGGGCGGAGTGACATATATAAGGGGCATAAAGCACATCTAGGGGGCATAAAACATATCACGGGAGCAGGGTGGCATATCACGGGAGGAGGGTGGCATATCAGAGGAGCAGGGTGGCATATCTAGGGGGCAGAGTGTCATATCTAGGGAGCATAAAGCATAAACAGAGTGTGTGTGAGACTGCCTGAGTCTCTGAGTCTGTGTGAGACTGCCTGAGTGTGTGTGAGAGACTGCCTGCGTCTCTGAGTGTGTGAGACTGCCTGAGTCTGTGTGTGTGAGACTGCCTGCGTCTGTGTGTGTTTGTGAGAGAGACTGCTGAGTCTGTGTGTGTGTGTGTGAGAGACTGCCTGAGTCTGTGTGTGAGGTTTTTATTTTTTAGTAAGAAAGCTCGGAAGTGGTTACTAAAAAATTTGAATCCCACTACTGATACAAATAACTAGCTTATGCAAGTTTAGCTAATGACCTATAATACGCCCTCTTTATTCCATCCCTAATTTGAAAAAATACCCATATTATTGTAGTTATCATTCCTAGGCTACAGCATGCAAAATCTGTCTGCACTGCTGATAATTATTTGACCTTTTCATTAATTAGCTCTTCTCTGCATCCTATGATTATGCATTTATTCATTCCCTTGGGAATATATTTTTTTATTATTTGTCTCTCATGAAAAAATGGACATTTGTTAAAATTGCTGTTGTGAATGTTTAATTGTACTTTTTTGCATTTTGCCTAATGTTGCCTAACAATGTCACCAATGTCCAAAAAACATAAGGAACAATTAGTTCAATGACATATATCGAAGTCAAAACTATTGGGTCTAGTCACTAAGAATTCAAATGATCAGTCACACGTTGCACCGTTTGAGTGGCAAATTAAGTGGACAGTGCTTTTCACCATCCACCCTAATAGCACCTAAAGGGTGCTGGTATAGGTCTCACTCCACTGAATTTTATTTAACACTACCCCCTTCATCCCACAGGGAAGGAGTTTTAAATCCCATCTCGTGCCTCTCCAAATAGATTTTAAACTCAGTGGATAGGAGGATTATGATGCCAATAATCCTTTGGGTAATTTTCATAAATTCAATTCTTAGCCCCCTCACCCATCCATGCATGAATGGGGTAATTACCAACCAAATGGTGTCCTGGGGACTTTGTTTGTTTTATTTCCTTTCACAAATATGTATGTGAAGGGTGGTAGAGCCACAAATCAATTTACAACTCCATAGGGGTGCAAAATTGGAACATACAGATTAATTGATTTATGAGTTGATTGCCTTTTTCAATTTGCATCATCTGGACCCTCTCCTGCATACAAGTGTGCATGATTTTGAAAAAATTATTTTGCCAGGCTTTAGTGAATTTGCGAGTCCAACATTTTATCGTTCGAGTTTGGAGACGCTAACTTGCAATTTTTTGGCCATCTCACAATGGTACTCACAGGTTTAAGACTATAGGACTTTTCAGTTATTTTGGAGGTCACGTTAGGATTTTAAAAAACAACAATGGTTTGTATTGGAAATAGTGTACGGTTTACGTGCATGTGTCAGGTGTTTATTTCACCTTTCTACAATGGATAGATGTTCATTAGATATGTATCGAGGCTTCTACATAAAGGTTTTGAATGTTTGAAATAAACAAGAATGCATTATTTTAAGTTGGGCAAAAACAAACTATTGACATTTTTTAATAATGTCAGGTTTGTTTGCCTATTCAGGACCAGATTCTCATGTAAACTTGAAATCAACCTGTAACACCAAGCTTTGGATTAAGCCACAGCTATATACAGATGTAACATAAATTAAAACAATCCTGGCCACTGTTGAGCCTTTGACCCCTGGGGAGATCCAACCACCATCATACCCAGCTAAGCAGGTCAGTCCTCCTTTAAAACCCTTAGTCACTTGTCACAAGATCAGAGACCCTTTCTATCTTCCTCATAAAGATTTCCAAGATTTCCACCATAACATCAGGCCAAAATCCCAAATATAGGCCAGATCTCACCCCATTATCAACACATCTTCCATTTTATAATAATATTTTATAATAATATTACTGGTGTCTCATACACGCAGACACCGAAACCCCCCTTATGAAGACTGCTGCCCTGGAGCCGTTGCCTGAAACTGTTGGACTGCCATCCATTGACTTGGAGATCCTGATGTCTGATGCCTCTGTAAGACCCGATGCACTGATGGAAAAAGGGGACCTACTAACACACACACTTAAGTGCTCTATGCCTAGTTGCCTACTGAGTAATAAATTCAGTAAGGTATGTGCAAGAGGAGTTCAGGGAACATACAGAAACAGGTAATGATGTAGCAATTGGGGTCTTGGCCTTGAAACATTGTTTTTAGAACTCGTGAGTAAATTATAGGCATGCAGTAAGCAGTATGTTGTTCCCTTTAAAGTGTGAGCATTTCATCCTATTGTTCCATGATAGACATTTAAATGTACATGTATACTTTAAATATTTTCTAATATAGTGTTCCTTTAAGACACAGGCATCTATATTATCCTTTTTTTTACAACTTGCAAATTACTATTGTGTCTTCTTGTCTTAATGCTTGAATTTGTCCATGTTTACTAATGACTAGAAAACAGAACACACTGGGAATCAGATGATTTCTTCAAAGGTGTAATTTCAGGAAAATAGCTTTTTTTCTTTTCCACCTCTATTGGTTATTTCTGATTTAACAACTTTTTCAGTTTATTTCAGATATAAAGAAAATAAAGGTAAAAAAAATCTGTATTACTCAACCTGCAACATTAAGGGTCAGTTGTTTTAGGAACTGAATGCCTTTTTGGTTGCAATGGAAATCATCTATATTCCTCTCATATCCTTTCTGAGTATGAAAACAATTTCTACATACGTAGAGGATAAAATGAGGTCAAATACACAGTTCTTGGAGGCAGCTTCAGTTGCAAGGATACATAGTCTGTGATTACCGCATAAAGCTTCAATCGAAGAAGCACAAAGAAATATACCTGAACAGTGTGCAAAATTCAGGGTTTGCAAAGAAGAACAGATACTAAAATATTGTATTGTAATATCACCAAGACATCAGTGAGATATGAATTATTACAGACAACAGAAGTACGTAACATGCAGCTGAAAGGTATAATTACCATCAGAGTCAGGTTCAGAAAATAAACAGGGTGACTTTCCAAAGATTAAAACCTCCATCAGTGGCATTTGGTTTATAATTGAAGACAATATGCTGGTGTTCACTAATCTGTACGGTATCACATTTGACCATTGCATTTCCAATGGTTCAATTTAAATGCAACTCATGTTCATCTGTCAATAATCTTTATATCTTTACGAGAAAATGTTTTACACATGTATTATTATATCAAATACATAAAAAAGAAAACTATAAGTGATTGCGCAATACACATAACCCTTAAGGTGTTTATTATTTTCTAGTAATATTTTGTGCCACAATATTTTATTACGGTAACCGTTTCAGGAGGGTGTTGATTGTCTGCCACATAGTCTGATTAATTTCTGATGCCTCCTTGGAAGCGTGTGTTCTTTCATTCATTCTACAAATAGAGAAGAATCATTATTGACAATGGATAAACTTGATAGACCAAAATGTGTACCTAGTCACCAGGACCTTATTTTTATCCCAGATCAAACACTATTGGGGAATCAAGGGGTGCCTGAAATACAAACCTCTCAAAATACTGGATCTTTATATCACATCTACATGACCTCTAAAGTGTAATAATTCAGGAGTCCCGTTATCCTATAGTCCGGCTGGGCTTCTATGACTGAGCACCAGCGTGAAATGACCTTCCGGTGCTCAGTAATAGAAGCCCTTGCTGAACTAACGGGCAGCAGAGGTTGTCTACGCACATCAAGTAGACGTCCACCCTCTGCCCCACCAGACACCAGGGAGTCTGAAGTACGGGGGAGAAGTCTGGTGAACATAGAAATATAGAAACATAGAAAGTGACGGCAGATAAGAGCCAGAAAGCCCATCCAGTCTGCCCAACCTCTGAGTACTCTCCTTTAGTACTTGCCCTTATCCTATATCTAGCTTGGCATTATGCCTATCCCATGCTTGCTTAAATTACTTTACTGTATTAACATCTACCACTTCCACTGGGAGGCTATTCCATGCGTCCACTACCCTTTCCGTAAAGTAATATTTTCTGATGTTACCATTAAACCTTTGCCCCTCTAGTTTATGCTTGTGTCCTCTTGTTGCGGTTTTATTTCTCCTTTTAAATAAACTTTCTTCCTTTACTTTGTTGATTCCCTTTAAGTATTTAAATGTTTCTATCATATCCCCCCTGTCCCGTCTTTTTTCCAGGCTATATAGGTTAAGATCCTTTAACCTGTCCTGGTAAGGTTTATCTTGTAATCCATAAACCATTTTAGTAGCCCTTCTCTGAACTTTCTCCAACATTTCTATATCCTTCTGGAGATCCGGTCTCCAGTACTGTACACAATACTCCAAGTGAGGTCTCACCAGTGATCTGTACAACGGCATGAGCACTTCCCTCTTTCTACTGCTAATACCTCTCCCTATACAACCAAGCATTCTGCTTGCATTACCTGCTGCTCTACTGCATTGTCTACCTACCTTTAAATCCTCAGAAATAATTACCCCTAAATCCCTTTCCTCACACGTTGAGGTTAGGACAGTACCAAATAGTCTATACTCTGCCCTTGGATTTTTATGCCCCAGGTGCATTACTTTGCATTTATCCACGTTAAATGCCAATTGCCACAGCTCTGACCATTTTTCCAGCTTACCTAGATCGTTTGCCATTTGGCTTCTTCCTCCAAGAAGAAGCATGGGTAAGTCGGCAGAGTGACATATGGGGGGATATAAGGCATTCATTTTGGCAGAGTGGTATATAGGGGGTTAAAGGCATATCTGGGGGGTATAGTGGCATATAGGGGGTATTAGGCATTTCGGGTGGGGCAGAGTGGCATTTAGGGAGGTATAAGGCAAGCATGGGGGCAGATGTGCATAACTGGGGGGGCAGGTTGGCAAAAAAAAAGGAAAAATCATTTTCCTCAATCATTAATATTAACTAGTAAAACATTTTTCCTATAGGGTAGTCTTATATTCAGGCTTTTTCTTTTTCCCCCAAAATACAATATTCAGATTATAAAATCGTCTTATAATCAAATATGGTAATGCCCATTCTGTAATGAGCTTCAGCTGTGGCGACAACTTTCCCTGACATGAATTAAACATTTTCCTTTTATGTTACCAGGAGAAGTGATATACATTAGGACACAATTAGGCATGCATTTAAATCCATATTGATCTACATAATCTATCATTTAGTATGAAAATAGTATAAAAATTGAAAAATATGGTTTTACTTTACTAAAACTAAATATATTCCTAACCTGTCTTAAATTTGGATACACCTCATATGCATATGATTTTCATTTATTATGACTGTTAAAGCGCAAATATTAAAAGGTGTACATATATTTTTTCCAAGTTGTAATCTTTTCAAATTTATTATTCTGAGTCACTAACGTCAATAGCACTCGCAGATCATAGAACTGAGAGTATTCAACTATAAACATTTGACATATTTTTGGGCATCCATTTCCCCATCAATTCCATCCGAAGTTAGTGGTTAAAATGTCAGATTTTGCAACTATGTTTTTATTTTTTTTTACTCTTTGTTGATATCACTAGTGTTAAGAGGGTACTTTTAAAAGGTTTTTTCCCCTTTTCATACTCCTGCAGTCTGCTGTGAGACTGAAAACTGTGAGACTGTTAAGACTATCAGGAGCAGTCACATTCACCATATTCAATATTGCAGCAGACGGCAATTAATGCAAGATGTTTATGATAAATGCAGGACTTTCTATACAGGACTTTCCCAAATATATTATAGGATTTCTCAGGCTTGTGTGGTTCAATCAAACTGTTTGGCTTTATTATCCATTTTTAGGGGCAAGCTAAACCATCTTTCCAGTACTTACTAGTCACCTTGGATTGACATGACTCAGATCTGCACACAGAGCTTGCTTACCTCTAGAACTGTGTTGGTTTTTGGTGGACAAATTTCCTACACGAAGAAAAATACATACAGATATATTTTTTACATTTGCGGAAACCTACCACAGCGTTTCTGTATTTTATTTCAAAATATGTAAGCCGGTTAAACAATTTGTGTACAGTAAGACACAAGGCTAATATTAACAAATGGTTAAAGAGAATTGATGTGTGTTTGGTCTGTGGCATGAAGTAAACCCACTAACCAAATAACAGATTGTTATCAGTTCACCTAGACTCATATTAACAAGTGATATAATGTCATGACATAACACATAACAACGAGACATTTTTCATGTCCCTGCAGCTCATCTATAAAGCAAAGGTAAAAGAGACCTATTCCCATAATGCAGCATCAAAAAGATTATGATTTAAAGAGCTTTTTGTGGAATAATGAAATCCACATAACAGGAATAAAATACCTTTGTTGGAAAACCTAGGGGGCTCCCCACTGTTCACTTTCTGTAGCAGATGTGCCAGTTGCAAACCTTAGAGATTTACTTCCTTGAGAATAAAACCTCCATTAAACACGTACCACAGCA
>VKOC01000002.1:20025089-20036302 GCA_009364415.1 Spea multiplicata
GGTATAGATCAACTGGAAATCACATGTAAACTCAGCACTGAAAGTATAGATCAAATAAACAACACATGGAAACAGCACTCCAGGTATTGATCAACTGAATAAGACATACAAATCCTGTATTTGCAGGTAAACATAAATAATGTATGGAACATAGCATAGCAGATATGGATCTACAGAATAACACAAAAACCCAGCTTTGCAGGTATAGATCAATTGGGATTCACATAAAAACTCAGCATTAAAGGTAGAGATAAAACCCACTAAATTACAGGCTTAGATCACAGGTTTCACACCCCAAAGCCAGCCCTGGCATCCACACTGCCCACATAGAACTTGACCAGCATCCAAATTACACACACATAGGTGTAACATTGTCCCCAAACAGCAGAACGTACGTCATCTTTGTCCCATAAACACCCTGCCTGTACCATCTTGGTCCCAAATGCTTAAACACCCTGCTTATACTATCTTTGCCTTTTTGACAAATCAATTATACACCTATGATTCACACAAACACCTTTACAGTCACTCACTAATTCACTTTAATTCACGCAATCATTTATTCTTTAACTCTTTCACAAATTATTTACAAATATTCATTAATGCATTCTCACAAATTCTTTACTTCTCTCACTCATTCACACAATTCATCCACACATTAATTAATACTCTCACTCATTTACACAATTCATCCACACTTTAATTAATTTATTCTCTCACTCATTCACAGTTGTCACATTAATCCTTTTACTCTCTCTCGTCTGACTCTTTATTTCAATATTCTTTTATCTTTCTCTATCTACTATACTCCTTCTATCTACCTTCTCACTAACTTCTGCCCTCTCTACACCCTTCTCACTCATTCTGCAAAAAGCGGCATTTCAATGGAGATTACGGGGAGCTTCAAAAGCATGATGTGGGGCCAGCCTCTTTAAACACCACTGATTTGAGGTCTGATTATAAGATGACCTTGAATATAAGATGATGGGCATTTTTCAGAGCATTTATAATCAAGCTAATACGGTAATTAACACATTGTCTATATACATTTTCTGTACGACCAGATTTGCGCCAAATTAATTATTTGTCCATATATTGTGTTCTTCCCAATCTGCTACAAGTAAATTAGCATAACTTGTTCCGTCTGGTCCCTATGGCTGTTCCGCATTTCTTTAAATAAAATGTTCCTCCAAACCAAACATAATTATATTTCAGAATAAAAGAAATACAAATTTAAAAGTTCTTTGGGGGGATTCAGTATCAACATCTTTTATAATAACAATTTTTTCTCCATAATTACTACAGCCCCCTTTATCAGCAGATTTCACAACTAGTGTTTTTAACACTCTTAGGACATTTTGTTCTTCCTTGGTTATGTCTCCTCTTCCCTGTCCCTAATTTTTCCAGTCCTTTATTATTAAATTCATAAAACACTTCAATATGGTCACTCCTATCTTGTGAGGGGAACATTTTGGACTGAGATTTTAAATTTGTTTGTTTATGTCTAGCCATATTTATTTTTCTATCCATGTCACCCTGTGTTTTGCTGGTCTTGGCAAAAAACGCTTAATAGTTAGTGTTTTTAAAAACTTCTGGGCATCCTTAAATGAATAGAATTTACTTGATTTTTTATCGGGAGCAAATTTTAACCCCTTACTTAGCGATTGTAATTCTGACTTTTCTTATTCTGTTATTGCGGCCGTTTATTTATTCAATTATTTATTTATATACAGCGGGTAGTACAGTACTCTATGCTGGTTTTACTTCTTTTAGCACTTTAAGAAAAATGATCTTGCATGATAAAAATGATATAAATTTAACTTTATATCATACCTGCAATCAGCAGCACTTTATATCTACTATCTCATTTAATTTTTTAACGCAATATATGAATTAAACACTGCAACTAGTAGACATTGCACATTGCACTTTATTTTGGTGGAACTTCAGAACATGTTTTGGTGCTATATATATATATTATTGCAAACTTTTTTCTTTTCTTTTTCACAAATGAAGGAGCAGATACAACTGAAATCAGCCTTATGTTGTGTACTGGTAGTGACAGGAGCCAGAGATATATTTATCTTCTACACTGCCCTGCGCTTAAGCATCTTATGGAGAAGGATCAGTGATGTCCCTTTTAACCAGCCCATTAGCTTTCGACACCATACAAATAACAATGCTTGTGAGGCATGTAGCCAAAAACGTTTTGTTAAATACTTTTGTACTTACAAGTAACCAAAAAATGCTAATCAATGTGTCAAGTATGGCTAGAGATTGTATTAACATATGTATAAAAATGCGTAAGGTTTTACATAGAACAATATCTCTTCATGGCTCTATGGACAGTCAAAATAAACCATAGAGCCACAACTTTTGCATTTTTATGTCTAGCTTTAATAACCCTTTCTTGTACCCTTTAAAGAAAAACCCATACAATGCCTGTGGTCACCACCCTAAGTAATGCATTTCAAAGTTTTCAACCTCAAATATATATATAGTACTGTGCAAAAGGGGTGGCCACACCAAATATTTATTTGAGTTAAATTTTTCTTCTTTTCACTTCACTTAAACTTTGGTTAAATTATAAAATTAAACTATTTACATGTCTATTTTGAATGTATTCTTTTACCTGCCAAAATACAAGCAATTACTGAAAATATCAGTTATAACATATTATGGATAACAGTTTCAAGATGCATGACGTTGTTGCCTTATTGTTAGATCTCGGACAAATCTTTTCACAATTCTCTAGAATGTGTTGTTGATGGATGTGTGCTGAAGACTTGAAATGACTTAAAAAGCACCACTTCTCCTTAACACAATTACTTTTGTAATTCTGTGCCAAAAACAATTTAATCAATGAAGCCATTAACATTGCAAGAGATAATTCTGCAGCATATGGAGTCAAATAGCACTGCAGTCATCCATCTTTTAGACGATTATTAGTGCCAATGAAAAGATTATACCTGCTTGTGGTTGTGTCCATTAGTCTTTTGTAAGAGCATGTGCTGTGTTTTCCTATCACGTCTTCATCTGCTAACATTATGATAAACTTTAGTGTATTCTAATTTCTAGACAAAATAGGTGGTGCTTTCGATTTTCCTGTCAGTTGTACTGCTACTACATCTACTAAAACATCTTTATGTCTGTGCCTGAAAACAAAAAATGGTTAAAATGAAATTTTGGCTAAAAATGTAAAACAATTATAAGAGGGGATTTCGGTATATGCCTTATTTATACCTATGCAGTATTTGCATTGGATAGTGCTAGCAAACATAGCCAGTTATGACAGGAGACATGTTTATGTTCATACGATTATGGGGATACAGTGACTGATACAAATCTGGCACAAGAATAGGTAAGTTCCTAAACTTAACAGAGAAATAGAGAGAGATATAGTAACATAAATGAAGGTGAGAGTTATATTACTGAAAAAACAGGATAAGCTCCAGATGATAAGATTGTAAGCTTTTTATGGAAGAGACATTTTTACGTTTTTTGAATATTAAGAAGGATGGTAAAAGCTGACGGTTAGATGGAAGTGAGTTCCAGAGGTATGGGGCAGCATAAAAAGCATAAACATAAAAAGTAAGAGGTAACAGGGAGGAGGACAGCCTTTGCCCACAGGAAGAGTGTAAAGATCGAGTAGGAAAGTATTTTGTTATGAGAACAGAAATGTATGGGAGAGCAGTATCATAAGAGGCTTTGTATATTATTATAAGGAATTTATACATCCATAAGGATGTTTATTTTTTTAGGGTATAGGGAGCCAGTGCAAAGCCTCATAAAGTGGAGAAGCAATAGTTGAGACAAAGAAATATCAATAGATACGGCAGGAGATCATAAGGGAAAGAATTAGTGGCTTATGTGAGAAATGGTTGTTTTTTACGTAAAAGCAGCAGTATTTGGTGAACATGGGAGATGAAGGAATGTGCCAAGACAAAAACAGAAATGCAGAATTTAACAGGAGATAAGAATATTAGTATCATCTGCATATAGGTAATATTTAAAGACAAATGTGTTGGTTTACCAAAAACAAAATAAGTGTAAAGAGAGGGCCAAGGACTGATCTCTGAGGGACACCAACATAAGTAGAAGAGCTGAAGATGTTTGCCTAGAAAAAGTAACAGAAAAAATTAGATGGGAGAGAGCTTCTTAGAAGAAAAGCATGATGTCACTTATGTTGATCTGCACAAATATCATGATTGCCAATAGAATGAGTATAAACAAGACAGCCTCTGGAAATTGGGAACAGGGAGATCACCTGTAATCATCGGGGCAAGCATCAAATAATCTCATAGTGTTGGGGCTTAGTAGTAGTATCCAGCCCTATTAAGGGAAAAGTAAGGTCTCCAATGTTGAAAGGTTATCTTCACTGATGTGAATGGATTTGCATGCTCCCACTCAAAAAACACCAAGTATATGCATTCGTATGCAACTTAATCTGCCTTTAAGTTTCAGTTGAGTTCAAGAAAGTTGGAGATAAAATTGAACTCTATTTGTAAATGACTGCAACTCATAAAATTTACAATTAAAACACACAATTGAAAAATTGCCTGGGAGTTATCTTCTCTTCACTCACCCTGTGAATGGGGTGGTGGTTGGGACTAAGAATTTGCTATCTAGGTCCTGAGCCTAGCAGGACAGGGGTAAAATAAATATTAACAAAATCACACAGTCATGCTTTGTGCTGTTAGATGGAGGATTAACAGCAATGTTGTAAAAACATAAATATATATTAAGTGAAAAGTAAAAGTACATGTAAAAGGGATGTAAAAGGGATAATGTAAATCTAATGCAGCATTTGAGGGCCACGAATGTGGAAAGTAAAAATCAACCTCTACCCTTCTGTCACCTACATGGGTGCAACTTACAAGGTAATAATCCTTTGTACCCATTAAAGATGTCCATCAATGATTATGATGCCTTTGAGTCCTCATCTACGGTTCATGAAAATGGGCCATCCTCAAAATTATGACTTATTTGAGTTCTGCTTTAAGTTAAGTCCATGGATTCAACCATCCGTAAGGTCCTGTTTACTTGTCTACTAAGATATTGCTCCCTTTATGTTATTGTTGTTGATACCAGGCGCACTATAACACCAATTGTTAGATATCCTAGTCCAATTATTATTTGCCACAGAACTTACTTTTCCTGAGGAAAAACAGCCCCTTTTTAAAAGTCTCTGAACCACTGTAGTGGAAATATGTACAAAAAAAATCCTTAGCCTAATGGCAGTATTCAGAGAAAAAAAAACACTAATTTCTTGAAAGTAAAAAAAAAGGCTACAGTAATTCTGCAGTCATTGAGCAGGGATAGTAAAATACTATCTCCATGCTCTTTATATTTACTAAATAAGCTTTGGCTGATGGCAGAGTAATGATCCATGGATATTACCTACTTCAGAAGTATTTCAGTATGCATTTGAATACTGTTTCTTTGTTCGAATTACAATGTTATTTGCAATGTGAAATTGAATAACTGATGTTTGACATTTTTCATTATTAACAGACATTATCCTTTTTATTAATGAAATTGCTAGATATGAACTGAATGGTCTACCTTCCCGAACCTCGTTCAGATTCTTTTTATTGTGCTAGAATGATTGTAATACTTTCATTTTGTCAGTCAACTGTATTTTATACAATGGCAGGTTAAGCTGTATGATAAAATGATGGGCAGGTATTGGTTGCATTTTGTTAATTTGGAACAATTTTATCTATGACTTGATGGCACACAGTGGAAGTTACTATTTTGACTGTAATTGTTGCCTGCCACAATAATAAAAAAATACTACCACTACTAATAATAACACAATCATGCATGCTAGCCAAGTAATGCATGATTGTTTGTGTTATTATTCATAGTGGTTGTATTTTATTATTGTGACAGGCAACAATTAGAGTCAAAATAGTAATCTCCAAATAGACCATTGGACTTTTAAATGTAGTTGAGAAGAAGGCTGGTAGTATTTAGTCTGGGGTGCAAATGGCGGATCCAGTCCTGTCTAAGGCACATTTACATTAAAAGGGTATATGTTTTGAACTGTGTTACATGACAGAGCTTCAGAATGTGGCTCAAAAGTCTTAAGTTAGAGCAGTTGAATGAGGCATTGCCTCCTTTTCCAGCCCTCTCCTCATGTTGTCATCCTCTGCTTTCCTGATTTCTGCATCCCTATATAGTGCAAGAGTCCAAAATGAGCAGCTATTAAAAAAGCTGAGATCCATAGTGGAATATACTGTGCTCTAATCACAAGATTGATGATTCACTGCATATGAGCAAAATTACTCAATAATTGATTACATTTATTTAAAAATATTGAAAACTATAGAAACTCTACATTTTATTACAGTTGACCATACCTACAGTAACACCCACGTAACGGCTTTTAAAGATAAGCATTATATATGTGTAACATCATGGTAAAGCTATCTTATTCTTTTTTTATTATGTGCATTGTTATTCTTCACTATATCATACCTGCCATATTTATTTGCTTATTGTTGTCACATTGATTAGATAATGTTAGTTATAGCACAGTGACAAATATCCAGCCATGAGGAAAATGCACAAGCTAGTTAGTAGATTTTAGTTTTAGCTTAGGTAGGTTTAATTAATAAACATAGTGATACTAAAAAGTTCACAAGCTTGGCAGATTACCCCTTGAAGCCCAACCGGCACAACAATGACACCTACGGTAGGCGGCAAATGGCAGCCGGCAAAGACCAGACAGCAAACACGTAAGCAAAAGAAAAACCCAAACTCCAAACGCAGGGAAGCACAAGACTGCACAACGTCAACTAGCACATCATAAATCACAAAGGAAGCCGATGAAAAGGGAACATATATAACCCCCCCCCACAGAGGATACAAAGAACCTAAGGAACCTTCCAAGAAGCTACGCAGGTAAACAAATCTCAGCCCCAAACAAGGACACGCCACTCTGCAAGGGCAATACGGAGCAAAAAAAAAAACACCCCACAAAAGTGTCCGCAAGACAGTCCACGTAGGTCTCCATAAGTACAAAAGTAAGGGCCTACGATCTCTGCAATCCCACAGCAGAAACTGGAGAAAGCTGGGGTAAGTAAGTAGTGGCCCCCGACACGCACAGCATTAGGCCACAAATGGGCACCTTCAGGTACCGTATAGAACAATGCGTGCATAGGTGGGAGGCCAAGAAGGACCTCAACATCTCAGGAGATCTTTTATTTAAGTATACTTTATTTGCAACTTTAAATCACAGGCTGCAAAATATTTATTCCTATTCATATTCATTTATATTGTTCACAGCTCACCTACTCTAACCATTATTTCTTATTGTTCTAATTTTGGGTGTGTTTAAGGGAGACCACCTTGAGTATTTGGTTTGTAGCTTTCTCCACCCCTTTAGGAGCACTATATTTCCCTTATATATATTTCCAAGCTGCAATCCTTAATAGGAATATCAGGGATGCCTAGGTCCCGGACAGCTCATGGTAGTATCTAAGCGTGCTGATAACTCCAGACCTCACGTTTAAGCTAAAGTGGTATCCCCAAAAATGTATACTCCCCGTCTCCGTAGCTCCAAAGTCAGCGGGCATAGGGCTTTTTGGGCTTGGAGGGTAAGATCTGACAGATCCTGAAAGAGGTTGATGACATGACCAGTCCAGGATCCCACCTCTCTCACCCAATGCATGATCCTCTCCTTGACCTGGTAATTCATCACGCAGCAAATCACATCCCGGGGGGGCATCGGTGGGCCTCTAGGCCTCAGAGCCCTATGGGCCCTATCCAGGTGGAGCACGTTGTCACGGAACAGGGTCCATGCCGATGACTGAAAGGGCCCAGCGCGCCCAAAGATTGTGTGCAGGAGTTATGGTGCAGTAGCGGAGTTGGACAGGGCCTGGCTGGTGTTGAGCAGTGCTGAGCAGTGCTATATAATGTAAAGCGAAGTTAACCCCTTAATGACAAAGCTCGTACATGTACGGGCTCAAAATGCATTGTTTTCAATGGGTTTAGGGACCGCCCATTGTCTTAAAGAAACCTCTTCCAAAGAATTACATCACAGCAGTCTGACCTTTGAGCAAGACTAGTACATAATAATGGGTATTTAGGAAAAATATCTAGGCTGTACAGCACCGTTTAATACTTTAATTGAAATACATCTTATCCTGGAAAACAACAAGCATTTTGAAAATGCATCGCTTATATCAACACATGAATCATATATATATATATATATATATATATATATATACAGCATATATTAGGATCATCTGATGTGAACACATCTTACTAATGTAGTTCCCCAAATGATGTTTCCCCTTACTCTCTGCTGCATTAATATCTATTTTTGTATTCCTTTCCCTCACCAGATCAAGCTATACTGGCAACATTCATCTTCAAGTCATGAAGTAAAGTGCTTTGAGGATTGTTTAATTGGCAAACAAATCAGACAATTTATCAGACGGCTAAGCAATAGGCAACATTGCATCAATACATGTCATTTTTTTTAAGTGAGCTGGATAAAGGTCACAATTTAAACTTGATTTACCTTGTTTCAACTACATATTAGTTATTTCATTGGAATTCAACATATTGCCACTCACATGTGTGTAGTTTTTTTTATACTTTTGTAAAGGTTTTCATCTGAACTTGATAGGAACTGTATTTTCCTTTCATTTTGTCCGTGAAAAAGAAAACGGTTTATTTTCAATAATATTTTAATATATTTTATCTTAATTTAAAAATAGTTTAATGTTTCCAAGTAAATCAATATTAGACATTTATATGTGTTCTATCTGTGTTATCTAAGTTCAATCTACTAGACAATTTCCATGACTTATACTGTCTTTGGTAAAAAAAAAAAATAGTTGGATACTCCCTTCTGTCTGTCTGACCACAAATCACCACAAATCTACGGAAACCTCTGCAACCTTGACACTCTACAGCTTCCAGACATACTACAGCCACTGTTGCTCCTCTGTGCGCCACCCCCCACACGGCAGCCATGGCATTCCGCACAGACCTGTCTCCAGGGCTGCCTTTAATATTGATTGGACCCTGACAAGCATTTTCTTGCCCCGCACTCCCTGACATGCAATCACACCCTCCACTCCAACACCAAAACCACCCCACAAAAAAAACTAAAGTACTTTCCGAGCTGTGTCTACAGATTAGGAGGAGACTGTTACAGTCAGTGCAGTCTTCCTTCCCTGCGACCCTAATGTGACTCCATGTGAAATGCCATCATGCTACACACACATGGCAGGTAAGAAGCCCTAAAGGCCAGCCCTAGCACCCATATTGCACACATACGAATTACCCAGCACCAAGATCGTATTCACAGGACCTGCCTAGCATAGGCCATCTTTGTACCCAAACTGCCTGCATGGGCTATATTTACCCCAACAACCTCCATGTGCCATATTTGCCCCCAAAACCTCCCTGTGCCATATTTAACTCAGTCTCTCTATACCAAGCTTCCCCCAAATAGCCTCAGTGTGTCATCTTTTCCCCAACCAGGCTCCCTGTGCCATTGTTTCCCCAAGCAGCCACCCTGAGCCATCTTTGCCCCAAGCAGCCTTCCTGTGCCATCTTTGCCCCAAGCAGCCTCCCTATGCCATCTTGGCCCCAAGCAGCCTACCTGTACCTTCTTGGCCCCAAGTAGCCTGCCAGTACCATCTTTGCCCCAATCAACCTGCCTGTGCCATCTTTTTCCCCAAACAGCCTGGCTGTGCTGTGCTTAAACCCAAACAGTCTGCCTGTGCCATGCTTGCCCCAGACAGTCTGCCTGTGTCATGTTTGCCTAAAACAGTCTGCCTGTACCATGCTTGTGCCAAACAGCATCCCTGAGCCAGCTAGCCACAACTAGCCTCACTGTGTCATGCTTGCCCCCAAAAAACTGCTTGTGTGATCTTTACCTCCCACTTACACATCCATCCTATCAAACATATACTCATTCTTTAACTCATTCACAGATACTCATTCACAAATATTCATTCATAAATATGCATTCACTCATTCACAGATATTCATTTACAAATACTCATTCATTCACTCAATCTCACATATTCATTCATACACCCTCCCCCACCCCCTTACTTCAACTGCATATTTCTCTGTGTAGCACACTTCCGCACGAGTCTACAGCTTCCCTCCTCATTGCTCACACACTGTGAGCAACTTCTCTTTTACTGCCCAGGGGACGCGGGAATGACGTAGCATGACTCCACTGGATTCCTGCATCCCCAGGGCAGTACAATAGATGTTGCTCGCACAGTGCGGGCTACACGGAGGTGAACAGCGGGCCAGAGTTCTGAGGCATCTATTCTCCTATATCTACAGCTTCTCTCTTACAATGTGAATTTCTTTTTTTGGATTCTAATACCAGCTCTATGCTGATGACATTCTAACCTTTTATCTTCTCTTCTAACTCACCTTATTAACGCTCACATCCTTTGCTCCAGGGTGTCATTTTATTGTGCTTGATTTCTTGGTATCTGATTTGGCCTGTTTCCTGTCCTAGTTGTTATTTGCCAGCACCACCTCAGCTTGTATAGTATTTATAAATGTATCTGTCCCTTGGCACTGTGTCTCTGAGACTCTTGTTCATCGGACACAGACAGCACTAACTTACTATAAGCCTACTTTAGTGTCTGCTTTCTGCAAAACATATCAATAAGCTTGACGATAAACATCTCAATCAGTTTAACTATAACTCACATAATCTTCATCCAACCATGGTTCATCGTAATACTAGAACAATATTCTTGATGTTATAGCAGGGAAATTAGTAAAGGTAACCTCTGGTTGTAAGAGGGCTTAATAGATAACATCAAATGTTCTAATGTTCATTTCCATGTTTATTAAACTTAATTGTTGCCAACATTGCAATTACCGTATTTCCCCATGTATAAGACGAAAAATGTGTGGTCTAAAAACTGGGTGCGTCTTATACAGTGGTTGTAGATTGCAGTTACTATGGTACTTCCCAGTACCTCCCTGCCGTACCTCCCTGCCGATTGGCCCTGTTCCTTTATGACTCACTGTCGATTGCCCCCTCCCGTTTGCTCATAGCATCCACACTGCTCAGACAGCAACTCATCTAACAGTAAGTATAAAATTAATATTTGGGCTGCTGAAAGTTAGGGGAGGTGGGGGTTAATTTAGGGGCAGTTATGGTTAATGGGTTGTTTAGGGTTAATTTAGGGGCAGTTATGGTTGATGGG
>VKOC01000002.1:20043369-20054558 GCA_009364415.1 Spea multiplicata
TAAAGAAAATGTAAAAAAAATAGCTTTTTTATAGCTAGATATAATATTTGTCAAAATATTTTTTTAAACATTTGGGAAAACAACTCATTCTAATCTCATAATGACTATAAGAAAACATCATAAACTGAATAATATTATCATCAATTTAAAATAATTAATGTTTTTGTCATATTTAAGATATTTGAACATCATGGTAACAAAAACCTAGTATTTTTTTTGCATGTACTTTATGGATTATGTATAAGAAAGTGACTGGTGCAGAGTTTAAAAAATGCTATTATGTCCACGGTAGCCAAGTGAATGACCACATTTATATATTTCTATCAGATACACATTTTCCAAATAACCCACACTGTAATATAAGTACATGTTTTAATGCATTAAAAGTTACACACATGAGCCATTTGGCCATTAGAACCATTCACATTTTTTTAAAATTTAGATGAGCTTTTACTGAAATTCTTTATTTTATTTTATAAAGTGTAAAATGTCTTATTTAGAAACTTTAAATGTGTCACACATAATCAAACATTAGTTACAATTTTATAGCCAGCAAAGAGGTGTGTTTGGATAGATCAATACCTCATAAAACCATGTTAATTGGTGCTAATATTTTTTTCCACATTATAATCCAGCATAGCATCCTGCAACATCCCTCAAAGTATTTTCCCTGTTGTCAATGTCAAACATATTGATCTATAATTCCCAGCTTAAGTTCCTGTTTCTTTATTTAAGTAATG
The DNA here is from genome assembly GCA_009364415.1 of Spea multiplicata. Lineage (NCBI taxonomy): Eukaryota > Metazoa > Chordata > Amphibia > Anura > Pelobatidae > Spea > Spea multiplicata. Next base: position 20,044,110 of record VKOC01000002.1, read on the forward strand.
ACAGCATTGGCTTTTTTCCATGTCTGTGGGGTCATGTCAAAAGGAATAAAAGTCCTTGACCACTTAAAAAGGGACAAAAATGAATTGTGACAGTCTTTGTTGATGTGTGCATGGTGTATTGTTCCCCTGCCAAGTTACTAACCTGCTGTCTGGGTGGAGCTCAGGCTTCCTTGACTAGCAGTGTATAGGGCTGGCATGTGAACATATAACCAGACCTGGCAAGTGTAGCATACACCAGTAGCAGCTTCCTCCAGTACAGCACCCTAGGCAGCTGCCTTTATCCTCCTTCATTTGTGATGTTTCTTTGATTGTGCTTAATATTTGTAGTTAGTTATTGTAACAGGGTTAAAGGCTCTCATCAGCAACATCAGACCTGGCTCATCTGGGCCCCCTTCTCTTGTTATATAAAGCAGGAGGAATGTTTCCATGGATATCCATGTAGAATTAATTGCCTAAACATCAACCAGGTGTCAAAGGGTAATACTATACTAATACCAATACTAGGTTTTCATTTAGTACTGAGTCAAAAAAATTAACACTGATTCATTGCGTTGTTTGCCCCTATTTTTGCAGTGAATTTTGGGCTTATTTTGGTTTCACAAGGAAGAGTAAGAAGCAAAGCCAAGCCAGGTCAAACACTGCCTCTCATTTAGGATTTTGGTATTAGATGAGCCATGCCTTAACTGACACATTACCAATAAGCTGTGCTTTGAGTCTTGCTGAGTGACCTTAATTTATGCTCTCATTCATTCAGACAATTCATACAGACATTAATTTATACTCTCACTCATTCAGACAATTCATCCACACATTAATCCATACATTACTACCCTCCTTTCTCACAATCTACCCCCTCTACCCCCTTTTCTCACTATTTTCCTCCACTTCTCATTACCTACCCCCTCTTTTCTCATCTACCTTCTCCCCCCTTTGTAGTTTGCTTACCTTAAAGAAGTCCTGTGGTGGGAGCGCAGAGGCCTCGCGGAGGAGAGTGTGGGGCGCAGAGCAGGTGCTGAAAACGTATTCCTGAGCGACCGCTTGGTGCCCCTCTATCTCCTCCCTAGCAGCTGCAAATAAATGACAGCGTTTCAATTGGGGGGGCACATGGTGGGCCACTGCCAAAATATCACAACTGACAACAATCACAGCCCCCAGGCAGAACAAAAAAAATAGATTTTGTCAGGTTTTTGTCAATGCTAACCTACATGACTGTATACAGTGCTGTCATTTATACTGAAGGACAAAAATATTTTTCCTTGTGACATCTGTACTACCACAAACCACAATAAATACATAGCACACCAGCAAACGGTCCTCAACATAAAGTCTCAGTCCCTGAATGTTTTGATCATTAAGGTACATTATAAGCAGCATTTAACACATGATTAACCATTACTATAATAATGAAATATTCTCTATAAATAACAATAGAGATGTTTAACCATTTCAGCAGTGTATAGTGCTTTACAGGATAATTATGAAGTATAAGGCAGAAAGAAAATTTTTTTGGCTAACTGATGCATATTGGATTGCAAGTTTTTGAGACTATCTAGGTTTCTTTGTTACCAAATTTGTTTTGTCCCTTTCTATGGCTAACACAGTATTCTATACCTTTATCGAAGTATAAGACAGTATTTGGAAAGGACATACACATGTTTACACAGCAATGAAACAAATTTAGGATTTAGGATTATAATTCAAACATTAAAATGTTTAGCGCATACCTATAATAAGGGTTCACTTACACCTAAAGTGTGCTCAAATAGCTACCAGGGATAGAGAACCTCAAGCCTGAATGCAGGATTTCTTTGGCATCCCCTTCCTACAAGTGGTGCACGCGCACTTAAACCTTGCTCCCCAATTGTCCCGATTTGGGTGGGGCAGTCCCGATTTGGAGTCTCCGCCTATCCCTACCTTTGTCCCGCTTTGCAGGGTCAGAGTTCGGGTGAGGGGAGAGCTGTTCTCAACTCAGATAGAGGCTGTGGGGGAGGGTGCGCACAGCCGCTTGATTAGCAGCTGCAGCCTGCAGGACTAGTTTGGAGATTACTATCTCCCTCTAGTTGGCTCAACGTTAGGGAGTGCGAGGTCTGTCACTTCAGACCTCTCTTTACAGCTCCCTCATCACTGCGCGCTAGCAAATAATGCAGAGTGCGGGGATGTGAGGTCATTCCTGCGCTCTGCAGCAATAGCCTGTGCGTAGTGATGAGGCAACAGTAAAGTGAGGTTTGAAGTGACAGGCCTCCTCAGGATGGAGGATGAAGAATGAAGGATGGTGGAAGAGGTAAGAGATGGGGAGAAAGGGGTGTAATGGCAGTGTATATAAATGTATGTGTTTGTAAGCTTGTGTGTGTGTATGTACAGGTGTGTGTAAGAGCAGTAAAGGTATTTGTAAGCTGTGTGTAAGGGCAGTGTATGTGTATATGTGTGTGTAAACGCAGTTGTGTGTAAAGGCAGTATATGTTTATGTGTGTGTAAGGACAGTGTGTATATGTGTGTTTATGAGCAGGTGTGTGTAAAGGCAGTGTATATGTATGTTTATGGACAGGTGTGTGTAAAGGCAGTGTGTATGGACAGGTGCGTAAGGGCAGTGTATTTATGTGTGTGTGTGTAAGGACAGTGTATGTGTATATGTGTGTGTTTATTGGCAGGTTGTGCAAAGGCAGTGTGTAAAGGTCCTGGGAGGCTAACATTAGCCTTTTTTTAATTAAAAAAAATATCTGCTGTTGTTGACTACTCAGTCAGCATTATGGTGGACGTAAATGAATGTGAAATGGAAAAAACCTAAATTTCACGTGATAAAGTAAATAATGAATGAATGTGGAATACTTCCCAAATGACTGCAGCTACCAAAAACACTCCTCCTCAGGGTGTGAAAATACCAATCCTCTGATGGGTCCGATTCATCATGTTTGTTTGTGAGTGGATTTCATATCATTGTTTATTATTGCTTATTTTTTTCCCATTATGTACATACGCTCCAATGGTTCATTGATTAGCATTATGGTGGACACCTGGCTGGCTGAGAATCATAGGAATTATAGTTCACAGCTAGCATCTGCAGCTTTACTGTTGACTGTACTAACCATGATGCTCAGCCAGCATCATGGAAGCAGTATGTCTGGCTGAGCCTCATGTGAACTGTAGTTAACAGCAGATGATATGACAGGTGTTAGTTGTGAATTTAAACTCCCATGAAGCCTAGTCATGTGGACATCTGGCTGAGCATCATGGGAATTGTAATTCACAGCTAACATCTACTGTTAACTGCACTTCCCGTGATGCTCAGCCAGCATCATGAAAGTCGATGTGTTCATTTATGTGCATGACTGTGCAGACAAAAATGTAGCGTGCTTTAAGTAGCGATGCAATTGTATTGATGAGTTCCGCGAGAGCAATTAAAAAAAAGTGCCTCTCATACACATACTAACATATACTTCCATGCAAGCTCGCTCTAACACCCACACACTAACACCGACACTAACACCGACACATTAATCTCTCATACCAGGCCATGGTGCATTTTTTTCATATGAGTGCCTGCTGCTGGCTCCATGCCCAGAGTTTCCAGATTTGGGGCCGTGGAGTTGAAATTCAGGGCTTTTCCCTTGCAGCACCTCACCACCACAACACCACTGCCAACAGAAGAGGCAAATAATAAAAAGAAGAACAAATGCAAAAGTGGAAAACAGACAATTTTAGGTCACAGGTTTGCTTCTTTTACTTCCCAGGGATGTTACTGTTTTTCATAATGTAACCTGCCCGTAGGAAATGCCAGGGGCAAAACTAGTTTGAAACTAGAAGCAATATGAGTATCCATAATGCCATATATTGAAAGGCCAGGCCGGGCCAGGCCCGTTAAAACTCAGTTGACACTATGTTAAACAAAGGTAAGAAAGTAATATAAATTAACCTTCATTTTACGTGTGAAACTTAACTCTGCACTTACAAGATAGTACAAACATGGTTAGTGATTCTTTTACAACAAGTACACAGGGTAACAGAATCGATTTTTAAGTTCTTCAGGGAAGCATCTTCATTGAGTTAACCTAGACCCTAGGGCAGTCTTTCCAGACCATCACTCTTAAAGTATGCATTCTGAATTACAAGCAAGCATTGATAAATCTCTCTTCTTCTAGTTCCACAAAAAGAAAAAAATAATACAAGGTCAAAATACATTAACAATGATATGTATGGTGTTTTTTCTATTAAATTGATTGTGGTAAAAGCTAGAAAAATGTAATTATTATCGGGTTTTATTCAAATCCTCCATACAATTGCTTTCCCAGAGAGTGCTTTCTGCAGTGGAATGGCTCCATCACTAATTTGTCTCCTTTCCTGTGATGCGACTAATTAAATGGCTTTCAAATATTTCCTTTGTCCAGCAATATATTTTAACTCTTTCTGGCTTATGTGTATAAAGTGCTTTCATTTCTAACAGATGTAATTAATATTTCTCAAACTCAATGGTAATCGATAGTGAAAACCCCTTTTCTTATTTGCTTAAGACACTTGCATTTCATATAATTGAGAAGGCACTGCCTGTCTTAAAGTCGTAATCATTTTATTAGAAAATGGATTTTAGTGAACACCGATCAGGTTTTAGCAGTTTGCCAATTGCTATTTTTTATAGTCTTCTGCTTTGGAAACTCCAACAAAATAAGAGAATAATGTTAATCAAATAAACTCTCAATTCATTTAAACATAGGGAATAGTTAATTTTCTTCTTTTCCAAGATATAATCTTGATTAATAATCCTCCCATTTTAATGTATCTTGTTGTTCATTTGTAGCAAGTTATCACTGTTAATTCTTTTAAACCTTTTTTTCATGTATTCTGGTAAATGCCACTGTATGGCTGATTAGTCTAGCACCAGTTTAGTAAACATAATCCTGTCCTTTTCAGATGGCACACAGAAGTAGTTTTAGCCATTTCATTACATATTCTTATTTAATAACTTATGTAAGAATATGCAAAGTAGTATAAAGAATAAAAATAATCATCCAGAGGCAGATGGAATCTAACCGTTTAATGATATAGGTTAGTAATGGTTTAGAAACAGTATGTGAAATATGGTATATTCACTCATTTTCCCAAACCAAGGGATGAGATAAAATAATAGTTTAGAATAGACAGATTTTAGATGCAGTAGTTTTGACCAATACGCTTAGTACTTGAATTTGCAGGGTTCTTCTTATAGGATCTTCAAAACTATCTTTCAGAACAATATTTTATGGTAATGGGCCCCAGCCAATCTCATTGTGCATAGTTTGCCAAAGCATATTTTCTCTCTCTATATATATCCATTGTACACTTATTTAAAACAATCACTAATATTACAAATAAAATACATAGCCCTATGTTATCATTAATTATATATGTAATATTTTGTTGTTTTTTATATTTAACAAAACAGATAATTTGCCTAATTACAGCTAGCCGCTGCTTCACTATACTACGGTGTACCGATGTCGGATATCTTGCAAGCATTACTGTGCGCTAAAATAGATGTCAATTATGGGGAAAAGCAATGCTTAACAGAGTGGTGTTAAAGGGAATAAACAGACAAGGCAGCAGGGTTATATATCTTTTCTATGGACGAGCAGCTCACAGCAGCTCACATTTTGGCAGCTCTTAGGAAGATGCTGTTGCAGTGGATTGGACCAAAGGCAGGCACAGCAGTATAAATGGGAGTTGTGGTGACTGACAGGGCAGCAAACATGGTGAAAACAGTTAGAGATGGGGACTTAGTGGGTTTGCGTTGCGCACCACGTATACTACATCTGGTGGTAAGGTCAGCTATTCCAACTGATGGGCAATGTAGGTTGTCAAAAATGATTGAAAAATGCCCTAAGATTGCCGGGCGCTTTCACCTCAGAGTGAATGCAAGCCAGCAGCTGAGGGAGAAGCATAATCGAGCGGACCCTGCCTACTTACATGACTCCCTAGAACAATTTTTTTTTCTGGGTGGCAAGTAGAGGTTGAAATGCTGATCAGAAGGCTGATAGAGGAGCTGACACATCACATTCAAGTCACCACTCCAGAGTGCATGCTGGCCACCTTCTATGACCCAAAGATTATGGGCACGTTGGTCCTTAAAATAATTTTAAAACTTAAAGGGCCATGTCTGTAGGGTGCGTGAGATGCAGCACAAAAGGAGCATGATAAGCGAATGAGAGATGCAGAAGTTGGAAAAGGAAATTTCCAGTAGCAGTGGTAGTAGCACACCCACATGTCCAATTCGCAATGCCATGGACTAGATCAACTGGAGCAGCAGCCATTTGGGCAAAGGCCCTTGATATTGAGGTCTGAGGTCTTTTTCAAGTTGAGGTTGTTTTTTTTGATGGTTTTTTTTGTCTCAATAAATCTCCCTGACTTGAAACTCTTGATTGTTTGGAACCTTTATTTACCTACTAATGTATTGGGGAACTGGCCCTTCCTGGCACAGTTAAGCATCTGGCTTCCCTTGGAGTGTGCAGATTCCTCATTTTTGTTATTCTGAAATGATCAAAGCCTGCTTTGGGGGAACTGTCACTGCCTCCTACTACTGACCCAAATTATTGGGACCATAAAGTTATCTGGCCTTTAGTGGCCCAGCAGCTGCTTTCATGCTCACCCACCAGTGTCCAAAACGAGGGAGGGTTTCTCTGTGACAGGCAACATACTAAACACCTGCTAGAGCATATTGCTTTCTTGAAAATCAGTCTGCCCAAATAAGGTTATCCAGCACTCAATATTCAGTGGGTGAGGTTCTAGTGCTTCTTCTTCCTTACTCTGGGGTATCAGGAAAATTTAGCACTGCACCAAGTGGTCTGTCTGCCATGCTCACCCAGACCACCAGTGCCTGCCCAGACCCAGTGCCCTACTGGTTCAGCGCCTTCTGTCTCATTTTTGTATTCTTTTAATTCTCGAATATTGGGGGAATTCATTCCTGCATCAAGTGGTTTGAATGTGTCAGTCTGCCAATGCCAGCTCAGGCCAGTGCCTACTTCTGCTGTTGCGGCTCTCTGTCGCCTTCCTACTGTGAGATCATTTTTTTAATTTTTTTCAAATATTGGGGAAATGCAGTCCTGTGCCAATTGGCTGCAAGTGTATGTCTGTCAGTTCCTTCCCACTCCCAGATCCCTACTGTTGCTGCTCCTCTGTCTCCTTCCTTACCCTAGGGGATATTTTTTTTTCATAAATGGGAGAAATTCAGTCCTACACCTAATGCCTGGATGTGCCTTTGTGCAATTGCCTATCAAGGTCCAATGCCCTCATGTAGATGACGAAAAAGGTGCTCTGAATCATTCTAAAAAAAAAGGTCCTCAGATCATTCTAAAATGGTGAATTCTTTCAGTTTAGAATATCATTTCTTTTATACATTTCTAATGTAAACAATCCTATTAAATATTAATAACTTTACTGTAATTAGAGGGACCAATTATTATGTACACAGAATAACCTGTAAATTATCCTGCATCAACAGCCTCTGACACAACAATAAAATTATAAAGTAATGCTAATGAGGACATTGTTTGGGGTTTATATTAAAAAAACACCATCATGTATGGAACCATGGAAATAAATATTTTTACCGATCCATCCCTTGAGAAAGGTAGCGGGTACTACTGATTTTTTGGGGGAAATCAGTACCTGCCTTTTTGCTCTTATTATCTTTTCTACAATAATATATACATTTTTGTGGTATTGATATTTTATAGGTGTAGAAGGACACTATTTTGCTGAGTTTTGCAGCCCATTGCTTTATCAATATACCTTTCTGACATATGTGCCTTTTTGCAATTAATACTGACTATACTCGCATGGCTGCACTCTAATATACATTTTCTAAATGAGTCCCCAGTTAAGGGAGCAACCTGGTCACCTCATCCAATATGCTTTTCTTAAGCAATCACTGATATCAGCCACACATTTCTTCAGTTGGAGCATATATACGTGCCTCTGAAACACTATCAACTGTGATTTCAAGCTTCAAAGCCAATCTACTGAATACCATTCGTAGTAGAGCAATTCATCTCTTATTCAGGTCAGCTTTACCCACTGCAATTGTGAAAATAGTTTGTGCTTCTCTGATTAAACTGGCACACTCTATTCCTATCCTGGTACGAAGCCTAAACCTGGTGGAATTAAGCAATTCCTACACACTCCTGGCTCATAGATCTCATCTGTGTTATTCATATCCTGTTTTGTTTTCTCATGTCACATCATTACTCTGTTTTATATACAAACAAAATCAGGCTATTATAGTCTTTGTTTAACCTTGCTTTGATGTTTAAAAGGACTTTTGTCAATGTCTACACGATTGCTGGTAAACAGTGGGACTGTTTTTATTGTAAAAGATTTTTCAAAAGGTTTCGCAGTCTTTAGATGTATTTGTGCCGGAATACTAACAAGAGCTTACTGTTCATCATGTGATGTTTTCATCTGCAACTCGCCTACTCTGTGCATTAATATGCGTTTGATAACAAGACTCTGTGGTGTGTCCATAGAAACCTTCACTAAAAACACTCATACTAATTAGATTTATTTGGATTTGGATGTTTTGCTGGCATTTTGCCATTGCGTCTTTCCACCCAATTTTAACCTTTTCGGGGTCATGGGGAATTTTATAGACTGTAGAGTGACAGATTCATCCTATCGTGAGAGGGATCTAACAAATTAATAGTGGTAGTAATTAGTTTAGAAAATGCATTTCAGTGAAAACAGAAGAAAGAAACCTGATGGAAGCCTTCTCTTATTTGAGTAATTGATTTAGAAATCAAATTGCCTATCATATAAGAAAAAAGAAAAATACAATTGTTAGATGTATTGTTAAAAGGGTGACCACATTATATTTCTGCTATCCAGGGGCACACTATGATGCGGATGAGATTACACAGATAAGCATATTTTACATATATACAGTATACACCGATCAGACAAAACATTATGACCACCGGCCTAAAACCAGCCCTGACCTGTCAGGCATGGACTCCACTAGACCTCTGAAGGTATGCTGTGGTATCTGGCACCAAAATGTTAGCAGCAGATCCTTTTAGTCCTGTAAGTTGCAAGGTGGGGTCTCCATGGATCGGATTTGTTTGTCCAGCACATCCCACAGATGCTCGATTGGATTGGGATCTGTAGAACCTTAAACTTTTTGTGTTCCTTAATTCTGGAACCATTTTTGGTTTTGTGGTAGGGCGCATTATCCTGCTGAAAGTGTCCATGAAAGGGTGTACATGGTCTGCAACAATGCTTAGGTACATGGTACATGTCACAGTAACAACCACATGAATAGCAGGGCCCAAGATTTCCCAGCAGAACATTGCCCAAAGCATCACATTGCCTCCATTGGCTTGCCTTCTTCCCATAGTGCATCCTGGTGCCGTCTGTTCTCCAGGTAAGCGACGCGCACGCACCAGCCTTCCACATGGTGTAAAAGAAAACATGATTTATCCACCTTCTTCCATTTCTCCGTGGTCCAGGCATTATTCTCACATGCCCATTGTAGGCGCTTTCAGCAGTGGACAGGGGTCAGCATGGGCACCTATGAAGCAACAAACTGTGATGCCCCATTTGTAACAAACTGTGATGCCCTGTTTGTTCTGACACCTTTCTATCAGGACCAGCATACTTTTCTGTTGAATTTGAACACATGGGCGAGCCTTTGCCCCAACATGCATCAATGAGCTTTGACCGTCCATGACCATGTCATCGGTTTACTACTTTTCCTTCCTTGGACCACCCTTGATGATGATGATCGATGAACATGCAATCATTATCAGACATAAGCAGTTTCATATAATTAACCCCACTACTACTAGACATCACACACAGCCACACAAACAGAAAAACACAGTCAATGCAGCTAACATTGAGCTTGGTGTGAAGGTGGGACTTCACCCAGCATTCTCATTCAAGACAATGGACAATCTGGGACATGGGGACACCCTGACTGGTAATGTTTTTGCATCTTTTTATTTATGAACATATTTATTTTAATGTGAATTCCAATCAATCTATACCTGCAAAGCTGAGTCTATGTGTTATTCTGTTGATCCATACCTACAAATCTATGATTCCACACATTATTATTGTATCCTTGCAAATACAGGATTTGTATGTCTGATTCAATGCCTTCACATGTTCACATGATATATACATGCAAAGCTGGGTTTGTGTGTTAATGTGTTGATCTATACCTGCTATGCTATGTTTCTATACATTATTTATGTATACATGCAAATATAAGGTTTATATATCTAATTTCGTTGATCTATACATGCAAGTGCTGTTTTATGTGTTGTTTATTTGATCTATATCTATGTTTTCGTGCGGGAGCGGAGGGAGTGATTGCATGCTAGGGGGTGTGGAGCGGGGCCCAAGGAAATGCTTGCGTAGGGTCAAAATTTTCAATATAAAATGTACTGGCGCAGGGTCCTAATATTTATAGATATATATTGGCAG
>VKOC01000002.1:20066792-20080607 GCA_009364415.1 Spea multiplicata
ATCACACACACACTCATTCAAACACCCTCCCCACCCCCTTACCTGCACTGCAGCTCCTTGATGCTGCTCACAGACTTCAGCAGGGGGCGCGGCCTCCCTCTGCCTTCTCTGCTAAAGCACAGAGGAAGTAGGATGTGATGTCACGTGAACTCCGCTTCCTCTGTGCAGTCCAGAAGACCCTCCCACAAGTAAGTAGCAGGGCTTGAGGTGCGGCTAGCGTAAGATCGGTTGCCCTGGCTGCCGATATTACGTGGGCCGCACCTCGAGGTCTCACGGGCCGCATGTTGGACGCCCCTGATTTATTATATATTTAAATCAATTACATTTTTATTTGTAGATCAATCTAATTTTTGTATAATTGTGTTTATTGCAAAAAAATGGGGGGCTACAAGCTACCTTCAAGCAGGGCCCTTAGCTCACTAGTTCCATCACTGTCAAGAACAAGCTGTCAAGAGCACAGACTATTTTATTTTGTTTGTAGTAAGAAATCTCGGGGGAAAAACTTTTCATGTGTAATAGCTTTTTCAGACCTTAAGCCGGATGGCTTGCAAATCTATATATCCTTGAATAAAAAATATTTTATCTTATATTATAGACTTCTGTCTGGGTGCTATAAGAGTGTGACAGATGGGGTAATTTAAATTGAAAGAACATTCTTCCCAAGTGTCCATTTTAAGGTTATTTGATTATGAATCAAAATTTTGAGACTACTTTCTGTTTTATGATTTAGGATATCCATTTACAAATATGGTATGATCTTTAAATAAAGCTTTCTGTTAATTATATAACATTATTTCTAGCTTTTTCAATTTTTGTGCTCTCAATTGGGTTTTATTACTAGATTTTTGTGTTTCAGTAGACTATATCACACAGGGTTTTATTTAACTGTCATTAATTTTGCTGAACTAGTATTGATTTCAGATGCTCTAGCTTTTATTTGCTTTATTAAAACCCTTTTGTTCAATTGGATTAGCAGTTCACGTGTATGATTACTGCATTTAAAATTCATACAAACCATGGACTTGAATGAAAGTCTATTACTTCCATGCAATGCGTCCTCTGACCAGTTGCAGTTGCTAGTGCAATCGACCACGCCAATGCCCTCAAGTGCTGATTACTTTAATTACTTTTTATAGAAAACATCTGAGATTGTTTTGAATAGTATTTTTTGAGGTGGCCACTTATTGAGCTAAAACTAGGGTAAGTAAAACAAAAAACCCTTTTTGTCCCACAGGTTTTATCAATTGAAAGGAGAGACAGTGAAAATCAACCAAAAGATACTTAGATTGACCTCAGCCTATTTAAATTATTTTTTTTTCAACATTCAACCCCCACACTCCTACAAGGCACACGGTTCGCTCCAACTTCTTCAAAGGGTTAATGCTGCTTAAATCCCTCCATCCTAAAATCCCCACCATTTCACCAGACAATAAAAGGAATAGGGCCCAATAACTCTCATCCCATGCCTCCCAACACAAATGGTGAGGGAACAGGGGGTAAATTACCAGCACTCCACTGGTTAATTAAGGGAAATATTGTTACTTAGATTTTATTTACTTAATTTGTTAAAATTAATATCTTGTAGTCTGCAGGAAAGGAAGGCAGCAAAAAAGTATTTAAAAAATATATTGTTGGGGTGATAGGTGGAAGGGGACCCATATTCAAAGAGGGGATTGCCTTGCAACAACAATTAAATACAAAAGGGGAGTGGCTGGGGGTATAAGTACACAACAGGATGGTTGGGGCATCACATACATCAATACACAAAGGGGGTGGGTAGCTGGGGCCAATACACAAGAGTACATTAACCAGTACAAAAAGGGGCATCAATACACAAGGGAGGGGGGCTGGCTGGGGACATCACATAAAATCAATACACAAGGGTGTAGGGGCATAAATACACAAGGGTTTGGGGGGGAATACATTAAAAACAAAGGGAGGCCTGGCTGGGGCATCAATACACAAGGGGGGGAAGCACAAAAAAACAAACCAGTATTGAAAGCATGTTTTATGCTTTGTGTAGTGATGTGGGCGTCAGTGTGGCAGAGCCTGTCTTGGTGTGTGTCTGGGTGTCGGTATGGAAGAGCCTGTCCTGGTGTGTGTGTGTGTTTGAGTGTCGGTTTGGCAGAGCCCATCCTGGTGTGTGTGTATTTGGGTGTCAGAATGGCAAAGCCTGTTCTGGTGTGTGTGTTTGGTTTTGGATGCTGGTGTGGCAGAAGCCCATCAATGGTGTGTGTGGGTGTTCGGTTTGGCAGAGCCCCGTCCTGGTGTGTGTGTGTCAGAATGGCAAAGCCTGTTCTGGTGTGTGTGGGTGTCAATGTGGCAGAGCCTGTCCTGGTGTGTGTGTTTGGGTGTCAGTGTGGCACAGTCTGTCCTGGTATGTGTGTGTGTTTGGCTGTCGGTGTGGCAAAGCCTGTCCTGGTGTGTGTGTTAGGTTATTGGTGTGGCAGAGCCTGTTCTGGTGTGTGTGTTTGGGTGTCGGTGTGGCAGAGCCTGCCCTGGTGTGTGTTTGGGTATCTGTTTCCTGGCTCTTTACTTTCTGGAGGAATAAATTGAACAAATTAAATTTTTAGTTACCCAGGGATAAAACACCCTCCTGAATGTGTAGTCACTTCAGAGGACAAAACTTTCAAGGCCCATAAATCAGTGAGAGGAAAAGTAAAGGTTTTGTGTTATTTACTCTATTTCAATCTGCATATTTTATTGAAAAGGATTAGTGCCATTAAATTGTGGCTTCAGGCATCCCGTGTATGATAACTTTTTTAGTGTACTGATATCCTCCCAATGCCATCACATTACATCAATATGTGTTAGAAAATCAGGAAAAGATGGTAATGGACGGTGGGCTGATTAGGTGGCGCAACGGGCCACTTGATTAGACTTGCCCCCCAGGCCTTAGGCTGCCAACCCTCCCCTGGCAGAAAGTATCTCTACTCTTTTGTGTAGAACCCTAAAGCTTGGAGGCTAAATCAGACCTTAACTAGCTAATTATCTATAACCTGCTGGAACTTGTCTGTTATTGGCTAAAATGTACTTTTAACATATTTAGTATAAACCATGTCAAGTATAATTTCCTATAGCGATCATAAACAAAATAATAATTATAACTCAGTCAGTTCATGTCAGTTTTTAAACGCATGAACGTAAATGTTGGAATGCGTTTAAGAAGAAATATTTAAAGCTGTTTACCCCTTTAAAGTAGATTTCCTGTATCATTATTTTTAAATCTTATTGTTTTTCCTATATAGTATGATTAAAAACAAACTTATGATGCTAATGGCAGCAATAACCTGATTTAAATATCAAGAATATTGAGACTATTGTTCCTCTACCCTCTTCATAAGCATAAGCATTACTATACCAGGATTAGATTAATTCTGGAAAGAAAGACATCATCACAATATATATTCAGTTCCACATTATAATAATTTAGGTTTGAAGTATCTAAGTAGCTTATACTGACAATTTGCATTGTAATATCACATTTCTAAAGTTGCTTGTTTTTACTTAGCTTTATATTCTACATTCTTATGTGTCTTAGAAAAAATAACATTCACACTTGGCATAAGGATGGTCTTGTCAGTGCCACTTCACAACGTTCTTACCATTCCTCTTTCTTACCCTGAAAAATAACTTTGTAACTAGTTTGTCCAAATAGTTAATGAAACAATCCAATATATATGTGAAGTTAGACCCAACTAGAGAATTCACTCCTTGAAAGCATGTATCAATATGGACATGTCATTAAGTGCTTGATGCCTCAATAGGACTGAGCAATTTTCAGTACTGTGTTGAAGACTTTAGGCCTTTGCAGGAATCAAAGGGAAGTTGAACGAATTCCAGCTTCTCAAAATGTCAGACCTTGTTATTTCGAGGGTCACCAGTCCTACTTTATATACTTCTGCCAGCTACCAGACGCCATTTAATTGTATGGAAAAGACAACTTTTCATATAGGTATAGAGGGGGCTAACTCAATCTGGTCTGGAATGATCTCTGGACAGCAGACCCTGACAAACCTGGATTGATGCAACTATTTGAGCTTGAGTACTGAACTATAATGAAAGGCAGCTGGCAAGCACATTTTCCCCCAGACTGTCATCATGATGGAGCACTACAGCAAATAACACATCTCTATTCTGCTTGGAGAAAAAAAAAGATATCTTAAAATCGAAAGTCAGCATTATCATGGGATCATGGGAGCGGATTGTACAGCAATGCAAGTTGGGGCCTGAATTCGACTCTAGAAGGTATCTGTAATCAAAAACCTGTGGTGATCTAAATGATAGAAATTGTCATCAGATAAGAACCATTCTGCAGACCTAGTCTGCCCACTTTTCCTAATGTAAAGGCTTTCCTACCACCTCTTGTTCTGTAACGACTGGAGTAGTTCCAGAACATTAAATGTATGCCTTTTTGCAGGTGATACAAAGGTCAACAACAGTCATTCCTGATGGAACAAGCCAAATGGTAAATGAGGAAGTACATCAGAAGAATCATAGAGTATGCCAGTTGCAGTTTAATGCTGGTAAAATAATCCACTTGGGACATAACAATCCCAACAAAAATATAGCATTCCAGGCACTGTTCTGACAGTGACAATAGAAGAGAGAGACGTGGGGCAAATTATTTCTGAGGATATCAAGGTAGCCAGGCAGTAAAATGTTAGAAAGCAGGGTGCTGGGTTGCATTAAGGCAGAGGCGGGCTGGGTCGGGGTGCAATTACCGCCCTAAATCTAAACGGCCGCTGCATAGGGCAGGATTAACATATAAGCTGATGAAAAGAGGCCCAGAACAGCGATTGCAAGGGCCCTGCTGCCTACCTGTGCATTGCTCGCACCTACTGAGCGGGCAATGTCATCAGTGTTTCAGAGCCTGTCATGGTGTGTGTTTGGTTGTCGGTGTAGCAGAGCTTGTCCTGGTGTGTTTGTTTGGGTGTGGCAGAGCCCGTCCTGTTGTATGTGTGTTTGAGTGGCAGTGTGGTAGAGCCTGTCCTGATGTGTGTGTTTGGTCATCTGTTCTCTGGCACTTTACTTACTGTAGGAATAAATTGAACTATTTAATTTTGACTTATCCAGAAATAAAACGGCCTCCTGAATTTATAGTCACTTCAGAGGACAAAACTTTCCGGGGCCAGAAGTCCTGGAATCCCATGTATGTATTTTTTTTCTGTACTCCTGATCCCATTGCATTACATACATATGCGTTAGAAAATTAGGAAAAGATGAGCATGGATGGTGGGCTGATTCGGTGGCGCAATGGGCCACTTGACTAGACTTGCCCCCCACCTGTATAGAAGCATTAGTAACTAGAAGATGGGAAGCCCACTTATATATCCCTGGTCAGACCTCATCAAGAGTATTGGGTAATATTCTGGAGATCCCATCTGCAGAAGCATACAGACATTTTAAACAGTAGCGTACCTAATGGGGGTGGGGGGTGTTTCGGTCCGCGCAGGTGCCGCTGATCCGGGGGTGCCACCATGCCGGCACTCCTCCTGAGACGGATAGAAATGTCTGCCTCAAGAAGAGCAGGCTAGGCTGGGGAGATCAAGGCTCTCCCTCTAACCGTCTTAAAGCCAATCTAGGGAGCAGAAGGTCTGTTAACGCAGACCTCTGATCCTGCTCCCGTGCGATGCGCGCGGCAACTGATGCTGTGCGCCGAGATTTGCTGTCATATCCCGGCGCACAACACTGAAGCCGTGCCCACCTCCTTCCGCGCTAACTGCACCAGAATGACACAAAAGAAGAAGAGCCAAGAGGAAGAACGAAGAGGAGAAGGAAAAGTGACAGTGACAGAGAAAAGATATACTATACCAGACATTACATGAATATGAGTATGAGTATATGAATGAGTGAATAAATGTTTGTGAATAAATGTTTGTGAAAGAGTATATGTGTGATAGCATGGATGTGTAAGTGGGGGGAATCGCATGGCATAGGGAGGCTGTAATCTCATGCCCAGCCTGTAATCTCATGCCCAGGTTCCAGCATGTACAGGCTGTCTGGGCATGATAGGAGTGTGAGTGCTGTTAGCAATCATATATATATAATTATATATAAATATTGTTATTGATTTTTTTGTCCAATTTTGGTGTTAACCACACTTTTATTAAAAGTAAGTAACACACCAAAATTCGACAGAAAAATTCAATAACAACGTTAATGTATATATGATTGCTAACAGCAATCACAGTCCTATCATGCCCAGGCAACCAGTACATGCTGGAATCTGGGTATGCCTGGGAATGATAGGATTGTGATTTCTGTTAACAATCATATATATCGTATTTTTCGTGGAAGAGAATTCTCTAACAGCCAGGTAAGGTATGCGTGATGCGCGTAGACAACCCGCGCTTTCGCCGGTGCTCAGTGATAGAAGCCCTGGTGGAAGTGGCGGCAGCAGCTGAGGTTACCTGACAGGAGGATCCAGCTCCCCTGCAGCGCTGCGGGGGATCTGGATCTTAGTCTCATAGTCAGACCTCTATTTGAGGTCTGATTAGAAGACGACCTCGATTATAAATCTTGTCTTATAATCGAGCAAATACGGTATATATTAATATTGTTATTGTTTTTTTGTCTAATTTTGGTGTGTTACTTACTTTTAATAAAAGTGTGGTTTTTTTAAAGGTTGGGGGTCATTTTCGGACAAATGATTGCTGAATTTTTGGTTTCGGTCCAGAATTTTCATTTCAGTGCATCCCCACTATATACTAACCCAGACACTGAAGTGATAGGCCTACACTACATCAATGTTTGGCTTAGTATATAGTGATGGGGGTTATGCTGCATTATTGTCAATGTCTGGCTCAATGTATAGTCATAGGGATTACGCAGTACCACAGTCAATGTCTGACTCAGTATATAGTGATAGGTGTTATGCTGTACCATTCTCAGTGCGTGCCTCAGTATATAATGATAGCAATTATCCTGTACCCCCATCAATGTTTGCCACAGTATTTAATGATAACAGTTATGCTGTACCAACGTCAATGTCTGCCTCAGTACATAATGATAACAGTTAATCTCTGCCTCAGTATACAGTGATAGGTGTTATGCTGTACCACCGTCAGTGCCTGCCTCTGTATATAATGATTGCGGTTATCCTGTACCACCGGCAATGTCTGCCTCAGTATACAATGATAACAGTTTTGCTGTACCCCTGTCAATGTTTGCCTCAGTATAAAGTAATAGGTGTTATGCTGTACCCCTATCAATGTTTGCTTAATTATATAGTGATAGGTGATATTCTGTGGGAATTAAGATGCTAAGTAGCAGACAGGTGCTGCTAGTCAAATGTCTTTGATTATCTGACCACCAGCAAGTGTGACCACGTCTATAAAAGCCAAAGTTTTAGCAGTTTGCTGGTCTGGTCAGGTGTATGTTGTTGCTGCTCATCAATCATTTCCACCAATTTTATAGTGAGAAAGATTATTCAAAAGTGGAAAACATTCAAGACAGTTGTCAATCTTCCCAAAAGTGGATGTCCCAGGAAATTCAACTCGAGGTCAGACTATGCAATGCTCAGAGAAATGAAAAAAAAAACCCAAGAGTTACATCTCAGACTCTGCAGGCCTCAGCATGTTAAATGTTAAAGTTCATGACACTACAATTAAAAAAGACTGAATAAGTGTGGTTTGTTTGGAAGGCTTGCCAGGAGAAAGCCTCTTCTCTCTAAAAAGAACTTGGCAGCTCAGCTTAGGTTTACAAGGTTCCATCTGAACAAAGAATTCTGAAATTGAAATGCTGTGGCAGGACCATAAGATAGCTGTACAAATGCTTGCAAACCTCGAAGAAGTGAAGCAACATTGTAATGAAGAGTAGGCAAAATTCCTCCACAACTATGTGAGAGACTGATAAAGTCATACAGAAAATGATTACTTCATGTTATTGCTGATAAAGGTAGTTCTACAAGCTACTGAATCATAAGGTGTACTTAGTTTTTCACACATGGCTTCTCCAATTTGGCTTTATTTTTGTTGAATAAATCATGACATGATGTAATATGCCATGTGTTGTTGTTCACCGGAGGTTATATTTACCTAATTTTAGACATGCTAAAGAACAGATGATTGTTATTATGTGCTGATACATAAAACCATAGTATTCAAAGAAGGTACACTTTCTTTTTCACACGACTATGTGTGTGTATGTATATACTAATTTGTAGGCCATGACTCACTATTTAGATTTTGTGGGCAATGGGGATCATGGGCTAGCTAGTAACAGGCATTCTGTAGATAGGATAGTAACTTGTTAATGCATGGAATAATTGTTACTGTAAAAGGGCATTACAATATGCTTACAGTGACCACCTAAAATAGGGTTTAGACGTGTAAAGACCTTAGTAAGCATGTTTGAACACCCAATCAGGTGAAGACCAATAGACTGAAATCATTATCCAAACCGCATATAAGGGCATTGGAGAGGCATGGGAGGAGCGGTTGAGGGGAGATGTACTTGCCATCCACGGACTCTTCACCTCCCGAACACTCCCTCCCTCCATCCTCAGGAATGCATAGGACAAATGTCATGAACTAAATTCTTGTAAGACTTATTTTGTATTTTTTTTTATCTACTTTTTATATTCTTCTTCCATTTTTGTTTGTATTAAATGTTTTACCTTTTGTTTGCACCTTTTGTTTGTGTGACTCTGCCTATTTTTGACGCATATACACCTATATATGTGTTTTCCAGTTATGCGAAGTTTGTGTTGGCCCTATATTTATTACATCTGGCCAGCACCTACAAGTGTCACAACCACACATATCTCTATTAGCACCTTTTAAATTAACTATATTACTGTTAACCAGGCTGATAAAGCGCAGTTGACAGTATGATTATAATAGCATGACTGTGTGTTTTTTTTACGTAATATTTACATTTTTTTTAACAAGTACAGCTTATAGCAGCTATTTTCTAAATAATGTTGTTATCTTCTGAAATAAATGTGTTAGATATGTGCAAGCACTCAGCCCACACACGTTATCAAAATATATTCTTGTACTTTAAACAAGTAAATTCCAAATATATGCTCTTACAAAACAGATATAACTAGCTACCATACCTGATTATAAGAAGACCCCACAAAATCTAAATATTAATTTAGGGGAAAAAAAATTTAGGAAAAAAAACCAAAAAGCCTGAATATAAGACTACCCTGTAGGAAAAAAAGTTTTACTAGTTTTACTCTGCTCCATGATGTGCCTTTTAACCCTCTATATGCCACTCTGCCTCCAGAAATGTCTTATACCCTCCTATATGCCACTGTGCCCCATGATATGCCTTTTAACCCCCTATATGTCCCTCTGCCCCATGATATGCGTTATACCCCTATATGCCACTCTGGCATATAGGGGGTTAAAAGTCATATCATGGGGCAAAGTGGCATATAGGGAGTTAAAACGCATTTCTGGATGTATATATATAACTACTAACAGCAATCACACTCCTATCAAGCCAAGGCAGCCAGTACATGCTGGAACCTGGGGATGATAGGAGTGTGATTACAGCCTCCCTATGCCATGCTACCACCACCACCACCCCCTTACACATCCAGCTATCACACACACACTCATTCACAAACATTTAAATACTCATTCATTCCATCAATCACACACACATACTTGCTCAAAAACCCTCCCCCACCCCTTACCTGAATTGCAGATCTCTCACTCGCAGACTTCTGCAGGGGCCCGTCTGTGCGAGCAACTTCTCTGGCCCTGCCCCCAGAGGAAGGAGGGGGAGGCAGAGTTATGTGATGACTCTGCTAGCTTCCTGTTCTCCTGCTGCTAGTAGAATAGACGCTGCTCGCGACCAAAGCACCGGTAAGCAGCCTGGCCCCAGTGGACATTTTTTTGAGGTCTGATTAGAAGACGACCTCGATTATAAGACAATGGGTATTTTTCAGAGCATTTGCTCTGAAAAATACCTTGTCTTATAATCGAGCAAATACGGTATATTTTTCCTCTAGAGCTAAATTCTAAATGCACCCTACCAAATTTTCCTCTGTCCTTACTTTTTTCTTGAGTATTCGTGGTGGTGGCAGGACTTACCAAGAAACCATGTTTACCCTGGTTCACATTCCATGTCTCTGATAATGTAAGGGAGGGTGCCAGTTAATAAAATTTATTCACTGGTATGGATAATACTAATCTAATTTGTTTACGGGAAGTAAGCAGGGGCTCAGCCAGACCTGGGGTTGAGCTATTAAGCTGTGCAGTCTCGCTCGCAACATAAGGTAAGTCCATAAGTGTTTGTATAGATACACACAAAGATTAATATAGTAAAGGAGAGAGATGCCACATTCTTATGCACACATACATATATACTTCATGGTGTATCAACATCATCATGAAAGATGCAGTAAAGTATTTAACTAAGCATTCTATTTATGCCCCTAAGAACACCACTCTGTCATGTATGGCTATGACACAGTTCAACTATTATAAGAATGCCAGTATGTACAATTCCATTTGGCTCCTCAACATGAAGGGGGTTAATATTATAAGTGGCTGCTTTTCCACTGCCTTTTCTGCTTAGCTCAAATTGTTCTACTGATTAGCACTGTCAGTGCCCTGGGCTCTACTATTTGTATGTCATTCCTTTGGAAGTGGTCTGTTTGAATTAGCCACACATATGGAGAAAAGACACTAGTATGCTTAATCAGCTATCACTATGAGTAGAAACAAAATGAGTCCCCTTTTGTGTGACTGCTATCAAAGTGCCCCTGAAGAAATTAAAAACAAACTAAAGATAATGAACATGCTAGAATAGGCAGGGCAAATGTTAATCCTATTGTTACCCTACCCAGGTGCTGCGCCCATGGTCAGATTTAACCTCCAATCCACTATTTGGACAAAAGTAATTGGACACCAGACAATTAATTAAGACAATAACACCTCATTCTTAATACAGTACATAGATATTAATATGTAGCTGATTCCCCTTTGCAGCTATAACAGCATCCACTCTTCCAGGAAGGCTTTCCACAATATTTAGGATTGTTTCTACAGGAATTTTTGGCCATTCATCCAGTAGAGCATTTGTGAGGTCAGGCACTGATGTTGGATGAGAAGGCCTGGTTCGCAGTCTCTGTTCCAGTTCATAGAAGAGGGCCTACCTCAAACTGTTCCCACAACGTTGGAAGCATAGCTTTGTCCAAAATGTCTTGGTATGCAGAAGAGTGAAAGCTGTTAAAGCTGCAAAGGGGGACCAACTACATATTAATGTCCATACAATGCCTGTAATAGTGCCTCAGAGCCATTGATAGCATTCCGGTGTGTTTCATCTGTTTCCTGGTTCCTTTTGCCTGATTGTGACCCTGCCCGATTGCTGCCTGCACCAACTTACTTGCCTGCCCGACTATCCTTCTGCTTGCTCCCTGTGTACTTCTGCCTTCGCTTATTTTGCTTATTTCTGCAAGAGGTTCCTTCGCTATATTCAGCTGTGACAGTTATCACTGGTTTCTCACTCTCCTCCCTGCGATCCCCTATCACCGATCACTGTGATTGCAGCGTCTGTGCCACATCGGAGGACAGGATATCCCCTGCAGGGGATATCCTGTCCTCTGATGAACTTCGGGGGGACATCAGCAGTGACGCTACCTGGAAGGGAATGTCCGATCGCGCGATCGGATTTAAAAATGTAACAGCTTGCCGACTTTCATGCCGGAAGCTGTTACATCATATCGGACAGCAGAAAGCCGGTGATGCTGGCTTCTGCTGTCAGGGGGGAGTCGAGGCTGTCAGGCTGAGTGACAGCCTGATCTGCCGTGCAGCGGCAGGGACGTACTGGGACGTCCATAGGGGATTCTTGGGATGCGTTTTTTTGGACATACCGGTATGTTCATAGGGGTTAAAGATGCCCTAACCTACAGAGACTTATCTTGAAGAACTAATCACTCTGCCTGAAACTAGATACTAGAAACCAGGAGAGACATCAGGAACATGACAAAGAATGAAACAGTACATTTCCCAGAGTAAAGAAACCCCAAATTAACCGTCTTCCTAAGACTTCGAAAAGTGAGATACCAATGGCTTCCCCAGAACCCATGGCGATTCTATGCTTATCAGAGGAGGAGATGCAAGGTAGGAGAGTCATGGGTTTGTGCCTATACTGTGGCTACCAGGGCACATGGTAAGATATTGTCCTCAGAAGCAGGGAAACGTCTGTGCGAAAAAAGGACATCCCACTGCGCATTTCCACCCTAAATCCTCCTCTCAACTTGAGGCTGCTAGTCCCCATTATGCTCCGGTGGACAGGTCACCCAGTGACCACCCTAGCTTTCATTGATTCTAGAGCTGCTGGAAATTTTATTGATAGTGACTGGGCCCTTAACCAAGGCATTGACTTCAAAATCAAAGCTCAAAAAAGTACCATTGCCACTCTAAATGGTTCTCCTCCCGGTACAAGAGTCAAATCCAAAGAGACCAGAACTTTTGGTGTAAAGATTTGTATATTCCTTATGGAAGAATTACAGTTTTGATGCCTTGAACAGCCCTCTTCTTCCGTTAATCCTAGGTCTTCCCTGGCTGCAGAAACATAATCCTGTCATCGACTGGAGACAGTGAGAAATCACAGCTTGGAGTAAAGACTGTCTGTCCTCATGTTATTCTCCTCCTTCTAAGATCAATGCGGTACTTGAACTTTTGCCTGGAGACCCTCATAAATTGGTACCAGAACAATACTGGGAGTACCTGGATGTTTTCTCTAAAGAAAAAGAAGATTAACTTCCTCCCCATAGAAGCTATCATTGCCCCATTGAATTACTCCCAGGTACCTCACCTCCTTCGGGTCATACGTATACTTTATCCGAACCTGAAAACCAAGCCTTAACACAATATATCAAAGAAAATCTTGACAAAAGGTTTATGAGACAATCTTCCTGCCCGCTAGGAGCTGGGTTTTTCTTTGTAGCCAAGAAGGAAGGCTCACTCAGACCTTGTATAGATTATAGAGGATTGAACAAAATTACCATCAAGAATAAATATCCTCTTGATTTCGGAACTCAATCTCTCCAAAACCGAACTTCTCATCTTCCCTCCCTCCAATGCTAAGCTCCCCCCATCGGTTTCTCTCATTGTTAATGGTGATATCATCTCCCTCTCTCCTTATGCCCGCTGACTTGGTGTCACCCTTGAATCAGACCTTTCGTTCACCCCCCCCACATTCAGTCTGTCTCTGAAATTTGCTGTCTCTATCTTAAAAACCTTGCCAGCATCCATCCCTTCCTAACACAGGATGCCACTAAGGCTCTTGTCCATGCCCTTATTATCTCTAGCCTTGATTACTGTAACTCTGTCTTAGCTGGTCTCCCTCTTAACCGTCTCACCCCTCTACAATCCACCATTATTTTCCTCTCCCATTGCTTCATTGGCTGCCTGTGCGCTTCAGGATTCATTTCAAAATCCTTACTCTTAATTTCAAAGCCCTTCACAGCTGTTCCCCTTCCTACATCTCCTCACTCATCTCTAAATACACTCCTAACCGGTCTCACCGCTCATCCAATGATCTCCTTTTATCCTTTCCCCTTATTTCTTGCTCTCATGTATGCTTACAAGATTTCTCAAGGGCTGCCCCTATCCTCTGAAATGGCCTCCCCCGGCCTATCCGCCTTTCTCTGTGCCTTTGTTCATTCAAAAAATCCCTCAAGACCCACTTCTTTAAGGATGCTTACAACAGAGCACATTAATGCTCTCCCATATTCCTTTAGCTCACCTTTCCTAGTTCCTCTCCTGCAATACTTTTACTAGTGTGGTTGGTCTATCCCTAACAATGGCACTTTTACCTATTGTGTAATACACCCTAAATCCCTCT
>VKOC01000002.1:20091245-20120090 GCA_009364415.1 Spea multiplicata
ACCGCTGGACTTCTACAAGCCCAAGGTAAGTGAACTTCAAAGGAGGCGGGGTAGAAAGTAAGGAGGGGTAGAAAGTAAGGGGGGCTAGAGAGTGAGAAGAGGTAGATAGGAGGGATAGGGGATAGATAGGATAGATTGGGAGGGAGAGGGGGTAGATAGGATAGGATTCGGAGGGGAGGGGGGTAGATAGGATTGATTGGGAGGGAGAGGGGGATAGATAGGATTGATTGGGGGGAGAGGGGGTAGATAGGATTGATTGGGATGGATGAGGGGATAGGTAGGATTGAATTGGGGAGGGAAGGGGGAATAGATAGGAATTGGATTGGTGGAGGGAGAGGGGGTAGATGGGATATGTGGGAGGGAGAGGGGGTAGATAGGATAGATTTGGGAGGTGAGGGGGGTAGATAGGACTAGATTGGGAAGGGTGAGGGGGTAGATAGGATAGATTGGGAAGGGTGAGGGGTAGAATAGGATAAGTATTGGGGAGGGTTAGAGGGGGATTGGATTACTATTAATTGGGAGGTGAGAGGGGGTAGATGGGATATGATTGGGAGGGAGAAGGGGGTAAGATTGGGATATGGATTGGGAGGGTAGAGGGGGTAGAATAGGATTGATTGGGAGGAAGAGGGGGTAGATTAGGATTGAATTGGGAGGAAGAGGATGTAGATAGGGAGGGAAGAGGGGGTAGATAGGGTAGATAAGGAGGGCGAGGTGGTAGGGAGGGAGGGAGAGGTGGTAGGGAGGGAGGGAGAGGGGTTATATAGGGAGAAAGAAGGATAGGTAGGATGAATATTGAAATAAAGAGTCAGAATGAGAGAGAGAATGAATGGATTAATGTGTGGATGCATTAATGAATATGTGTAAATAATTTGTGTGAAAAAATAAATGATTGTGTGAATGAAAGTGAATTAGTGAGTGACTGTAAAAGTGTTTGTGTGAATTATAGGTGTATTATTGATTTGTCAAAAAAGCAGATGGTATAAGCAGGGTGTTTAGGCAATGGGGACAAAGATGGCACAGGTAGTGTGTTTATGTGACAAACATGTACGTTCAGCTGTTTGGGGACAAAGTTGACACAATGTGTAATTTGGGTGCTGGTCAGGTTCTATGTGGGCAGTGTGGACACCAGGGCTGGCTTTGGCATGTGATCTATGCCTGTAATTTAATGGGTTTTATCTATACCTTTAATGCAGAGTTTATATGTAATTTACAATTGATTTATACCTGCAAAGCTGGGTTTGGGGTTATTCTGTTCATCTGTATTGGCTATATTTCCATACCTTATTTATGTTTACCTGCAAATATAGGATTTGTATGTCTTATTCAGTTGATCTATACCTGGAGTGCTGTTTCCATGTATTGTTTATTTGATCTATACCTTCAGTGCTGAGTGTACATGTGATTTACAGTTGATATATACCTGCAATGCTGGGTTTGTGTATTCTGTTGGTTTATACCTGCAATGCTATGTTTCCATACATTATTTATGTATACCTGCAAATACAAGTTTTTTTAATCTCATTCAGTTGAATGTGTTGTTTCCATGTGATCTATACTTGAACTACAGGGTGTAAGTAAGAGTGGTATGGTTTAGTGAATGAGGGGACAAAGGGACTCTGGGGATGATTACATGATTACAGAGAGAGGACCTCTCAATGTCACGGTGCAGGACTGATTCTCATGGTCTTCCCCTGATCTGCAGTCAGTGTGGCAAATATTTTTTTTTATTTGGTGTGGTAGCGGAGGGAGTGATTGCATGCAAGGGAGCGTTGAGCGGGGCCCAAGGAAATGCTTGGGTAGGGTCCAATTTTTTCACTATAAAATATATTGGCAGCAGGCTCTAATATTTATATATATTGGCTGCAGGGGCAAATATTTACATATATATATTGGCAGCAGGGACAAATACTATATATATATCGTCAGCAGGGTCTAATATTAATATATATCGGCAGCAGGGGCTAATATTAATATATATCGGCAGCAGGGTCTAGTATTTATATATATATCGGCAGTAGGGGCTAATATTAATATATATTGGCTGCAGGGACTAATAATATATATTGGCAGTAGGGGCTAATATTCATAGATATATTGGCAGCGGGCTCAAATATCAATATATATCGGAAGCAGAGTATAATATTTCTATATATCGGCAGCAGGGTCTTATATTTATATATATTGTCAGCAGGGGCTAATATTAAAGAATGAAAAATAACTGCCTGTTTAGCTGTTATTTTGAAATCATATTTCAATCAAGGTCTTTACTTCAAAGAGATAAGGGCATATTATGTAGTTAAAAATGCACGTCTAACGTGTGTGTGTGTGTGTGTGTATATATAGTTATATGTACCGTTTTATAATTGCCCCCCCTACTTTGGTCCCTGGCCCCCCATGTGCCCCCCTAAATATGAAAGCTGGAGACGCCACTGGATGCTCTTAATCCGACCCTGCCTGTGTCCCAGCATTGACAGGGTAAATGTTTATGTTCACGCACTGCCAGGATACCCACGTAATCATAATTCACCAGCACTGTGTAAAACATGTCCAAATTATCACCCTTTACAATTACTTATGGCTAAAATGTCCCCACTCTCCAGGAGACAATTTAATAATTGCTTGCAACATGTTACTTAATTAACCGTGTGCTTATAAAAGCATAACAGAGTTTGGTTAGGGGTTTTCAGGCATTCAGAATTAAAACTGCCATCCATCTCAAATTTATAGTGGAAAAGAAGAACTGCTAGTGAATTTTGTAACTCATATTTTCAAGTAGTCCCTTCAAGGTCACAGTCACAAGCTGTTCCCATTAAACACCCAGGGATTTTTTAGGATCAAAAATTACTTTTTTTTTCTTGTTCTCAATGCTAAACTACTTCTACACATTGTAGGTGTAGTGGGTGATCAGCAAGAAGCAACAGCCACATATAGATTTTACCTGTGGCCCACGAGCACATGTAACATGCTATACTCTAATACGTATGATTCCCTGTAGCTTCGATTTTCTGGGCTAGGCTTAACTCCCCATTAACCCCAATAATGACACCACACCATAGAATATGGATAAGAAAAGGTCACAGTCAATTTTATTTATTAGATAATTTATTTATCACGCCAAAACCTGAAACAATAAACATAGGTGCGTTAACAAGGACAATGACACAAAACACAAACATGTAAATATATACAATAAACACAATGCACAAACCAAGCTTGCCAAGTAATCCAGGTGCCATAACCAAATACCACTTAAGGAAGGGACATACCCAGATGCCCCCACCCTGACCTGAGGTTCCAGCACTGACAGCCAAGAACCTCCCACCAGGTGTTACCAACAATTCAATTACCACCGCATTTAACCCCCTGGATACCTGGCAAGCTGCCGCCCCACAGGACTGTGACAAAACAACACAAACCAACAAACAAAATAAAGGGGAGGGAGTGTGGGACACGCAACCAGGTAAGCTAACAAAAGAATGGTTCCTGAAAAAACAGCTACTTATATTAATCTACCCCCAACTCCACCCCCAAATTTCCCGCCAAAAAGCTTACCCCTCCTCCGCACAACAGTCAGGGCCCACTATAGCCCATGCTGGCCCCCCGTGGGCATCATTCCATGAGTTTATACATCCCACATACTGCAGGGCACCAGTTTACATGTGGCCTACATTGTGGTCAACATGTAAAATGCAAATGCTTTTAACCAATAATTCAACAAACTCAAAGCTGGGGATCATGGGTCCTGCCTACAACAACACATTACACTGTAGTGTATACTGATTGGCAGCAACATATTCTGGCGTAGGCCGACTAGGCTTAAGGCAGAAGATCCACAAGGGCAATAGTGCCCTCCAACATTCCACCATTTAAAAAGGAAATCTCTGATGAGCCCAGCTGGCCCATTTACAGTATGGAGGTTATGACATACTATGGAGCTCTGCAGTGAGTAGAAAGGCCTTGTAGGAGGGTCAGGCCTACGACAGCACCCTTAGTCGTAGGCCTGACCCGTGGTAAATACTAATAAGAGCCCCCTACTTAATGAAAGTAAAATATAGGAAACCTGAATAACCATAAAATCTTGGCCTTTGCTTCCACAGAAAAAAAATCAGAAAATGCCATTAGTTTTTAAAATATCATTAAGATAAAAAAGGCCCATAAAAACTGAATTATTTGGTTGTAGATCTAAATACTGAGCAATACCCATGGTAAGCAAACAGAGTACATATTGCCATTGACTGAAATCTATATTGAAACACATTTAAATTTAATTAGCCTTGTTTGCCAACTAGTTAGCGTTATAAAAGAAAAAACATGTAAACAGCTATAATATTCACCTAGACATTAATATAAGGAGGGAAATGTGGTGGACAATATAGGCCAAGTACTTTCCCTCTGCCACCACATTTATATTACCAGTAGGCTCCAGGATTATCCAGCAGCAAGGCAGTCAAGGAACCAGCTGAGTTTGTCTCTAGGCTTGGTTTGACAGCACTATTTCTCACTTTACACTGTTGCAAAGTCCCAGGGAAATGCTCGCTGCTAGAAGCGGCCTCAGACAAAGCCCATTAAGGACGTTGCTCACAGACAACATTTGTCATCATTTCAAACACAGCTTGGACAATAGCAAATAGCTGATGCACATATTATGGCATGACAGTGACGTTATTCCCCATGCACAATGGTATAAGAGTCGATTGCATGTTCTCTGCGGTATAAGTCATTTTTTCTCATGTTGTTACTAGGGCAAGTGATATAGTCAGCAGGGGTTACATACACTTACAGGACACTTGTAAAAAAACAGAATATGCAATGTTTGTGTCATGGTTCTAAAAAGGGCAGATTTTCTGTCCAGTAGGCACAGTGCCAATACTCTTGGATTGTCACTTACTTTTATTTATTTATTTATTTTTGGAAGGACACATAATGTGGTGCGGTATCAATTTTTGCATGGATAATCGAGTAACTGATTTCCTTCTGTGACTCTTTTAATTCCAATCATTTTTAATATTTTCACTCATTTCTTGGTTAAGAACTGGCAATAGAACTACTTAAGTGCCAGCCACTAAACACTACACAGTGCACCACATGGTTCATATATGCTGTAATCAGTAGAAGAAATAATATAATATATTTTCGAGATGATCAATTAAGTTTCAGGTAGTAGCATTGCATGGGTACACATTCACTTAAATGATAAATGCTCCTGAAAAACAGCATTAATGTAATTTGCCAAATCCTACCCGCTTTACAATTTATTGCACCAACAAGTCTATATAAGAAGGATAAACATTTTTTAATAGCTAGGATATTATCACAGTTGCAAAAAATATAAATGTATGACATATAAAATATATTACACTAATATTTGATGCCTCTTATATTAGTTTTGCAGCAAGAAATACACAAAAACCTTTTTGCGTTTAAATTGGATATGTCAGGCTTAGATTAAGCATATTCCTGTGTTATACATACTATGCGTCAAACTGTAAGTATAATTTAATATACATGACACTAGCTTTTGATTCTTATAGTTGCAATAAAGTAATGTTTATTGTTTGATGTCTGCAAATGCAATTTTACTAATTCCCTTGGTTCTTAGACATGTATGTATTCTTTCTACCACTTACAAGATTCTCTATATGCTTCTTGTTGCTGTAAAATTGCAGTGCTCCAGCCGTTAGCACAACTACTGAGAAGTTTGCATGTCCTCGCTGCTCTCTGATTCACTGCATTGGTTTTGTGACTGATATTTGTAAAGACATTTGAAGGAAGTGGAAGTGGAAGGGATCTGGTTGCGGCATGCAAAATGGGGACATACAAAAGGAACATTCATGTCAGGGCCGGCCCTATAATGGAGCCGAGTGGGGCAATTGCCCCAGGCGGCACTTTTGAAGGGACGGCACTTTTGCCGCCCCAATCGCTTTTTTTTTTTTTTAAGCGAAGGAGAGAGAGGGGCGGCGAGTGGTTTTCACTTACCCCCTCGGCGACTCTCTCTCTCCTCTGCGGCGAGTCTCCCTGTTCGGTCTCGATGTCGGCTTGTAATGCTGAGCACCGGGAGTGACGTCAATTTCCGGCGCACAGCATTACAAGCCGACACCGTAGCAGAGCAGGGAGACTCGCAGGACTGTTTAAAGGTAAGTACAAAGGGGGAGGGGTAAGGGTTGATAATGCCGTCGGCGAAGTTTAAAATGCCGCCCCCCCGGCGTCGGCAGGGGGGGGCGGCATTTTAAACTTTGCCCCAGGCGGCATTAAGTCTTGGGCCGGCCCTGATTCATGTATTATGAAATCATGTTTCTATATATGTGCACATGACTGAAATTTGAAACTTTTTTGTTGTGGCATAGGCAATCTCGAAAGTTTTTCTTCCATGATTGCGTATGATTTAGCAAAGGCCTAAAGATCCACAGATCTCAGACACACTTGGAAAACATATTGATTTTAAACTGGTTTCTTCATAAAGAAATTGAAGGGGTAAAAAGCCAGGGGTGAACTGAGCAATTTCGGGACAATAAATCGAGATTTTAAAGATGTTGTTGGATTTATCTTCTACCGGAGAGAATCAATTATTTGGTTTTGTGGTGTGCTTTGGAGGCTGCAGAAAGTAATTACAAACTTGGTAGAAAAGTGGGGTCACACATATGCATGAATGGATCATGCTATATTATACTTAATAGGATATAGTAGTTAGCTTGGAGAACACTGACCTGTGACATTCTGTGACATTCCCAAGATCTCTATTTTTTCTAGAGTATATAAGTGCCCAGCTATTTAAGCGGATTGTGTCTGAGTTTAAAAAAAAACACCTTAAACTATTTTGGAATACATATATGTAAAGTTAAAAGAGCATGCTCAGCTCGGATATAAGGTGTAGAGGCAGTAATAGGATTCGGTGGCTTACCAACATATTTCTTCAACCAATAATTCTTAGGACACAAATATAGACACAGATAACTGCTGAAGCAACTTTGCAGAAAATTACATATTAGCAAATGGCAGTGATATGCTTATAAATTAAATGACTTTATGGTTAGTAGGAATCATAGCAGTGGAAATAATGCTACTCCTGCTACATTTTACACTTAATAATAATTAATGTTGTGTGTTAAACCACTACTGTTCTACCTTCATTTTATTCCAGTGCCTATCTTTGTCAGTTTGATTTGGTCATTGGCAAACCAGGCAGGGACGCAGGTGATGCTTTTAATATATGGTATATAGTTATTACACGACATTATAATAGGAGCGGAAGGTTTCCCAACCAGGCTGCCCATTTCAAGGTCACAATTCTCAAGCGTGTGTTCCTTGTGTGTTCATAGTTTTCAGGGAGCAAATGCAGTTTCCGGGGTTCTATCAATGGTTATTCACAGAACCCCACATCCATGTCGCCAGAAACCGCACGTGCTCCTCGAATCAGGATGTGTTCCTATGGTATGGCTTCAGACCAATCCTACATTTTTATTTGTATTGAAAGGTGTCACTTGGACACAAACCCTAATGGATTTATTGGATGCACTGAAATATGTGCTTCTTAAGGCAAATCATGAAATATTATCTATGCATTTAGTACAAATGCTGCTGTATGTTCCATTGCTAACCCCATGTTACATGGTGGGTTCTTGTTGGGTACTGTTCCCATAAGTTTTTCCACTAAATGACTAGGGTGCCCAAGAAAAGGTATGGAATCTGTACTGACCATAAGCTATAATGAGATAATGAGATATCAAGATAAGGTTTGTCCTTGTTCAAAGACACCAAATTGTGCTATTGGAAACAAGTCACAACTTTTTTTATTAGATTTATCTCCACGTATATATTTGGAGGCATCCTTTGTAAACATTTTTTTGTATAAGCCACATCACCTCTTATCATATAAAAATATTGCAATGGCTATATGAACATAGCTTTAGAAAATGATGATTTCCAATATGGGAAAGGTAAATTAAAGGGAATTTCCTGAGTATTTCTAATCCTGAAAAAGTGATATATGTTATTGTCTGCTGTTCTGCATAGAAGTTAAAGGAGAGTTTTCATATTGTCCCTTACCCCATGTTATATTCTGTTGTTTATAGATAGATAGATAGATAGATAGATAGATAGATAGATGGATAGATATACATGAGTTGCAATAATGCTGCCTCATTGTAAGGCATTTCTGGTAGTAGTTTTACTGAGTGAGTACAAGATAAGATTTCAAAGCAATCTTTCCTGAGAGCTCATGAGAAACGGAGGATAATTTGCATGAAATGCCCTGGTTTATCCTTCGACGAATGTCAGAGCTGCAAAAAAAGTGCACTTTTAAATATAAAAAATAATAGTAATCCCAAATTATACAAAGTGAGAGTACTGGGATTGAATTACTGGCTGATCTTCAGTGTGAAGCGTGACCATTTACATCGTGTGACAGTGCAGCGCCCCTGTTTACAGGTTATAATAAATCACTCAATTATTCTAATTAGTATTTGCGAGAGTTTCAATAGTGGAGAACTAATTAACTCGTTTGTCCAACTATGTTATTGCAGACCGATATACCGAAAGAAAAGCATCTTTTGAGTTGCATATAAAAATGTTATGTAATGGGCTCTGCTGACTTTTTAAGGCCTAAACTCAGTAGCAGGCTCTAGGACAGAACTCTCTTCACGCAGTCTATGCATTAAAGAACTGGTACTTTGTCCCATTCAGCACTGGACAGCTCCATCTGTCTTCCATCACTCCCTCAGTAAAGTAATGTTTTCTCGATACAGAAGACCATTAGTCTTTTTTTGACTGAATCAGATGACTTATGCAAATCATGCCTTTGTAAGGCATTGAGCACCACAGAGCAACACTTTAGCTTACTGTTATCTTTTCCCAAATATGTGAATGACCTGAACAAGTTCATCTCATGCAACATCCTAAACTTTTTTTTTCTATTAAACACCCCGCGACTTCTGGGTGTATATTTATCACTGGGTTAATTAAAAAAACTCCTTAAGGGGGCTTAGTCGCATAAGAAATATGTCTTATCTTATAACACCCCTGAGGTATGATTATCCCATTCAATACACCCAAAGCGTGAATTATTTATAAAGGGCCTGGGTAGGAGTATCATAAATACGATTCCTAGCCACTTAATAGGCTTATCTAATACTGTTAATAGCTATGTAATTTCTGGAATGGACTTGCTAGCTGCTGAGAAGTCATTTATTTGGTTCTCTCTGGGGCTCTCAGCATCACCTTGTAACCTAGTTCCTTTGATTCGGTGTGTGTCACCATGTTTCTTTTCTGGAAATGTCAACATGCCTTTTTTCTGTTACCTAATATTTCGAAAACAAGGTTTGCCAAGATATCTTAAGAATCATCAAGAGATGGAATGGTTTGGCAGCCTAAACTGAACAAATTGAAAATACATATCATAAAAAAACTGTAAGTAAATAATACAAACATATTTTCATTGCTAAACAGCATCGACATGATCCATTCTTTATAACATCAGAGCTGGATGTGTACATAGATGCTTATAAATGTCTTCAGTAAAAATCATTGCAGTTCGATATATACAATTTATCAAAACTACCTACTGCTTGTGTTTTTTTTTGCAATCAGTGTAATTGTTATGTCAATTTTTGTTTTAAAGGTAAGGGGTTATTTTACTTTAATGAGGCTAAGATCTAAGCTAAAACTTGCACAATGAGCATATTTGGCATTTATTATTTCATTATTTTAATGTCTTGGAATTCTCTTCATCCTCTCCTATAAAGCACATGTGAAAAATGTAGTTAATGAAAGAGGTGGAGAACTTAATAGAGGGAGAGATCACCACAATCCTGGCATCAGGAAATTAATATGGCTTATATCATGTACTATGCACTTATGGATATTATATCTATAAACCTCTTTTAAATAACATCATATCCAAGCATTCCTTAGTGTCCTGAACTATAAAACATAGTGACATAGTAGAAATAAGAAGAGCCAGATATAACCCAAAAAGAGGATAAATATGAGCTAATTTAGCCTTTACAGTGAATGGAATGACTTTTGTTAAGTAAGGTTACCTTTAATTAAAAAGGGAACCTGGGCAAACCTTTGTTGTTGGACACCATGCATATTATATCTTAGCATGCATTTTAGGAACCAGACTAAAAATACATACCCATGGGTCACATCAATCATAATGGTTTTACTGAACAATTTCCCTAACCTACCACACTGTCAGATCAGTTTTAAAAAGTTTTGACTTGTAAGTTACAGTGGTAAATGGATTAACTTTACTTCAAGCAGTCGACTGAGTAACGTTGCTGCAGAAAAGACACAACTTCTGTTGACTTGTCATCAAGTGCACTCAACTGCTATAGGGCAGCAATCAACTATTGTAAGTTGATCAAGATTCTCAATGAATTTTCTTGTTAGTGGTCAAGTCTGTCAAATGAGTCTGTCAGTTGTGTCTAAGGTCAAGCTGGCCATCAAGCTAGGCGGGTTGTTGAGTTTAAGGCAGTTCTGGGTCATCTCCTCTACTATTAAAGAGTCAAGCTGATTTTGAAGACTTTCAACTCTATTGCCAACCCCATTCAAGTAGAATGTCTGTGAAAAGTCAAGTTATAGAGGTTTTTAAAATAAAATTATCACTATTACAGAAACAAAAAGCTTCCTAAATGATATGTTCAATTGTATTTTGGGTTATTGTAATTATATACAACTATTAATACAATGAAGCCTATCAGTATGATTTGCACATTCCAAAAGGACATTTTTTAATAGTGGCCTTTAATAGCATTAACTATAAGACAATTGTACAGTCAGTCATCATAATGCAGTGATATATCCACTGATCCCGACGCATTCGTAAAAAGCTCCCACTCCGTGTTAGAGCACTCAGCACCCTGCCAACACATATAGCTGTAATAGCTCTCCGGGAAGGATAGCCAAAGTGCCAAGTCAAACATCTGGATACTTTTTTAATGAAGCAGAAAATAGAGAGCTATGTATGATAGTGTAGGAATTAATATTTATTTAGTGCTTGTCGATCCAAGGAGAAATCTTATTGGTATTTGGAGTCAAGAAGGATGTTTTTCCCCATTGAAAGCACAATTTGAAATTGCTGACATAATGGGGGTTTACCTTCTTTTGGATCAACAGCGGTAAACAAGGAATAAGGCTGCAACAAACTTTATCCTCTAACTTAACTTCACTGCTATTTACAGACTTCAAATTACCTAACATAACCGGCATATCCGACAGCTGAATAGGATCCAATACCCCTAATAAAACCAGCATCCTCGCCCTTGGCCCACTGGTCGCAACTCTTACCTTCTTAAAGAACCTAACTGCCAGATGCACTCCTCCAAAATTGAAGAATTAGTACCAGAAACACCATCTTACATAGACAGGCTGCTGTATAGGACCACACAAGTTTCACTTGCAACCCAGGACCAACGGTCCACTTCCCTGTCTGGTCCAGCATAGGCCAGAAGTTATGCTCCCCAACCTCCTATAGGTCTGGGGGGTGCCTTTCTCATAGAGGCTTTGATCAAACAGTGATTACAGGGACAGGCCAATATCACACCACATAATTTAACTAATACCTGCACATCCCTAGCCTATATTCCCTGCCCTATAGACACACATTAACCTGGGCTCTTTAGAAATGTAAACAACAAAAACCTGCATAGAAGATATATAATCAAATGTTTCAGATGAACAATAATTTCCACAAACATCAGTGTAATTTTGCCAACAGTTTGCCTACCACTGACTTCTCTTTATACCAGTGTCTACAGTGATTTAATTGATTTGTTTATTGCTGTGGTGCAGCATACCCTTTACCCTTTTAACCCTCTAAATGCCACTATGCCCCGTGATTTGTCTTTTAACCCTCTGTATGCCACTGTGCCCAATGAAATGCCTTTTGACCCCTATGTGCCACTCTGCCTCCAGAAATGCCTTATACCCTTATATGCCACTCTGGCATTTAGGGGGTTAAAAGGCATATTATGGGGCAGAGTGGCATATAGGGAAGTATAAGGCATTTCAGGAGGCGTAATAGCGTATAGAGGGTTAAAAGGCATTTCTGGAGGCAGAGTGGCATTAAGGGGGTCAAAAGGCATTTCATAGAGCACTCGGCCTACAGAAATGCCTTATGCACCCCATATAACACCCCCCCCCAACTCACAAGTGCTTCTGATTCCCCGGTGCTTCTGATTCCCCGCTGCAGCCGGAAGGAGGGGCGGTTAGCAGCGGGGGTTGTCTGCGTCCATCTCGCAGACCTTGCCCGACTATCAGAGAGCGTTCCCCGCACCAGCTGTCAGTGAGGAGAGTTCCCCGCACCAAAACTCTCCTCACTGACAGTCGGGGAAGGTCTGCGAGATGGACGCAGCCAACCCCCGCTGCTAACCGCACCTCCTTCCGGCTGCAGCGGAAGTTGTCTACGCGAATCGCGTAGACATCTACACGCTGTCCGGGCTACATGACCGGGGAGTCAGAAGCACCGGTAAGTTGGGGGGAGAATCCAGGTCTAGGAGGATAAGACAGGAGGATCCACATCCCCTGCAGCGCTGCAGGGAATTAGGATCTTAGTCTCATAGTCAGATCTATTTGAGGTCCGATTATAAGACGAGGGGTCTTTTTCAGAGCAAATACGGTAATTGTCAATTAAATGATTCCATAGTGCTAAGTGGCTGCATATCATAGTTATTATTCACTTTTATATGAAATTAACTCCTTTTTTGTGTCTTTTTTTTCTTCTACCATAGGAGAATTGCTGTGATTATCTCAGTGAGGAGACATGACAGGTACTGGTAAGGGATTATGGAAAGTGTGGAATCATGGTAGAAGAAAATACATTACCAATCAAAATGTGTTATTCAATATTTCAGAGTGCACCAAATGCATACAGAGATCTAGCTCATACTGAAAAACTGCAATTCACACATGCCATTTTGCATTGATGTCTCCACAAATTTAGCATTGCTTTATTCCCCTGAATTAAACTTGTCTAATGTGTTTCGTAATTATCTCATTTTTTATGCAGGACTTAACCATGGTAAACCATAACCTTTGTGCTTTATTTGTACTGTTGACTGGCAAACACTGATTGCTAAATGTTATAACATTAGGATTTTTAAAAGATTTATTGATGGTGTATATAGATATAATATAATATATATATACACATACACACACATCATACTGCGTACACATACTTTTTACCACACTATTTTTTTCCCCTTCTTTTTTCAGCACCTCAAAATGTTCTTTTACTCATAACCATGTCTGATTTGTAATCAATAATCTTGTAATACAAAATAAATTATTATTGGTTTATTTCGTTATCAAAGACAAGCAAAGTAATATGATATTATTCTGCTCCCACAGTGGAAGTTAAAATCTGCTTCAATATATACATTTAATTTTTTCCTACTTTTCAAAAACTTATTACATACTTTAGTATTTTAGTATGAACTAGTGGAGGAATAAATGGGCCTTCGATATATAGTGTAGTTTTTGATTCTAAAAGAAAAAAACTTCAGACTAGAAGATATTAAAAATTAAAATGGCAAGGCTGACAGGCTGCCCTAATGTCAGGAAAAACCCAGATCCCACCTACAATCCAGTATTTGTACTGCTGCATTGTGTTCTGTTGACTGACACTATAAGCAGAATAAATAAGAGGATTCATACTACTTAAAGCACAAGGGAAGGAGCAGAAGGAATATAGGATAGGAACCTGTGAGACCACAGACATCATTCAGTATGGAGTACATCCCTTCCTTTTTCTAATGACTGTAACAACCATATGTTACCATTTGGCTAACAAAAACATTAAAAAACATAAATAAAATACAATTGTTAAATGCTTTTATTAAAACCTTATATAGCTTGTAGGTTTATCTGTCTATGCAATTTTGAAAGATACTTGACTTAATGATAAAACAGTATTTTCCATTTTCAGGGCACAACCTACCATAGGAACTAGGTAGTCTAGGGCATGAAGTAGGTAGGGGGTGCCAGAATGAGGTCAGTATGTAGGATGAGGACAATAGAAAGATAGTTTACTAATGGAGTTAGAAAACTAGGGCCAGCCATCACTGAAGCTAATTCAGAAGGTGCTTGGCTGGCACACATATTAATATTCTGTCCTCTTCCTTCTCCTCTCACTTCAAGGGCTGACAGCATAGGGTGCATATCTCATTTAATTTACAGATACAGGGGAGGGTGTGTGTATGTTTGTATGAATGCAAGCATTTCATGTGTATATATAAGTGTATGTGAGCATGAATGTGTATATATAATTGTAGTTGAACATAAATGTGTATAAGCATGAATTTGTAAGTGTGTGTGACCATAGATGTGTTACATACAGCATGTATGTTAGGGGGGCAAGGGGCAACGATAAGCTGTTTGGGGCCAATGATGACACAGGCAAGCTGTTGAGGGCAATAATGGAACGGATAAGCTGTTTGGGGCATTGACAAGCTGGGGCAAAGATGGGCAAGCCCTGTCCTGATGGGCAAGCCCTCTCCTGATGGTTGGATTGCGATTCTGTGAATATACGCAGTTGTGTTTCAGTAGCTGCCAGATTCCAATTCAAGTTTCTTGAAACACAAGTTTAGTTTGCTGGTTACCCCACATTCTGGCTAGTCCTTAAACATCCCTTTTCTACAATGTTCAGTCAAGACCAGCTCAAGTACTGACAATATGGCAAATTATGCATATATATATATATATATATATATAATATATATATATATATATATATATATAAGTGTTTTGCTGTAAAATCTGACTTGCCATGGCTCTTAGCATTCCTTTTCTAATGCATTGTTTATAATGGTTTCACTCACAGACTCGTTAGCATGAACCATCAAAGGCATATTCGCTCTCTGCAGAAAGAATATGCCTAGAGCAGCCTCTCAGCTAGGGGTAGCAAGATTCCTGTAACTTCAACTAAACGTTGCATGAACACAACATAGTAAATATAACCTGGGCCTTTGTACAGTATATTTAGGAAAGACCGGAGTTCTTGTGATTTCATATTTACATTTGTGCAAGATTCTTAGTGTTAAAATAAAATTTCAGTTGTGTTTACTCTTTAAGCATGGAATTGAGGCTTGCTACTTCCTCTACCTTAGTCTTCGAATAACATAATAGATAGTTTTTAACAATCCAGAATATCAGAGGACAATCCCGACAAAAAATATTTCATTCATACAACTAAGTTGTAAGATAAAGACGACAAGCAGCTTTTAAATAATCATTTGATTTATTGAAAGTAAAGAATGAATCAAAACCCATCTCATCAGGTGAAATTGTCGCGTTGCGTTCCATGGGTGTAGCACATCCAAGTCCAAGTTGACTCACTTCTATACAAAGTTGGCTACCATTATCAAGAGCAATGATACTCAATATTGTTTGTTGTGTTCTCAGTCTCCCTCTTAATTCTGTTCATAGGCAGTGACTTAGACCAGCCCCGGCGCAAGACCGGGGAAGGAACAAGGCTTACCCCATGACCTAACAAAGGGTTAAATGTTTGTTACGTACATGCATCCAGTATGACTGCTTGCCCTGAGTGAACTTTTGCCCCCCATTCTGAATATTCAGCAACAGGAAGAAGGGGAGGGCACTGGGTGTTATCAAATAAATTTGGGAACCTACTCACAGATGAGCTTGTAGGTTTTTAAGTAGACAAAATTCCCACCCTCCCATCCCTCTTTTTTATTGTCCATTGCTGTGTGTGGCGGTTGGTGTTTATGTTATGGTCATTGTTCAAATGTGGTTGGCTGGTTCGGTGCTTGAGACAACTATTTAAGGTATGGTTGTACTCGTGGTGCACATGCCTCAGGGCAGAAGTGCAAAACACTCCCTGGGTGCGTTGCTCAGGTGATACGTTGGTTGACGTGTGGTTGCTGGGCTTTGGGCGCCGGCAGCCTCTACAGTGGACGTGGATTAGTTACGCCCTTACCAGCCTCATAGATCTACTGTGTTATACGGTTGGTGTTTAGCCACATTTGTGGTTAATTATGATTTATAATAGGCAAGTTTAAAAAATATGATATAATGAGTGTCACGGTTGGGGATAATACTTGAATTTTGACTGTGGCCAAATTTATCCAAAGTTGAATAAATAAAGCATTTTGATTACATACGGTGTCTATTTTTCTTATTGGGGAATGGGCTCGAAGTTGACGATACTAAGGTCATGCAATACAGTGTATTAGTGCTCAATTGTTTTTAAAACGAATTTCAGGGAGTTTTAGTAAGTTTTATTTAGTTAGCAATCTTGGGTGGGTTATTAACCTATATTTATTTGCCCTTGAGGATAACGCTCTAGCGCCTCACCTCATGCATTAACCCCTTGCCCCAGAGGTTCTGAAACTGTTCTCTTCTGCTCCATGAAGGAATGATTTCTCCTCTATGATTTTAGAACTCAGGGACGAGGTGTCCTCGCTGTGCACTGATCTAATGTCGCTGGTGCGCCAAGTTGTTGCTCTCGAGGACGCCTCAGCTATATAACAACAGGCTGTCCAAGATAACCAGGGCTCGGTTGGTCACCACCTTCATTGTCTGGGACAACTAAGGCAGGGGATCGAGGACTTGGATAACCGGGGCTGCCAGAAAAACATCCGGATATGCGGGGTTCCTAAGGCCGAGGCCTCTGAAGATCTCCCAATACTCCTTACCTCGCTTCTTACTGATCTCATGGGCAGACCGATAGATGCCAGTCTTGCTGTGGATTGAGTGCACCGGGCCCTGAACATATACACTGCGCATACATACCTGCCATTACACACACACTGCATCGCTGTCCTCGGATTGTTTCTGATATACTGCTTTTCCTGTTGGCGGGTCGCGGCATATTCATTGTTTCTATACACTTTTCTGTTACGTATATGTTGTTATTGTGGTGATCCGTCTTCCTTGTTGGGTTGACTACATTTCCCCCACGTTGGCGCCTTTGTTTTTGCCGATTCGGCCTGCGGAGGGGAAAAATTGATGTAGCATTTGTGCAGGAGACTAATTTTCATGCTAGCTAGGCGCCTAGGGTTGCCGAAAGGTACTATCCTGTGGGTTACTTTAGCTGTGCTTCAGCACCAAAGGCTAAGGGAGTTGTTATCCTTATCTCACAATATGTGCCCTTTCAGGAACTGGACATTTGTGTTCATTCAGAGGGGAGATACTTGTTGTTTAAGGGCCATATTGCTAATCAAAAATATACCTTTGCGATAGATACTTCCACAGGACGAACCTGCATCCCACATAATGTTCTATGCAGGATAGTGTCTCTTC
Source organism: Spea multiplicata (assembly GCA_009364415.1). NCBI lineage: Eukaryota > Metazoa > Chordata > Amphibia > Anura > Pelobatidae > Spea > Spea multiplicata. The sequence goes on from VKOC01000002.1 coordinate 20,108,508, forward strand.
TATCTGAGCATCATTTGCTGGATTGTTGGAGCGCCCTCCATACCTCTGACGGGGACTGGACCTTCTTTTCTGCACCCCACGGCTCCTACTCCTGTATAGATTACTTTTTCCTTTCATACCATCAAACCTGCCTCCTCCGCAGGGCCTCCATTGGTGTGACCACATGGTCCGTACACGCCCCTGTGAGTATGTTGCTGGACTTGCTCCTTGTTCATCCTTAGGGATGTTCCTGGCGACTGAATGAATCCATCTAAAGTTAAAATGACCCGAGTCCTGGCGCATTATTTTCAGGAGAATTTGCTGTCTGATACCCCAGGTCTTACAGTATGGGAGGCACACAAGAGCGTAGTGCGGGGCACTTCATTCGGCTTTGCTCATAGCGTAAGAAGGCATAGGGAAATTGATTCCCTATGTGAGCATATAGCAGTGGCAGAACTCTTGAATCAGAATATGCACAGGTCTTATCTGTGGACCAGAGCGTTATTTCACGTGTTTATGGAAATAAACCTGGGAAGTACTTAGCGAGAGCTCTCCTCCAGACTAGGAAACTTACCTACATTCCTAAGATTCGTTCCGCTGCCAGACGCATCTTTTGCATCCCAACATTTCTTAAACCTTTCACGCCTAGGCCTCTCTTCTGAAGAGGCTGGGGCCCTTGATGAACCCATCATTTTACCAGAATTCCTTTTGGCTATCAAGTGCTCCAGGACTGGGAAATGCCCGGGTCCTGATGGGTTATCTCTTCGGTACTATTCTCACTTTAAAGATCATCCTAAGCGCATTGAACTCATCCTGGAGGGCGGTCGTGTCCATACCCATACCATGTCAGCGTCAATGACGCTTATCCCTAAGGACGGTAAGGATCCTGAGCAATGTGGCAGTTACCACCCTATTTTGCTTCTTAATTCAGACCTCAAACTAATTCAGACCTCAGATACCGTATGAAGCCGCTTCTGCACAAACTCATTCACCCTGACCAAACGGGTTTTGTCCCGGACTTTGAGACACGCAACAGCACCATAAGTGCCCTCAGTCTGTTGCATTACGCAAAGCACAAGGCATGCCCCACCATCTTTCTTTCCACAGACACTGAGAAATCTTTGATAGAGTGGACTGGTCATTCATGTTAGCCACCTTGCGACGTCGGGTCCGGGCTTTCTTGCCTGGACCCAGTCGCTCTATGCATCCCCACTGCAAGGATCTGCATTAATGGTTCTCTATCTGACCCCTTCACTCTATCAAATGGAACGTGCCAGGGCTGCAATGCTTTGTCTCCACTGCTTTTTGTGATCTCCATGGAACCCCTCGTGCGAGCTATAAGGCTGAATCCAGACATTCGAGGCCTGCAGGTTGGACGGACCCACCATAAAATCCTGGGATATGCTGAGTACATTTTCTTTGCCGTCTCGCAGCCCAGAACATCTTTGCCGGTTATCCTTAAAGAACTCGCCGATTATGGAGAGCTCTCGAATTTCAAGATTACCATGTCTAAATCCGAGATACTGGACGACAACATGTCACTGACGGAACACCACGTACTGACAGCTTCTTTCCCTTTTGCATGGTGCCGCTCTAAACTTAAATATCTGGGGCTTTGGCTGACTAGTGATTTTTCCCAACTCTACCATTATAATTTCCCACCTCTGTTGACGTCTCTGCAAGCAGAGTCAATGCCGTTAAAATGAATGTCATGCCTCTTCTCCTTTACCTCTTCCAGACACTTCCTATTCATGCGCCACCCTCTTTCTTTACCTCGGTCTGTTCTGCAATTATCCGTTTTATCTGGGGGCTTCACTTGCCTTGCATAAAGTTTAGCACTGCCCTGCCCTAGGACGTACCATAGGGCTTGTCATGTGTTGTGGTTTGGGTTCATGGCTCGCAGAAGAAGCAATGGATTGGGGTAGAGAGTGGCCTGTTTGGTTTTCGGTTGGGTCACTACCCTGGCTTGCTTTGTATACGGCCAGAACCGAACCTCTTAGCTCACCTCTTCATCCAGACTACACTGCGGATTTGGCACTCGCTACTAAGGGGCACATCTTTATCTCTTATACATCCACGCTCACCCTGGTCAGGGATAACCCTGATTTTCCTCCGGGCTAGGGTAGTGATCTTTTCCCTGCTGTCCCCCGCTACGGGGGGCCAGGGATTCAAGCATTTTTGACAGCCGACGGTCTTAAGCCACAGGAGAGCTTGGTAGCAGGGAGGCCCCCTACAGCGCTGGATAAATTTAGATACGCTCAGCTTGGTAATTTCTTTCGTTCCCTGGGGCGACGGCACCATGTTTTGAGGGACTTCACTGTGTTTGAGTCGCTTTGCGCATCCACCTCGCACCTGGCCCATGGAATTTCCCGGCTCTACAACCTGTTGTTGTCGACCTTGAATCCGGTCCCCCCGGTTTGTCTGAGTCCCTGGGAGACATCATTGCAGGTCGTCCTCACAGAGGAGGAGTGGAAAAAGGAGTCCTGACCCATCGTTGCTCTCTGAGCAATCAAGACCAGGAAATGTCCTATAAGCTGCTGGCCCTCTGGTATTGGCCCCCAGAAGTGGCATTGAGCTACAATCCTGCTATTGCGGACTCCTGTTGGAGGTGTGGGCTATCTCCTGGCTTTTTGATCCTGCTGTGGTGGCACTGCCCACAAATTTTCTCATATTGGCAGGCTGTCCATACGCGGGTTACAGCCCTTACGGACAAGGCAATCCCCTTTACACTGGGAATTTTATCTCCTCCACCATATGCCTCTCGATTTCATGGTATAAGTCCTCTGTTGTGTGTCACCTACTCACTGCTGCGAAAGCATTGATTCCTTTGCACTGGGGCAAGCCAGCCCCTCCCTCATTGGGGGATTTGGTCCGGAGGGTGGAACAGACACGGATCCTGGAGGAGTTGGTCCACTCGGCCACAGATGCAATAGACCGACACCATAGAATTTGGTTCCACTGGCTGGAATTTCTCTCCCGTTCTGAGCCCTTGTTGGAGTAGCAGTGGGTGGTAGGGGAGTGGTAACTTTATGGCCTACCCTGCTTCCTCCCTTCTGTTTCTTCTTTTTTTCTCCTTTCCCACTCCTCTCCTCGTACCCCCCATTTTTTTCTCTCATTTTTGTGTGTGTGTGTGTGACCTGATACCATACCTTACCCCTCCATTCGATCCCTCCCTTCCTCCACCCTCATGTCATTTTATCCCTTCCCTCTACCTTCCTGGTACCAAGGATGTTTTTCTCCTCGCCCCAGAGGAATGGTTTCTATCCCTGCACTGTAATGGTGCCAATCACTGCTGTGTTGGGCTTGCATATTTGCCATGTCAGTTTTCATTCCCCTCTGGGGTTACTATTATTAATATCATTATTATGTAATTTTATGCTTTTGGGCTTATCGCCTTCCTTTGTATTGTTTGACCATTCCACCCTCCTTTCTCTTTCTTCTGTGCCCTGTTTATGAAAAATTCAATAAATATTTACCCCTAAAAAAATCAGGAAAAGGCTTACATCCTAAAAATAAACATTACCCAAGGGGTTAACATATAAACATTACTTCCTGATGTTTTGTTAAACACTATTGTGACTTTCAGTACTGTAAAACATTCAAAGATCATAAGTGGAACATCAGGGGTGGAAAGAGGATCAGAGCCATTTGGGTGCCAAAGTCAGATTGTCCCTCCTAACCAGAAATACTAGGGATGTTTGCAAGAATTGACAGCTTTTTCCTGTGCAATTATTTCAAATGCAAATCCTTTCCGTTACCAAGATTTAACCTTCATTGCCTGTTACCCTCTTTCAAACAGGAAAGAAATTAAATTCTCACCTCATCACAGTGGGCATACATTTATTCACAGCAAGGCTATATTTTTTGTTTTTCTCCATGACAACCATAAGAGAACATGGTGAACCAGTCCTACAATAACTTGTCTTGTAGGCACACAAATATAATTTCTCCTTGACACATGCCATCAAACCATTGTCCCTATACTAACTATGTTTTCCTTTTACAATACAGGTATTTTAGCTAGTACTCTACGGCCTTTATAAAAAATCTAATTTTGTTTAGATACCAAGAATACCACACTGCAAGTTTTATTACTGGTCTCACAGAAAAGCGCTTAAAAGCCAATTTTTACATGAAAAAAGTGGGGTAGAGGGATTTAGGGGCAGAATATACATGGGAGGTATTGGTCGACTTGCTTTATAACCCCTAAAACCATAGATTTACACACCCTCACACTGTTGGATATAACATATTAAAATAAACATATCATAAATAATAAAACAGCACATTCCGTTTTGCTTCTTATTTCACACTAATGAGTTGTTTTTTCTTTGTTGCTCTGCTCTACCAGAGCCGTGGAAGCAAAACCTCTTTGAAACAATTGCTCACCAGCTTAAAGAGTGTTAGGTTAATGCATTCACTTTATTGCAAATCCAATACACCTTACTTTAAGTGAAGAAGAAATATAAATAAGCATCAATAGTAACTTCTTTGGGCCTTAGGATAGATGCCTTGGTAGCAAGAGTTATATGTCAATAAATGGCATTTACAATAGAATCAGACTTAAAAGGAAACTTACTTAAAGAGGCAATCATTCTTTCCATTTACACTAAATACTGATCACGGCCACATTCTATACATGGTTGCTTGGTACTATTTTGACTGATGGCAATTCTGCCATTTCAGCAGGCTAGTGTGCCAAAGACACATTCAGGACTTGGCAGGATTCAGTTCTTAGTTCTGAATGCAGTGCATGTGTACCACATGTGCCTTTACAGTAGATGGAACAAATGACAAATGTGTACAGCAAAGAGTTGGAGATGCAAGAGCCATAGTGAACCTTTAGGTCCCCAGATTTTGCCTCGATGGTCTAAAGTGAAAGCAAACAGAGGGTGTAAGTTACAGCTGTACATCTGCAGGAGCTACTATCAGGGGTGTAACTAGAAGCCACAGGGCCCTGGTGTAAAAAATCCCCCGGGCCCCCTAACTTCACAACTGGTCTGTGCCATCATTGCCCCCTGCTCACCCCCTCCAACATACACTCTGGCACACCTATGTAAACACACTTTCACAAATACTCACACACAAACAGGCATGCTCACGCACACAAACGCAATTACACATCCATGCTCACCAACACAATTACACATCCATGCTTTCTCACACTGTCAGGACCCGGGCGAGCAGGTCGAGTAGGAGTCCATGTGCAGGGGATACGGGGAAAGGCAGAGCTGGAAAGGCAGAGAGACGGGAGCTGAGGCAGAGAGACGGGAGCTGAGGCAGAAGAGGCTGAAGGCAGAGCGGGGCTGAGCAGGTACAGGCTCGGGTGCACGTACGAGGCACAGGCTCGGGTGAGTGACAGGCTCGGGTGCAGGTACAGGCACAGGCTCGGGTGCAGGTTCAGGTACAGGCTCGGGTGCAGGCCCACTGGCAGGGCGGACGGGAACGGAGGCGCACTGGCAGGGCGGACGGGAACGGAGGCCCACTGGCCGGGGCGGACAGGAACGCTGGGGAGACAGGAACGGAGTACTACCGGGCCAGGCACTGGTACAGGCTTATGCACGGGTTCAGGCTCAGGCACGGGTTCAGGCTCAGGCACGGGTTCAGGCTCAGGCAACGGCTCAGAGCAAAGCAGTCCTTCAACGTCAATGCAGGCAGGGCAGGTCTTATAAAGGCAGGGCTTCACTCAGGTGATGAGGTGCAGCTGTACCTGATAATGAGAGTCTAAGAACTCCAGAGGGAGGAGGGTGGCCACTAGAGATAGCAGATCGAACTACCACATATATGATACAGCCATGGTTCAGGCAGCAGAGAGTGGACCCTGACACACACACACACATGGGCAAGTACACACCCATGCTCACACACACAAACAATTACACATTACACACCCATGGTCACACACACACAAGTACACATCCATGCTCAGACACACAATTATAAAAAAAAATACAAACACATATACATACATTGCGCCTCGCTCCCACTCCTGTAGCTTTCTCTTCTGTTGCTTGCACACTGTGCGAGCAATGTCAGTTTCACCATGGGGTCACATGACATAACGTGACCCTGATATGTTTCTGTCTCCCCGTGCCAGTTCAAAATAGTTTAGAAAGCACTGGTCCAGGCTGGAAGGGCCCTTTCTAAACTATTTTAAACCGGTATGAGGAAAAAGGAACAAGGCATCGCAGACCCCTAAGTGAGCAATTTCAAGGTTGACCTGGAGCCAGTCTATGGCCAACTCCTGATCATAGATTCTGAGCATGTGGACCTATAACTCCCCAGAGAAGAAGCAGTGGCTGAATCTTTTCCAGGTCTTGGATACCCAGTAGACAACCACCAGATTACTATTAATCCAAGGGAACCTTCAGATCAAAAACAAATGAGCAGACCCTATAGAAACATATTATTTTCTTATTGCATGAATCATCTGTCAGACGAATAAGCCTTTAGACTATTTCTCTAAATTAAATTTAAACAAAATAAACTCTAACATGAACCAAATGTTTGCTGTTCTAATGGTAAGGAGATAATAAGGAATAATAAAGTTTATCCATAACAAAATGTGAAGCATGCACATACAATAGTTTTCAGATGTTAGGAACTTTGAACTGTTAAGACCATGCGTAAAAAACCTCAAAGTAATGATCTGGTGAAAGAATTTTATAATAAAGTTGACTAATACATGCTTTGGTTTAAAAAACAAATAAAGAAGAAGTCTTATTCACTCTCCAACCCATACAAATAAGTAGGTTATGAATTTATGTATATAGGGAAGTATAGCAGAATACATCAAAGGGATTTTAGAAATGCTGTTAACCCACATTATATATAGAGACCCTGGCAACTACAATCACAGATGCAGTTGAGTGGGAAGAGAATACGAGTTGTAAGATCAAAAGGAATCTAATCCTGAACAAATCATAACAATATTCCTATCCAGGATATATGAACATGTTAGTATATATTCCATAAGACGAAATGATAAACACAACCAATGTATATGATGTTAGCTGAAAAAAATATGTAAACATTGGGATGTTATTGCAAAACGATGTTGACAGCCCGACTCTAATGGTCCACAAGTTTTATTATTTGTAATTATGGAATTTATTAATATATTCACTATATGGATAAAAGTATTGGAGCATCTAGCCATTACACCAATGGGGGCTTTCATGACATTGCATTCTAAATACATAGGCATTAATATGAAGTAGGTACCCCTATGCAACTGTAACAGGTTCCACTCTTCTGGGAAGGCTTTTGGAGTGTTTCTTTCCCCTGAGTGGGAATTTTTGCCCATTCAGTCAGTAGAGCATTTGTGAGATCAAGCACTGATAATGGACAAGAAGGCCTAGCTCACAATCTCCATTCCAGTTCATCCTAAATGTGTTCAGTGGGTCAGGCTTCTGTATAGGATCGACCCCCTGGTTCTGTATAGGATAGACCCCCTGGGTCAGTGTGAAATATATTAATATACCATATGGGGGTTATCATATTATATTTATACCTTTTTACATTTATAAAATGTAAAAATGTAACATATACACTGCCAGGTGAAATTACGCCAAAATCCATCCAGGTGGCTCCATGACCAGTTGATGAAACTAGCCCAGAGTGGGCTCATGGTGTTTGTCAGGAAGACCTCTATGACTTTCTCCCTTAGAAGTCATGTCACCTTCACTAATATGGACATTGCATGTGTTTATAGAGCAAGAGTAGTTTTACTTCAATATTAAAATATAGAAATTGTAAAAATTAAGAATAACAATAACATTGACAATATACAAATTGGCATTAAGATTACCACGCGTTAAGACATAGAGACTGGTAAAAAGGCCTTGATCTAGCAAGCTTACAATTTAATAGGCGGTTGATGGAAATGAGACCAAAGAAGAGGGACTGCGTGAACATGATTTGATATCGTATCAAAGGCCTTGCGAGTCCAGCAGAGTGAGGTTTGAGACTCATTCTGTGCCCCATACGCTATCATGTATTTTTAGTCTTTGGAGTGCCTTGGGTTAGGGCACATTTTTCCATATGACAGGCTGTCCCAATCTTTGTAGTTTTGCTTTAGTTAGATTTGGATGACCTGTATTATTTCATGCAAATTTAATGTAAATTTTACTAGAAGCTAGACAAATCTTCATTTTGGATTCTTTCATGCTTTTCTGGGAAACACTTTGACAGAAGACATTCACTTAAACATAGTATCTTCTAGCAATAAGTTGGTTATTGAAAAAATAAAACTATACTTATTATGACCAATGAACCTTGGTAATCGTTTAGATAAAGAATATACAATTACACAATTTTACACAACTGAACTGGTTCATAAAGCAAACCTCATGCTTTTCTGCAACCACAGCTTTTTATTTTTATTACTGTAGTTATTATTAAAAAAAGCACATTTATAGTTTAATGAACTACAAATTTGAACTACTGTATTTTTAGTAGCATAACAATAATAATCACAATCCCCTGGTAACTACAATAGTATTCCAATTAATGAGGCAAATGTTGTATACAATGCATTAGATGTATGCAGGAACTGTTCTACAGACAGAATATTTGAAATACTATAATGTGTTTTTACTGTACTGTCATAGACATAATTTCAGTCCATGGTATTTGATGTGATCAAACATCCAGAACATACATATGGCAATTGGAGAAAGGACACAGAAATGGACGGAACATATTTTAATTGGTTTGAGTATTTAGTTACACCTACAGGGGAGAACATCCTAGCCTGGCTAACTAAAGGCTTTCCTGTTACATTACAAAGAGGCCAGCGGGTTGCTAGAACCAAGTATTACCTCTCAACCCAGTGAATAAAGACTTGCCTCAGAGGCCCAGTAATGGTCAATAGGCCCAAAAGTAGTTCTGTGACTGAAAACAGCAGACATCTCAACAAATAGCACTAGGTCACAGCCACTGTCCAGATCACTATAACTGTTTTGGATGTTCCTTCCTAAAACACACATCATATCTGTAAAGGAGCACAATATGTGGGGTTACATAAATGTAATATTCTGTGAAGGTACACTGCTAACTATATAACTTGACATCAAAACAGAGCCACCGTCAGAAATCTTGGGGCCACTACATGCTTAACACCTGGGCCACTCCTATCAGCTGCTCATGTTCGTCCCACCCATTGCTTCACCCACTAGTTTGTCTTAAGATCTCCCATAAGCACACACAAGGAGAACAATGGCAAGCCTAGGGTTAGTGGCCTCTGGGTGCAGAATTTCTGCAAGGCCCACCTATAATTAATATGAATACATAGTAACAAGCAAATTCACTTCACGACCACCCACCCACTTACTTAACGCCACTAACCCTAGGCTCACCCTTGACATTCCAACACTAAATGCTGACGCCCAACCTCACGATAACATCATATGCTAACACACACACATGCAAACACCAAGTACTAATGCATGGACACCTGCTGCCCAGGTAAGTCTACTGCCTGACACGTAGATTCAGGAAAGCTTTATGCATTTCCCATGCATGTTTAACCCCTTAAATTTGGAGAGCTTTTTTCCATTTTGAAATGGAATTCATTGTCACCCTCATTCAATCTCTCACACTCTCCCTCATGCTCATTCACACTCTCTCAATGTTTCAGTACATTCTCTGCTTCTGTCTCCAGCAGCTCTGCTTCTTCTCTTGCCTTTTCTTGGTTATCTGTAAACACACATTCTTTACTTTGCCTTAATCTAATTATCCTTTGCTTACATTTCCATCTCTCACTTAGATATCCAAAAAAGGTTTTATCACCCTTTTTGTTAACCTGACACTTTTTCCTGTCCTGTCCTGTCCTGGTGTGTGTGTTTGGATGTGGGTGTGACATCAAATAATGTGCTTTGCCACGTCAAATAATATGCTTTGCCTTCTTAAGGAGGCATTTGAATATTTGTGTCACATCTGTGGAGTACCACAGTGGTTTCCTTCTTTTATTATTACTAGCACGTTTAATGCAATGTTCTTTTGCCTTCTTTTGCACCTTATGTATTTCTCCTGGACACCTTTTAAAGATCTCCAGGCCAACTAGGCTACATATCATATTAGCAGGTATGGACTGCTAAGTAAGTAAGATGAGTAAGTAAGTAAGTCTCATCTCAGACTGGTTCAATAGTATGGTCAGAAACATGGCTTTTGCCTTATCCTGGATTCTCACACATTACTACACAATAAAACTAATTAATTCTTTAATTAACACATAAATTTTGCAGTTCTACTAACTCCTACAATGCAGTAGATTTATATTTTAACTTCTCATAAATCGAAAGGGCTTCAAAGATATCGGATAAAGGTGACATTTAAGCTGCATTTTATGTCTGATTTTAGCACTCCTAGAAAATGAACATGCCTTAATATAAGTCAATTGAATGGTTTCATAGCATTGCATAAAATACTGACCCTAAAATATCAAGATTTATAATGTCACCAGGGGCTGTGGTGTCATTAAATCACACTAAACAGCAATAGGTACTCCATCACCCTAGGTGTCTGACTGTAAGGTCACTGGGTCACCAAAGTACCTCTCTGTAAATATATAAGTCAGTTGATCAAACAAAGGCAGATTTGAGCATTTTATAATTCAAACTGTGCACACAGCTGTCTAATGACTCATAATGGAAGGCCAGGTTGGCTAGTCCACTAATGAGCTTTTTGTAATGACCCTAATACTTTTTCTTTATTCTGAGACTTCTGGATAGCACCCTAGAGTTAATAAATTACTGCCATAGAGCTGCAATACCTGTGAATTACATTTTTTGCTTTTTCAGATTAACACACATGTAACTTACTGACACAATTATCTGGTGCCAGTCTTCTTATTACTGTGGATATTTTGTCATTTTTACTTATACTACAAGGTCAAATGTATGCAGAAGAAGGGCCCGTACTTATAGGACAGCCCAAACGCATATGACAGCACCTTTACAAGTCAAATTTCACCCTACTAAAGCTGCCATTGGATAATACTATGAAGCCTTACAAACTCACACAATCTGACTGTTGACTGCTTAAGCTTGTAATGGATAAAAAACACGTGTCTTCTATTCGAACATTCTGGCTCTAGAAGCAACAATACTGTTTGTTGTGAGCTTCCTTGGCCAAACAGCCACATACAAGTTTAAGATAACGTTAAGGTTGTGTAGACCTTGCCATCATTGGAATCTTGAGCATTGGAAATGCATACTATTGAGTGGCGAGTCACACTTCACCATCCATTAGTTCAACAGACTAGATGGGACAAATGTTTCTTATCTGCAGTGACGTTCTAAGTTTCTGGGCTATTTTACATCTTTAGGGCTATGCTCCTTTTTGGCAGAATATGTTCGTAACTGAAATATTGTAAGCCAACAGGAAAATGCTTTAAATCTGCAAACTTGTTTAGATCCTGAAAAAAACATGCTCATGCAATCAAACATGATTTATTATGTCAAAAGATAGCAAAATAATTTACTTAGCTTCGGAAAGTTTAAACGTTTTGTCCCCTGAAGTCACTACAACTTCAGGAGGGAATTTTATCTCTGGATAAGTATAAATGAAATAATTCCTATTGTAAGTTAAGTGCCAGGAAAC
>VKOC01000002.1:20132601-20158543 GCA_009364415.1 Spea multiplicata
TTTTACCCCAGACATATTCCTTTTTTCTGCCTGTGCATGTATTCCCTGGTTGATCAATTATTTAATGTATTTCATCCTGATTCCAAGCTCCCCAAAGAGTGTTGTTCTAAATTAAATACATTCCTCTTTGAATCAACTCAATGTTAGTTTGGCAAATTAGATCATTTGAATATTGGATATCACCTGAAAGCATTTTTTTTTCTCTTCTTTTCATTCCCCGCAATTCTCTTTTGTTAATGCTTGTTTTTGTCGTTGATTCAAACTGTTTTGTTGTGATGCTTGGTATTTATCTAGGCGTACAGTGGTTTAATGAATGATGTGTTAACCCATTTACTGCCAGAATGCCTGCAAGACACTCCTAGCTTCTCACTCCTTTTTTGTGTCCTCAAGGAATATATGTCATAGAGCCAACAGACATAAATCAATTTAATTAATAGAGGTCAAGACCTTTCCATTAAAAAGACATAACTCTGTCTACTACTCCCTAATCCCAAATTCACTTTGATTTACTTCTTGAATAAAAAGAAATATCAAAGTATCTATGTGCATTTAATTAGGGACTGTATGTAAATTATGCCATGCTGTCACATCTAACAGTCAATGGTAGATAGATATATAGATAGATATATAGATAGATAGATAGATGTGTGTATATATATATATATATATATATAATAGTTTTCATTATATACATACATTATCAACATACCTGGTCAAACCTGGAGATTGCCGGGTGAAGCACTGCTTCTCTGGGTCAAGACTTGAATCCTCCGGTTCGCGGGAACGGGGTCTTCACAAGCAGCACTCCCTGCCCATTTTCCCTATAAATGGGGGTGTTTCCCTTTGCCATCAGCGGGAACTCCCACCGACGTAACGGGACCACCCGCTGACGTCAGTGGGCAGGTAGCCAAAGCCCAAGTTCCCAGGGATGGTTATCAGATTTTACATACATTCTGCTTATTCCAATATATTTGTACTCCTGTCTGAATGTAGTGTATTTCTGTCTGCATGGGCAAATTTCTTAGGAGCTGTGGTGTGAAAATCACTGCCCTGTACCTTGGTTCTTAAAGGGTAAAACAAAGCAGGTGCAAAATATAATTTCCTGTATGTTTTCATTTCTGGCCCGGGGAAAGGTGAAAAAAATGTAGAAAAGCCTAATACAAAAGGAAAAAACTGCTGACTGAAAATGTCACTGCTTGCGTAGGAGCATATATATTTACGACTTTGCAGCAGCATCCACCAGTGTTTAGAGGATGCAGTGCATCCTCCTTTGACTTGAATGAGCCCCATGGACTAGAATGGAGCTCATACAACTCAATGAAGGATGCAATGCATCCTCTATACACTAGGGGCTGCTGGTGAGAGAAGATGGATTCATTTTATTATTATATTTTAGGGTTGCATTTTTTTTCTTTATGCATTGGTTCCCTTTTATTACTATTTTGATGCCCTTTCTAAAAATTTAAAAATGAGGATCAATAGTATGGCTAATGAAGATTGGATAGACCCAAGAAAGGTGATTTTTTCCCCCCACATGTATTCACCTTTGTTTTACAAAATGTCTGGACAGTGTCAACCCTCTGGGCACCCAAGGGGTGTTTGGATTGGCCCTATTGTCCTCTAATTGGGGGATTTTGTAAGTAGTAGTAGTAGTAGTTTTTTTCCACAGGCTAGGATTGGCACTGGATGGAGTCAGTGCTACTACAGTGTTGCTTTTCTTAACCTTTTAATCTCTCTCACTCCAATGGACAAGAATGCCTCCCTAAAGGGATTAGAATTTATTGTGGGGGTAGATAAGCCACTGTACCACTCTTAGGTTAATTACCTCATTTTTTGTGGTTGCAAAATGAATTCGATGTTAATTAAGTTGCAAACACGCTTTTTTGCCACCTCACAAGCACTTGCAGTTTAGTGAACATGCATTTTTTGGGAGGTATGTCACTGTATTAGAACAGTTGTTTCTCCATATCTTATACCAAAATGCAACATAAGAAATAAGTAAGCAGAACCAGCACTATTGTCCCGAGAAGGAGCAGGCTTCAAATAAATTGAAAGATTGCAAGCCAGATCTGACATTTTCAGCTGAACTGGATTTGCAGTTGAGAAATTGTTTGTTCCTGCAGTACTCCTGAAACCTTTGATAGATTTGAATACCATATCATGTGGCAGTAGAATTTGTGGGGAGTGAGGCAGAACAGATGCAGCATTATGACTTGAATCTATGAGTCGATTTAGATGTTTTTGCACAGTGTCTGTTTATACATCTATTTTGTAGAGAATTATATATAGTTTTATATAATATATATACAAGTCCGTATTTGCTCATTATAAAAAGGTTTCTCAGAAGATATTGCTATACCCCTATATATGCCACTCTGCATATAGGGGTTAATTGAAGGAACATGCGACACAGTGATATAGAGGGTATTAAGGCAATATCAAGGGACGAGGCCATAAGGGTAAGGCATATCATGGGGCAGAGTGGCATATATGGGGGAAAAGGCATATCATGGGACAGAGTGGCAAATAGGAGGGCATAAGGCATATAATGTGGAGGAGTGGAATATAGGGGGGTATAAGGCATTTCTGGGGGCACAGTGGCAAGCCTGGAGGCAGATGAACTTAACTGGGGGGGGGGGCAAGTTGACAAATAAAAGAAAATATTTTTTTTCTCAATCATAGCTTTTATTAAATATTTCCTAACTTAATATTCAGATTTTGCAGGGTCGCCTCATAATCAGGGTAGTCTTATAATAGAGCAAATACTGTATAACATAACATCATGATGAAAGTGATGTAGTTGTCTAGGGGAAACTCTGAGCTGAAGCACACTTTTTTCTGCAAATGTTCCTGTGGAGCGGAAAGTGGCACTGTCTGCAGTGGTAATAATAATCATACTAGTGCTTCACACAATATACTTTGGAAAGGTTGATTCTTCTAAGATACATATTTAGATGTCCTTGATAGCCTGAATATCTTTAGATGGAGTCCAGGAGAAATGGCATTATATGAAAGTTGGTTAACTGAAAGCAACAGAAAATTGCATTAACCCCTTCAAGACCTGGACGTACCTGGTACTTCCCAGTCAAAGGTCACCGGCAGACCGGGACGTACCAGGTACGTCATGGATGATACACAATCCAGCGTCGCTTTGAACGCTGGGCTCGCGTGGGGTGGCTGCTACTGACCGCTGGGTATCCCCAGCGATCCGTAGCAGCCACTCCCCCTCAAGTCCGTGCACGTGATCGCTTTGCAGCGAATCACGAGCACGGAATTTAAATATTTTAAAAAAAAGTTGCGGTCTTCAAGTGAAGACCCAGTTTTCCTAAGCCGGTCCGGAAGGGGTTAAGCATGTTGGTAAGGCTAACCACTGTGATACACTATATGACTGGCAAATATATTCAAAGAAAAGTTCCTTAGCATTTAGAAACTATATGAAAGCTGAGAGTAGTGAAGTAGGAAACGCAAAGCTAGGCCTAAGGAGGGAAATACATTACTAGATCTGCCAAAGCACAGAGAGAATTAATAAAAAAGGAAGATAAAATGTTTTAGATGTACAAATCAAAGGAGAAACATTAAAAAATAATAATGAAATGTATGGCAAAAGATGGATAATATGGGGGTAAAGATCTGGCATAATTTCTGAATCAATACGTCTCTTTAGTTTGCAAAATAAGCTGAAGGAAAGTGACCCTAGAGTAAATGAAATATTGAGACACATAAAGAAAGGGCTTGTTATCAATGGGGTTTCTCCGTACCATACTCATCGACGTCAGCCGCGTCCCACAAGGGAAGGCTCCGGGTATCCGGAGACAAAAAGTTCCCAGGTATGAGTATCTCTAGGATCTGTACTGCATTATTTTCAGTATTTTCAATACTATTATTACGAAATGTCTCAAATGACATAGGTTTTCACATGTTTAACATTTCTGGTGGACTAAATCAAATGGACAGGCAATTATAAGAATAGCGATATCATTGCAGAATGTTTCTTTCACAAGAGTAAAATAAAAGCAATTAAATAAACATTTTGGGATTCTTTCTATTGTTTTCCCCACAAAGTATGACATAAGAGCAGGACATGTTTTAATTCCAAAGCCACGTAATCATGACATTATACATACACACTATATAGGTTCCTAATAAATATATTCCTTATTATAATCTATAAACTACATTGCATTGGTGTATTTTGTGTTTGGAACTGTAACATTTAAGAACTGGAAAAAGCGACAAATATGCTTAACATTAATGCCACCAGTCATTGGGGTTGTATCTAAAGACAATAGTTGGCAATAGTCCAGGACTGGTCAAGACAACCCCAACCAGTGTCATCATTTCCACTAATGAAAATGTGGCATATGACATAAAAATTGGGTCAATTCTGATGGTCTGAAGGCAAAGCTTGAGTAATTTGATTGAGTGTGTCAACATAGCATTAATCTTGGCTTATTAAGACTTCTAAGTGTGAGTTGTAGACACTGGTGTAAATACAGGCGTCACCCATACGACCCTTTGGTCCTGTCTCCTCGTACTGGTTCAAAATTGTTTAGAAAGGGCCCTTCCAACCTGGACAGCACCGATTCAGAGGGAAAGCTGGTCAGTGAAAGGTAAGCGGGGCAAGAGGTGGAATATATTTATATGTGTTTGCATACATATACCGTATTGGCTTGGATATAGGCCGCCCCCGTATATAGGCCGCACCCTAAAAGTTTGGTGCTTTTTTAAAGAAAACGTTTTTTAATAGACATGCTGCCACTTCTGTCCCCGCCCCCGAGATATGCTGCCACTGCCCCCCCGAGATATGCTCCCCCCCCCCCGAATATCCTGCCACTCTGCCTCCCCCCGACTTACCAGAGCAGACTCCCAGGTGTGTTGCGAGGCCGGCAGGGGACATCTACGCACCGGAAGTTGCTGGCACCGGAAGTTGTATACGCGTATTGTGTAGATGTCCCCCTCCGGCCCCGCAAGACACCCGGGAGTCTGCTCTGGTAAGTCTTGGGGGCAGAGGTAAAACGCATCGTGCGGATGGTCACCGGTTGCGGCGATGCACGTAAGCAACATCGTGCAGACGTGCAGGCAGCGGAGGCTGTTTGCGCGATTCGCTGCTGCCGGTGAACGTCTGCACGATGCGCTTAGACAACCTCCCGTGCCGGCACCCTCCCGTGAGAAGTGCTGGCAGGGGAGGCTGTCTGAGCATATCAGAGAGTAGGATGCAGGTCCCCTGCACCGCTGCGGGGGATTAGTATCCTATCTCTGCTGCCTGCCTGGCGCCCGGAACTGCATGTCCCGTACGTCGGGCGCTAGACCCCGAATATAGGCTGCACCCCCACTTTAAGTGCGGCCTATATTCGAGCCAATACGGTATATGTATGGGTTTGTACTTGTGTGTGTGAGCATGTATGTGTATTTGTGTGTATGAGCATGTATGTGTACTTGTGTGTGTGTGTGTGTGTGTGCATGCATGAATACTTTGTGTGTGAAAATGCATGTGTACCAGGGCCAGACTGGGAATGAAAAGCAGCCCTGGAAACATTTGGAGAGCAGCCCCATATAGTTTATCTATATGGTGATCGAGCTCCTATACCCACATGCACCCCTTATACATACCCGAGTCACACTATTTGCCATCCAAATAACTATAAAACATTATTTTTATTTTTATTATTATTTGTATTAAAATGTCAGAAAGCAAAAGTGTTAAAAGGCCCAATAAATTAAATACATTAGACAGAATGGAATCAAAACATTTGCTACTGCAAAAATGTTTAGATGAAAAGTTCCATTTTTATTCAGTGGAACAAAACAGTGATCACATTATTCTTCACGATATTCTTGAAATAAACTTTTATTTCTTTATTAATTCATGTAAACTATTTTTTCATATTTAATAAAAGCTGTGATTGAGAAAAAATATATTTTTTGGTTTTTATTTCCTTTTATTTGCCAAACTGCCCCCCAGTTATGCACATCTGCCCCTAGGCTTGCCACTCTGCCCCCAAGAAATGCCTTATACCCTCCCACATGCCACTCTGCCCCGTGATATGCCTTTTAACCCCTATATGCCACTCTGCCCCATGATATGCCTTTTAACCCCCTTTATGCCACTCTGCTTCCAGAAATGCCTTTTGACCCCCTATATGCCACTCTGCCTCCAGAAATGCCTTATACCCCTATATGCCACTCTGAGGCACTGCCATTGGGCGGCGCGGTTTGTGCCGGCCTACCCCCTTAACGTCATTAGGCGCCGGCAGCAGACGGAGGCGGCCCAGGTGCAGCTTTCAATACTGCTTTCAATACCGCTCACAGCTGCTCAGCGGCTGTTTTGAAGGTTGGTCTGCTGCGGATCGGCCCACAGAGCGACCGGCCTACCAGAAAATTTCCCGGTATCCCGGTGGGCCAGTCCAGCCCTGATGTGTACTTCTGTGTGTGTGTGTGAGAGGATGCGTGTGTACCTCTGTGTGCGTGTGTGCATGCATATGTACATGTGTGTGTGAGCATGGATGTGTACTTGTGTGTGTGAGCATTGATGAGTACTTTTGTGTGTGAGCATGGATGTGTAAGTGGGGTGAGATGGAGTGTGAGTTACTATGTTGGAAGAGGAGGCAAGGAGCAAATAAGGCACAGATCAGTTGTGTGGAGACAATGCGTTTTTTTAACGCTTAATTATTTAGATCATAATTTAAGTCAGAAGCCTTTGGCTCTATGCACATCTCAGAAATATTTAATTGCACCATAAAATAATTTAGTATCCAGGCCCTAAAGAATATTGTATTTGCAGTGGCGCCTTATGATTACCAGCAAACACCGTATTTTGGCATTCATTTTTTTCTTTGAAGATTTTAGGTAAGGATTCCTTTGACAATTTATTGTAAACTTTTGTGATTAATGCATAGAAAACAAAGAAACTGCATTACAAATAATTTACATTCCATCAAAAATAATAAATGAACCACAAAATTAGCTATTCTGATTCCTAGAGGTATGCATCTGTTTGGTTGATAAAGTAAAAACGTAATATTTCATTAACCTATGGAAATCAATATCTCGTTCTGTTGTGCAAAATACTCAGGGTTATCAGGTGACAAGAAATTCAATGATATGCAAAAAGTGAAAAAGATTGCCTTCAAGGCTTATCGACACACGTCGGAGATACTTACGTTTGACATGAATTAACCGCTGTCCTGTCAGTTTTGATGATGGTGCTTCTCTGCTTTCCACATAGGCTTTTAATCTTACTCTAGAAGGTGTGCCACAATGCCCTTGACTTGAATACTTCAACCTGAAATGAGTGTGTATTGTGCCAAGCTACCTATTACCTCAGCAGACGGCGTCCATACAACTTGTGAACATATTAGCAATCTCCAATATGCTATATTATAATATAGGGCAAAGATGGACATGATGTCTTCGCAGAAAATTATATCTAAAGAACAGATGGAATCTGCTTCACATACATACCTCCCAACATTTCAAAATGTGAAAGAGGGACACTTGTTGTTTTTAATCGCTCTTGCGCAACTCACCAATACAAGCAATTGCACTTTACAATGTCACCCTTGTATCACCACTTAAAACCCACACCATATTTTTGTCAGCAAAGTCATGCATATTAAAAATAATATCACATCACATAGTAATAATATCTCACAGTAACATACATTATCATGTATCAGAGCCCCAACCTAGTAATATCGCACAGTAACATGCATTATCATATATCAGAGCCTCAGCCAGGTAATATCACACAGTAACATACATTATCATGTATCAGAGCCCCAACCCGGTAATATCGCACAGTAACATGCATTATCTGTATCAGAGCCCCAGTCAGTTAATATAACACAGCAACATGCATTATCTATATCAGAGCCCCAGCCAGGAAATATAATATATAACAAAACTTTCCAAAGCACCACTTTGCACCCACAGGTCTTGCCAGAGCACCAAGGTTGCACACACAAGATTTGCCAAACATCCAGATTGCACATCCAATGCCCCAGCCAGCACCCAGATAGCACATCCATGCTGGCTGAGCATCTTGGGAAATTCAGTTAACAGTTGATAAAGCTGCAGTTGTTAGCTGTGAACAACAATTCCTATGATGCTCAGCCAGCCAGGTGTCCACCATGATGCTGGAAAAGCATCATTGGAAGAGTAGTCCACAGCAGAAGAGATTTTTTTTATTCTAATGTTAGCCTCCCTCCCATTCTTTTTAAAATTATATTAAACTGTTTCTTAACGATAACAGAATACCACATTGTTTTTAAAATCCCAGAAACCAAAAGTGTTAAAAGGCCCAAATAAGTACTTGGGAAGAAACAGAATTTTAACTTCTCGGCATCCATATGTACCGGATAAAGATGGCATCAGTGCTCTGCAGACAATAGAGGATAGAATCTTATGTGATGGGATTGGGAGTAATCAGTACTCTAAAAAAGCAGATATTTGCATAAAATATGCAGATTAAAATAGAGCAAATAAAATGATACATTTCCTCTCACTGATTTCTGGGTCTAGGAAGTTTTGTCCTCTGAAGTGATGACAAATTCAGAAGGGCGTTTTATCTCTGGATAAGTAAAAATTAAATAGTTGGATTTATTCCTACATCAAGTGCCAGGAAACAGATGACCAAATACACACTAGGACAGGCTCTGCCACACCAACGTTCACACACCACGACAGGCTCTGCCACACTGACACCCACACACCAGGACAGGCTCTGCCACGCCGACACCCAAGCACAAACACACACACACACACACACACACACCCACCAGCCGACAGGCCACTGCCATACGGACACCCAGACCACACACCATAGCACAGGTCCTCTGCCACGCCGACACCATTCTCACCCCACACACACCAGGACAGGCCAACTGCAATACCGGCGACACCCAGACACACATACCAGCGACTGGAGTTTGCCAACACGATACCAAACACACCACCAGGACAGGGCTCTGCCACCAACCAACACCCAAACACACACACCAGGACAGACTCTGCCACACCGACACCCACATCTGGACAGGCTAAGCTACAACAAATAAAAATGTATTTGCCACACTGCTTAGTCATTAGCCCCCTTTTGTGTTGCCCCCTTGAGAATCTCTCCCAGCCAGCCCCTCCCTTTAGTATTGATTTATCATGTAATGGCCCCTGCTGCCCTCTTGTATATTCGTGACCCCACAACCTTGTGTATTGTCCCCAGCCAGGCCTCTATTATGTTTTATTGCCCCCCATTATGCATGTATACCACCAGCCAGCCCCCTTTTAGTATAGATGTAAGAGATGCCCCTAGCCAGCCCCCCTTGTATATTACGGCTCCCAAAACCTTATGTCCCTTGGCTCCCCCCACTGTGAATTGTTGCAGACCATGTAACCCTTTCATGGACACGGTGTTCCCTGATGGCATTGGCCCCTTTCAGCAGGATAATTCCCTGCAACAAAGCAAAAATGGTCCAGGAATGGTTTGAGGAACATAACAACAAGTTCTTTGAGGCAAGCTTTTACTCTTCTGCTCCACGGGAGGTTTCTGTCCTCCCTGAGCTCACCTTAGGAAGACCAAGGCTGGTGGCCATGATGTTATGTTATCGGTGTACTTTTAGACCAAGAGGAACAAATCTAGAGAGAACTACAGTTATAGCAAAACACAGTTTACTAAACTTCTCTCCTCTTATTTAAAAGAGGAAGAATGTTCCTTTTTGATAAAAAAATTATAAAAAAACAAATATTTTTTTATGAATTAATAACAAATCTGTGCTATGACAGTTCAAGATGTTTCCCCATTGATACCTGAAACTTTAGTAGTTTCTTCTTTAATTTGAAAGGAACCCTAATAGATAATTAAGTCTAGATCCCCTTTATCAGAATAAAATACTTTTACAAAAGAAAAAAATGCTTTAAAAATGCATACGTACTTTCAGAGAAACGAAATATGATTTCTCAAAAGAATACACAAATACAACTGTTCATAACAGGTACAAGTCTTCAGGTTTATGGGTTAGTTTGAGCAGCATTTTCACTTAGAGTGTTATAAACCACCCGAAGTAACATGTTCCTTTTAAAAGTTGGAGTTCTACCGCAGGTCATTAGTGACTGAAAATCATTATTAACTCTCTAGCTACGAGCTACTAGACATAGCTACTTTCCCAAAAGATATCGCTTGTCAAATTAATTAGCACCAAACTTCCTAGGTTGAAAGTAGAGATTTTGTAAGAGGAGCAGAATGACCCTGTGAGAAATCAGCTTTTGTGATTGCTGGTTCTTGGCTAACCTGCTTATTACTAGAGGGGTCTGCTTTTTATCAACCAGGAAGCCAAAAACATTTTTATAAAGATTTTTAATCAATATACTCATAGAGTTCAAATTAAATAAGAGAGAAATTATGAATTGATGTGGGTGACTACCAGCATACAAATAAAATGAAAGAGTACAGGCACATCTTGCTACAAATAAAATGAAAGAGTACAGGCACATCTTGCCAGCTCTTTTACAATATTGCAGGTGAAATAAGATATGGGAGAATAATTAACCTTTCCCGAATATTTGTCCTATTTTTTTTCGTAGAAGACCAATGTATGAACACTATTCCCACTACTGCATTTTATATTTTCAGTAAAAACATCCATCATGACGTTTAACAATACAGGAAGTCAGATCTAAAGTATGCTGTAGAAGACTGCATTGGCGGGAGAGGGCGGGATTGACCACATATGTAGCGGGAGCGGGCGGGATTCGACACATATTTTGCAGGTGGGAGTGGAACACACACATTGCAGGCGGTAATGGTCACAAAATCAGCGGGCGGGAGATATATAGATATATTGGAAAGAGAAAGTTGGGTTGGTTACAGGGGAGATCATTATTCTTTCCAACCAGCCCATTAACTACCTCATTGGATCTGCTAGTTGGCCTAGATTATAGTACATCACTATATAGCATTAAGGGAGAAGCATGAGATGCAGCCAAGACAAAAAAGGTTAAACTGCTGTCTTCTCCTTCATCGTTTGGATCTGGATATACAGAAAGTGGGTCAGGTTCAGATTACATGTAAAATCAGATATGACAGATTACCACACATCTGTAGCGCCAAGTGGGACCTATGTTTTAGTAATTTACTTAATAAGTGGTGATATGTGTCTGCTTGCCTGATTTAGTTTCTGCATATTAGCAATTCAAATGAAGGTGTATTCCACTGCATAGATTTGATCTTAAACAAATCCTGTACTGATTCCAGACTTGTTGCCATATACATGTTACCCTTTTCCACTGCCACTTTGCCAGTATAACATTTAACTGAATAGACCTTGGAGGCCAGTCATATTGATTTAGCAGTGCTGCATTTTGTTTATGGTCCGTATCTCGCCATCTGCTAAAATGTTAATTTTATTCTATCAACAGGTTGATCAAAATGCGGTTATGCAGATAGACTTGGGGTAGGCTAATATGTTTACACATCATTTAGGCTAATGTTTACTTGACTAACAAGTTCATTTGGCTACCAATAAACCTGACTACCAAATTTATAAAATATTTTACAGACATGTATACGGGGGTCTGTATTTCTTGTGCTTTTCCCATTCTAATTTGTACCGCTGTATTTTAGCAGACATCACATAATGCTGGAAAAAAGTAAAAAAATAACAACTTGCAGATTACTTTGTTTGCTAGTTGTCGTTGATGACATGCAAATTTATATTTTGAGAGTTTTAGCCATACCCCCTAACTCCCATGCCCTTCTCGGGGGGTTAAAACTAATATATTTACCCTATGAGAGGCACAGACCCCAAGATGTGCCTACCTCTTATTTTCCCATCTTGTACTCCTCTGGATACATCCTTGGCCTTGCCTCCCACTCCTTGCTCATTGGGGGAGTTTTGTGGAATGGATGGGGTAATGTTAAATTACCTGGTTAGATGTGAGCGTGTAACCAGCAGCCTGCAGTGGTTGGAGGCTTCCACTTGAATGAGCCACACGGAATTCAGTGGTGTCCACAGACCTGAATGATGCCCATCTAAGAGAATTGGACAAATATATA
The DNA here is from genome assembly GCA_009364415.1 of Spea multiplicata. Taxonomy (NCBI): domain Eukaryota; kingdom Metazoa; phylum Chordata; class Amphibia; order Anura; family Pelobatidae; genus Spea; species Spea multiplicata. The sequence continues at coordinate 20,144,648 of VKOC01000002.1, forward strand.
TATATCATACTAACCCAACAGCAGAACACATGTAGACTGGAAAAACAGCTGGGTCAACCAGGAGTAGAGACATCCTAAATTCCTAACAGTGACTGTGTCTAAAGCAGTTGGTAGAGGAGCCAACAAGAAAAGAATCTGGATTGGATTTAGTATGTAAAAATGGATACTTGATTTGAGATGTTACTGTAAGAGAGCATTTGGGTCCAGTGATCATCAAGCAATGTGGTTTAATATAAGGAGAGAGGTTATATTGCACCATACTAAAACCAAGGTTTTTGATTTTATAAATTATTTTCCCAAAATGGAGAGACTGGTAGAAGAGTCTTTGGTGGTCTGGAAATCTTTAGATTGAGTCCAGGTGAGATGGCACTATTAAAGAGATGTCCTGCTAAAGGCAGCAGAACATTGCATTAAAATTGTTAGCAAGAGTAATAGAAAACGGAAGCCACTTTGGTACTCTGCAGATCTGGCAATTATATTGAATGAGAAGAAGCGAGGTTTTAAGAAATATAAACAGACTCAAAATGAGAAAGATGAGAGCAAATACAAAGCTAAGCTTAGGGAGGCAAAGCGGATTATTAGATGCACCAAAGCACACACTGAGTAAAAAAAAGGGTGATATAAAAGTGAGAGAAAAAAACACAAATCAGGAATAATTAAACTAAAGACAAAAGAAGGGAATTTTATCAATGAGGATAAAGAGCTAGCCGACTGCTTTTTTTTAACAGAGGAAGATGGCAGTAAGGGACCCTTGTTAGCCAAGAGACATGGGGGTGACATGTGACACAACTGTGTTTACAGCGGAAGAAGTTTTACTCTCCAAAGTAACAACAGACAAATCAATGGGACCTGATGGAATACACCCAAAGTTATTAAAAGACCTTTGACGTGTCCTGGGAAAACCAGATCTATTTAATCAGTCACTAATGACAGGAGTAGTCCCAGAAGATTGGAAGTTGGCAACCGTAAAAAGGTAGTAGGAAAGACTCGGCCAACTCTAGACTAGTAAGCCAGTATATCAGTAGTTGATAAATGAATGGAAACCATGCTAAAAGATAGAATTGTTAAATATCTGAAGATAAATGGTTTGCATGATCAGTCAAATTAAATTTTGACTGGGTAATTATGATAATAGATCAGGGAGGAGTTGTTGATATAACCTATCTAAACCTAATCTAAACCTAATCTAAATTTTAGTATGGCCTTTGACAATCTCCCTCATAGAAGACTTGTAAAATTATAGTCTAGAGTTATGGATACCATTATAGTTGAAGGACTTGTCCCAAGTGGGCTACCTCAGGGATCAGTATTGGCACCTGTACTTTTTAATATTTTTATTAATAATATTACAGCAGGTCTTAATGGTATATGTATTTTTGCAGATTATACAAAGGTCTGCAACAGGGTGGACATTCCGGGTTGGAACAACTCAAATGGCGAAAAAACTAGAAGAGCAGTCAGGAAAAGTTCTAGAAAACTAGAAGAGCAGTCAGGAATGTGGCAGCTGCAGTTTAAAATTAATAATGCACTTGGGACGTAAAAATCCTAAGGCAGAATATAGCATTGGTGGCACTATACTGTCAGGAACAGCGGAAGAGAGGGGCATAGGAGTAATTATTTCTGATGACTTAAAGGTAAGCAGACAAAGCAAAAAAGCATCTTAAAAAGCAAGCAGGATGCTGGGTTGCATAGGAAGAGGCATTAGTAGCAGAAAGGGGAAAGTGATTCTCCAGGAGGATATTGACACATTGGAGGGAGTTGAGAGGATAGCTACAAAAATGGTAAGTTGTTTGCAGGACAGAAATTATCAGAAAAGGTTAAATGATCTTAATATATATAGCTTTGTATAGTTTTGTTAAAGGGGTTTAACAAAGTACAGGAGACAAGCTTATTTGAAAGAGTGAGCATTGCTAGAACAAGAGGTCATGGTCTACAACTTGAAGGCCAGAGGCTTAGATGTAATGTAAGGAAGTTCTGCTTTGCTCCGATGGTAGTAGATAAATGGAACAGTCTCACAGCAGCAGTTGGGGGGGCTAATAGAGTGAGGGAATTTAAACAAGCACGGGACAGACATAAAGCTTCCCTCACTCTAAGACCTGACCAAAGACTGATAAGGGGTTTCTATATGTCTTCTAACCAGTTGAACCATATGTGCTCATTTTCAGACTTTTTCCAGGCTTCACTAGAATTGGTCACATTTCAGCCTCCAAAAAATCATAGTTTGTTACTCACTTTTTTGCTTGTGTCATTAAAGTTATTCACCATACTCAATGGTATTAATCAGCCATCTTTTTAATTTATTTGTTATATTTGAGATGACACATTTGCATGCAGTATATGCTTCCTGCACTTATTTCCCTCGAACTGCTGGAATCATCTGATTTAGTGTTGAAAGCGCATGCTTTCAAGTTTCAAATATTTGAGTTACAGTGAAATTATTGGTTCAATAACTTCAAAAACAACAAGTCTGTGTTTATGTTTGCAGCAGTCAAATTTAGGGCTAGATTTAGGATTAAAATCAGCCCTGGCACTTTAAAGTCAGTGGCTGATAAATCATGTACGTGTAGCCATCTGTTGGTGTCATGCTTCACTTGTAGACCTTTGCGCATGAAAAGATGTTATTTGCTGACAATATTAGAAGTGTATGCCTGATGGCCAGTTTGGGGCCTGGTCAGGTTGTGCCGTGACACATTTACCGTCAACTGTGGATTAGAGGTGGCGTTTTTAGAGTAAATATTTAAATTGCATATTTTGAAGAAATTGACGTGGTATAGGCTACATTTTGATGACCTTATCCTTGATATTAGCAAAGTAGTTGTCTAATCATATTCAACTTTTTATTACATTGTTTATTTGCTTCTCTGTTTTTTAGCACAGCTCTTCTTTTAAAGTGTATTTGTAATTTACTATCTTTAGAAATGCAAATAGACATGACTTCAAGGTACTATAATCACACTTCTTAAACAACAAAGATACAGGAGAGTTAGGGTGCTATTTCTAATAGGTTTGAGAGGTAAACATGTCCACAGTATCTGCAGTACTGGGCGTTCAGATATGCCCAAAGCTTTCCTTGGCTAGCATATGTGCAACGTAACCAGCGTTGATGTTTGTATTGCTGAGTTAATAAGTGAATATGTTTGTTATGGCATTGAAGTTCAGTTCTGCTCATTATGTTAACAAACAGCTGCGTTTGCTTCACCCCAATGCATCAGCGTCTGTAAATTAAAATGACGGGGTGGAGAATTGTAAGAGAAAGAGCCATTCTGGCCATAAGTGAAACAGGGTTATTTAGGTTTTGTTGCTATTTTAATCTCAATACCTTTCCTTTTCAACCATATCAAGTGACAACTATATACGGTATATCTGGGTTTGTACATTAATTCAACTCACAGTTGTTTACACTTACATCATGCCTTCATTATAGTCCCGAGCTCAAGTTACATCATGGCAGACCGAGGCTTATAATGCCTTCTCATGATTATGTTTTCAGTTGTTAAAGGTACCGGAACACATAATTATGAGATTGGCAATACTAGATTATGGAATCTGCCTCGTGTAGTCTTTTTCCTCTCCTTCCTATTTTCTGTGGGTTTGTATGTTATTCTGTTGGACTATACCTGCAATGATATACACGAAAGTGTTATTTACATGTGTTGTTTATTTGATCTATACTTGAACTACAGGGAGGAAGGAAAAGAGCGGTGTGGCTTAGTGAATGAGGGGTCAAAGGGAGAGGCATGATTACAGGGGAGAGGACTTTTCAAAGTCACGGTAGAGTCAGAAGGAGGGAAGACTGCACTGACTCCCCCTAATCTGCAGTTAGTGTGGCAATTTCTTTTTGGTGTAGGAGCGGAGGGAGTTATTGCATGCTTGCATTGCAAACAACACATGTAAATAACACGTGCGTGTATATCATTGCAGGTATAGTCCAACAGAATAACACACAAACCCACACAAAATAGGAAGGAAAGGAAAATGACTACAAGAGGCAGAATGCAGAGAAAAGGGGAAAAGGATGCCCTTCCTGTATAATTGCTCCAAGGCCCAAAGTTCCATAATCTAGTATTGCCAATCCCTATTTGCAACCAGCCCCACCTAGCCACATTTAATTGCCATTATTATTGCAGACAGGGTTAACAATTGTGTTGAAAAGGCAGATTTCATCAGCATGCACAGCACTTTCTTAAATAGCTAGTGAACTTGCATGAGCCGTACATTATGATAACCAAATGGTAATCAACAATATGTTAACATTGTACCCTATTGTGCATTAGCTGCAGGCGTTGTTGATGTCTGAAGATGCTTTGCATTTTGAACAGATTTTTATTTTTTTTTTCTTATCCTCTCATTGTGATTATGTGTCTGTCCTTGTCACCTTCTCTGAATAGGAACATATCATGGATGCCCTTGACAGATCTCATATATCATTGCTACTTGCTGTGAAAGCCAATGGCTCGTGCAAAAGGAAAGAAAAAAGATGCTGTCGGCAATAATACAACAATATCCTGTATTAATCTAAATACAGTTAATATAGAACATTTAAAATAATAAAAAAAATGTTTGTGATAACTGGAAACCCCATCCAGCAGATGTGCTGGAACTTTACTCTAAAAAGATTTGAGCAGGCTGATGGCTGGATATGCGTAGCCGCACAATATGTTTTTGGGCTCTGGTAGCGTGCATCCGGGCATTTCCACCCGCACACTACAGCGCGGTTGTATGTGGGGCTGTTGGCCAGTGGTCCAGTGGACATTTGCCTGGTGTACCAGATGACCAGTCTGGGCCAAGTTGTTGCTATAGAAAGTAAAAAAAAACTTCTTAAAAGTTTCTGTGCTCTTTTAATGTCATAAAACCTTCAGAAGAAGGAATCAAATATAATATTTGCTAAGGCTTGCTTGTTTAACACTACTAGAGAGTGCAATTAATATTGTCCCTATTTTTACTCCATTCTTTTACACATGTTCGTCTTGTGTGTGTATATGGATAGAACTGTGTAGGTACCTTGCACATGATCGCCAACGGAAGCTATGGGCATATGCAAACATCTTTGTACTGCTGATACAAGACGTTTGCACCATTTATATGAGACTGAACAATATGTTCTATAATATGGGAAGGGATTGTTGATGTTCTTAAAACAATTATACATATATCTATACTGAATGTCTATATAGCATTTATTATACAAGGGCTCCTTCTTAGAAATTTCTTACTCAAAAATCGCAGTGCTGTGTGTGGTTTCATTAAACTCTTTTCTTTAAGACTTTTAATTCACCCCAGTGGCTACTGAGTCAAACTTGCAAGGCATGCTAATACTTCTTGGCCATAGATACGCTTATAGATAAAAAAAAAACAACCTAGAATGCAATTAGACTAAGCTATTATGCTACCACATGGCAGCTCTGCTTCTAAAGATATGTATTGTATTAGTAATAGGGAATTCTCAGAAGAATTCTACAGACAAACTGAACCTAAGTTGGAAAGAAAAGAGATGTAGCCAAGTCATACATGTGGGTGTTAATAAAGATCAATCCAGCTAGTGAATTTCTTTAGTGAATTCACTTTTCATTCAATTTAGTAATGTAAAATGATAGAAAAAAGGGCTTAGGGCAAAGGGCAAAGTTAAATAATACATTCAAGGAAATCAGTTTATAGTTTAACATCTGGATCTGAATAATTTCATCTCTGAAGAACACTAAAGCTAACCTCTTAAAAATGTATTACATCTTGCATTGAATCTTCCTGTAAGGATTCAAATTCCATAGGTTTTTCTCATTAGCCTTAAAAGATCACAGAATTTTTTGTCCATTAATTCTCGAGCTATGACTGTGCCTGCAAACTTAGATGTTAGCTGCATGGACATCTCCTTTTAACTTACAATAGCCCCAGTGAAGCCCAACAAGTATGACTATGACCCCAGTCCTCCAGAGCAAATATATTTTTAATTTGACCTACAACTACATCACATAAGACTAAAATCCCTGACTTGGGGCAAGATTTACTAAAACATGAGTGATATGATATTAAGTAATGTATGAAACAGGCCACTGACATAACTACAAGGCCCCTTGTTCCTGTCCAGGTCGGAAGGGCCTTTTCTAAACTATTTGGAACCAGCAAAAGGAAACAGGAACTTAACGCGTCACATTACGTCACGTTGAGCCCACAGGAGCGAGGTGAAAAATAAGCTGAAGGGGAGTTGTTTGTATTAACAGTATGTATGTATGAATGTGAGCATAGATTGGTAATTGCGTTTGTATGTATTAGCATGGATGTGTAATTGTTGTATGTGTGTGACCATGGATGTGTAATTTTGTATGTGCGCATGGATGTGTAATTGTGCATGTGTGAGCATGGCTGTATAATTGTGTGTGTGTGTGTGTGTGAGCATGGATGTGTAATTGTGTGTGAACATGGATGTGTAAGTGGGTGAGCAGGAGTGCATGTTAGAATGAATATGTACGTGTGTGTTAGTGAGTATGAGTAAGTGTGTGTAATTTGTGTAAATGTGTTTACATATGTGTGCCAGAGTATATGTTGGGGGCAAAAAAGGTACAGACAAGTTGTGAAATTGAGGGGCCTGGGGAAATTTTTGCACCAGGGCCCTGTGGTTTCTAGTTACACCCCTGACCAGGAAGCAACAATTTACTCGCATACTCTGGGTCAAACCCTGAGACTTCCCAAGTGTGCCCTCACCCTCAAGTTTCCCAATGGTGCCTGCTGTCCTGCATGTATATACAGTATTTACTACAGGGACTAAGGATAAACCTAAACCAAGATTTATTTTTCCATTAAAAATGCTACTCGCTTTTTAGGAAATAAACTCTTAAGAAGAATAAAAAACAGCCTTGCAAAACAACTATTTAAATGCAATATTTCTTTGGGTGTGTAACTGATAACAAAAAATGAACTTAATAAAAACATTAAAACATATATAAAAGGTATGCAACTTTATCATTAATTCTCAACATAGGATTTGAGGCAAGCAATGCTTTTCAAAAGAAGAGTTACATTTCTGTGGTGTATCCGAAGAAAGTTTCCACCTTCTGTGCCTGATATTATGGATCTCATAGAACCAGTGCAACTGTTAACACACTCTGACAATGCTCATACAGATGGCCATGTATTTTTAATTGTCAGTGGGGATTTCCTTGTTGAGAACTCAAGGTCGGCTCTGAATGCAATTAGAAAAGACAGAATGTAATAATCTTAAAACACACGTAGGTAACACTGTTACTGGAAAGGCCTTAACTCTTCCTTCATCAGTCTTACATTATCTATAAAGTACCAGTTCCCATAAAGGCAAATAAAACAGTTAATAACAAGAAAATCGGTTTGCAGCAATCTACTCACCAGGAGGAAGGTTTAGGCAACTTATGAGAAATCAATTAAAAGTGTCTTGATCCTTTCTCCAGTGCTTTTACGTAAAGTCGAAAATATGATTTGCACTATAATTTTATTTATAATGTTGCAGGTGTGGCAATAAAAGCTCTATGTGTATTATGCAGGAGTAAACATTTTGCAGGGTAGATACATACATTGGGCATATGTGACAAAAACAATTTTTGACTTAGAATTTCAGTACGACCTCTTGGTCGGGAGCAATGAGTATTTATGCACTGACATGAACTCATTCTTTTCTGGCTACGCTATTACCGAGCCCTATACTGAACTGTCTGTGCCATATACACTTACACTTATGAAACAGGCTAATTCGAGGGGGCTTGGTACAATTTCATAGCTTTTCTGCTAGGGCTCAGGTATGTCCCACGATACTTTAATTATTTCTAAAAATCAATAAAAGTAACTTTTAATAAGACAAACTTGTCATTTTCAAAATGCAGGTGAGATGCACAAAGCCATTGACTGTCTAAAAAATGTAACTTGCTTAATTTGCAAATTTTATTTTTGGCCAAAAACACAATCAGTATAGGTTTAATATTATTATGATCTCTCATCAACAGCTCATTCCTATTCAAAGCAACTTTGGGATAATTGAGACATATTTGGCTTTATGGACCACAGACCTTACAATGCGTAATTGCATGTAGGTGTTCTCTGGAAAACCCATAGGGAGTTTGGTATGTTTTATTCTTAAATGTGTTCTATACATACCACTTTGTTCTTTCTGTATTGCACATTTAAATTGAAAGTGCTACAATCATCAGCCAACTCATTAACACAACTAAACGCATATGGTTAGAAAAGGCAACAACATAATACGAGAATGCAGCTGATTGTGACGGTGCGTATAGTAGTGGAAAGAATAACAGTCTATTTTGTGAATTTAATATCTAGCAACATATTTAATTTGGCGGTCCTTAATACATATTTTTCTTCAGCAAATTCGAATAAGAAACAGTTGACTGAAATTTCCAAAGAAAAAGTTATGGAGACATTGGATTTAAAGGTTCACTTTATGGAGCTGCTATCATTGCAGCATGTGGCAGAGCCAGCCTTACCAAACAAGTGTCTTGTACGTTAAGTAAGCTGCTTTGCAAGATGACATACACATGGGAGACGCTGGAGAATTTAGTAATTCCCATATCGTCGTTGGAATACAAGATTGAAAAAGATGGTCATTGTTCTTAAAAAAAAGCCACAAAAAAATCCATCATGGCCAATTATTTTATCTGATCAGTCTCAGCCTTAATAGTGTGAAAATCTAAGCTTTTGGAGAGAAATATAGTTGAAACGGAAAATAATGGAACATTAATGACAAGCCCTAGAGGGAGGAAAGAGACCACATAATTATGTGTATTTCTCAAAACTATGTACTAAAAATTACAGTATATGCCTTTACTTATGATTTGTTGGAAGGCCTGAATTACTTGTAAGCCGGTCTGTGAGAAAGATGGTAACTACGGGCGTTCCCTAAAATTGAGCTCAAAACCAGTTTAAACATTGCTGGATATCACTTCTAAGATGCAGGTTAAGGGCCAATAGGTGTCTCTGTCCTGATAAGTCCATCCGAATGTAAGAGTAAAACACCATAAAACCTCCTCCAAAATGCAGTACCCCAATCTGTGCCGGACCACCATCTTTAGAGGCCTCTAGAAACGTGGCACTCTGTACCAGGGAAAGTCCGTTTTCTTTCCAACGGACTCCTTGAAGGCACCTCCCCAAAAAAAACAAAACCCTTCAAAGTCCAGGGCAACATAGTCTGTAGCGCGGAGCTGGCATCCCGATTCTCCAGGAGCCAAGGGACAAGAGACTTCCATGAACAGGCCGCATTAACATTTAAAACATTTAATGGGGGCAGTGTTGACGGAACTCTAATTGCTGGGGCCCCTGGAGAGGCCTGAGAGCCTGGCTCCCTCCCTACTTGAGCTATGACCAATACTTCTGATGTAGTACTGGGGTCAGCTTTCTACTGATTTCCACTGTGTACAGGTTTTTGCCATATTTCTAAAATATATAGAGGCTCATGCAGGACTGTTGAGAGCGCTGAAACGAATTTGGATTGCGTCCCTGTACTAATGCCAAAACCACATATGTGTTTTGCAATTCATATATTGTATGTCATACTTTACCTTGTGTCTCCCATGTTTTCAGCTACCCCCAAAGTATATTGTCTCATCACTTTGCTGAGGGCATTATGTCTGGCAGACAGCCAGGATGCAACCATTGTTTCAGTTAATCTGTTTAATGTCTGACCCCCGCACGGTGCACTAAGATGTTGTTTAAATCAGTCTTTCTCCATCCCGCTCCCATTGTTTTCTACTATGTTGAAAATTAATTTATGTCTGTATAAAAAACCCTGTGTGTGGCTCTGAATAAATTGTTCTTGTACCTCAATCTGCATTAACCTACGGCTAGTAATTTGGGTGACTGGAGTCGGTGCTTTGGAGTGCACCCATATACAGTTCTTGTAAGAGCTAGGAAGCAGCTATTGACGGAGGTGCCCAGTCGGGGTACAGGGCGTCCTGTGACAGACGGTAACGTATGACTGAATAGGCAGAAATAAAGCAGGTGTTATTACAGCAGCCCCAGACTTCACCCCAATAAAAACACTGTACTCGCTTCTATACAAATCCAAACAAATAACGTGAGAAATGCAGTCAGTGGTCAAAGAAAGTAAGGCAATCTCAATTTTCATTTACAATGAAATAAATAAAATATTATTGGTCACACCCTGGACCTTATTTTTTCTAGCATGTGCTCTCTCACTAACTTCTCTAATTCCCCTTCCCCCTCTCTGACCACCACTTCCTTTCCTCCTCTCTGACCTTGCCTCCTACTCCCCTGCACCCTATCCTCGCCTAACCTGCACCCTATCCTCGCCTAACTAGACCTCAGCTCTATTAACCTATAATCTATTAAATCTATAACGCCACTCTCACAGAAGATGTAGCCCGGGCACACGACTGTAACCCGACACCTACGACATTGTTCCCGCACTGCTGAGTGCAGTTGGCGAAAGTCTCATTCCATGGCTGACTTTCTGCACTACAAATTTAAGCTACGTTCCTACTACTCCGCTCTCAACCTTGCTACCTACTTCACCTCCCTCATATCTCGCCCCTGTCTCATAACCCTAAACGATTCTTTAGCACTTTCAATTCCCTTGTTCGACCTATCCCTACTACCCCTTCCACTAACCTTAATGCCTCTGACTTTGCCACATATTTCAATAATAAAATTGATACTATCAGATATGACATATCTGTACAGTCACCACCCTGCCCTCACCCTCCCTCTGACTATGCGCCCTCCTACCCACTGACCTCTTCTCCCTTCACTACATTACTTAAATTCTCTGCTGTCACTGAAGAAGAGGTACGTTCTCTTCTTCTTTCCTCTTGTCCAACCACATGCCCCCCTGACCCGATCCCTTCCCATCTCACCCAGTCTCTTTCATCTACCCTTGTCCCTACTCTAGCTCACATCTTCAACCTCCCCCTGACCACTGGATCTGTCCCATCCTCCTTCAAGCATGCTACCATTACTCCAATCTTGAAAAAGCCCTCTCTTTACCCAACTGATCTGTCCAATTACCTTCCCATCTCTCTACTTCCTCTCACCTCTAAGCTTCTTGAAAGAATTGTTTATACACAATTAACTACAGTTCTTGATTCTAACTCCCTACTTGACCCTCTTTAATGTGGTTTTCACCCTCGACACTCTATTGAGACCGCCCTTACTAAAGTTACAAACAGTGGCCGAACTACCGGGGTCGCAGGGGTGGCCCAAGCAGGGCCGGACTGGCCCACCGGGATACCGGGAAATTTCCCGGCGGGCCCGCAGATTCGGCCGGCGGAGCGGGATTGGAAGCCGCCTCCGGCGCCAGGGGCGGGCTGGGCAGGAGGACAGGCCGGCCGAAATCTAATCTAAAAGGCCACTGCATGCTGATGCGGCCGGCCATATTATATTGAAATAAAAAAGTATTAAACTTGTGGGTAATGGACAATCAGTATGCATCTTATTATACTGCCCCATTTCATGTAGGTCATTTTATTAACTTAGTAAATTTACTCATTGAGTTATATTTCACTTTATATTTGTGTATTTCAGTTTTCATCTTTCTCATGTATTGCACTGGATTGGTGATGTGTAAGTAAACCATCCATGTGGTATGTGAAAATAGTTTAGCTCTCTTTCAAGCTCCATATGAGAACATTGAGTGAGGACAGAACAGAACCACCTTTTTAAATAAAAGAAGGTAGTGAGTTCAGTGAATTCTAATACATGCTAGCTGAAAACATTTCGTTCCAGCTGGGGAAGTAATTGATATATTTTATCACATACTCAGTGGGAAGAGTCATTTACCTGAAGAAGATCTCAGTATGCAAAACAAGATATTGTGTACCTGACATTAAGCGGAAGTCGGCACCTATAGTTCTAACACAGTACACAGTGCTTATTAACATGATTTACCATAATACATTGATTGATTGCTTCTTCAGAGCTATAATTTTCTTTTTCTATTAAACTATATTAACACATTCCAAGACTTTGTGAATTTAATGGTAAGACTTGCATACATCGGTGAATAAGATCAAATGTCTGATGAAGGTTATCACAACATTTTTATGATGATGTTACCTCTGTCCTTAAAACATATAACATATGACACTTAACACATAAAACAGCTTGTTTCAGGCAACCATTTTGTTCATACAGACTTAAAATTAGGAAGCAGTGCTGGGTTTCAGCAGATGCATTCACAGATTACTGATGCACGTTCACCTTGCAGCTACATTTAGCAATACATCTAGCTGTATCCTGTCTGCATCATTGGCATACTATAATGTTTGGAAAGGGAGGGCACTGGTGACCATGTGCAAATTACACTGTTCCTTTAGCTTGGGCCATCAAACATTGTGATATGTCCTCACCTCCTTATATTTGCTACAGGGAAAGGGCTCATCCAAACAATAAAACCAGAAAAAAATTCCCATTGGGAATGTGTTGAGGGGCAAGCATAACATGGGGGCTGTGCCTCCCATAAAGTAATTTAATGACTTTTTACCTGCTCCATGACTTAAATAATGTTGCTGTAATCCCTCTAGATTGTAAGCATGTTTGTAAGCAGGGCCATCCTCACCCTGTGTGTCTAGATTTGAAATATGGCTTGATGTGGTAAATTGAGTTGGCCTGGTTTAAAGATGGGGCAGGATGATCAGATGGTAAAATTCTAAATTGAAAAATGCGCTCCTCCCAAATGTGGCCTTTTAGCCGCCTAAAAAACCTGACAAACCTATGCATGGGTACAGGGCCGGCCTTTAGGGTGTGCGACCTGTGCGACCGCACAGGGCGGCACACTCCAGGGGGCGCCGCCGCGGGATCTCCCTTGAACCCGGCTTAAAATCACTCAAGGGATACCGCTCCCTTGTGATCCGCGCGGCAACAGCTGCTGTGCGCCGGGGTTTGTTGTCAGATCCCAGCACACAACACTGAAGCCGTGCCCAACGCTGTCCGTGCCCTCTGACCTGGAAGAAGACAGAAGAACTGAAGAAGAGAAGGAAAAGGAGCTGTAGAGGAAAAGAGAAAAGAGGAAAGGTAGGAAAGCATTCAGTGAGAGTGAGAGTGGATTGGTATATGTGTGGATTATTGTATGTGTGGATTAGTGTATGTGTGGATTAGTAATGTGTGGATTAGTGTAAATGTGGTAGAATTAGTGTATGTTGTGGATTAGTGTAATGTGTAGATTAGTGTATGTGGTGGACTGGTATATGTGTGGATTAGTATGTGTGGATCTGGGTATGTGTGGTCGATTGGTATACTGTGTTGAATTGGTATATGTGTGTGGATTAGTATGCTGGTGGATTAGTATGTGTGGATTAGTATGGTATGGATAGTATGTGTGGATTGGTAATACGTGTGGATTAGTATACGTGTGGATTGGAATGTTGTGGATTGGGTTGTATGTGTGGATTGGTATGTGTTGTGGATTGGTTTTTGTGGATTAGTATGTGTGGATTGGTATGTGTATGGATTGGTATGTGTGTGGATTGGTATGTGTGTGGGATTGGTAAGTGTGTGGATTGGTATACGTGTGGATTGGTATACTTGTAGATTGGTATGCGTGTGGATTAGTATATGTGTGGATTGGTAAGTGTGTGAGAGTGATGGGTGTTATGCTGTACCATTTCCAATGTCTTTTTCATGATCTAATTATGCTCTAAAAGTACATCATAACTCCCATCACTCTATACTGTTCCATACAGTGACAGAGTTGGGAGGCAGAGGCCTTGCACCCCAACAGTAGGACTCCTGAAAGGTAAGTAAACTTCAAAGAGGGAAAGGGTAGATAGTTAGGAGGGGGTAGATAGGGAGAAGGGAGTGAGACAGGGGAAAGGGGGTAGATAGGGAGAAGGGAGTGAGAAGGGGTAGATAGGGCAATCATACTCCTATCATGCCAAGTCTGCAAGTACATCCTGGAATCAGGATATG
>VKOC01000002.1:20160249-20173380 GCA_009364415.1 Spea multiplicata
TTTCTCTGTTGCCCCCCCCCTATTTTATTTATTTATTTATTTTTTCTTTCTTGTTCCTTACACTATGTGACATATGTTTTTTTTGTTTTTTATGGGTTTCCTCGCAGTCGCACTATGCTTGTTTCGGCCCCTCTCCTTTGATGTGGGCTTCCACTGGAGTTCCGCTTTCAGAGCTATGTGAGCCCGCTTCAATCCCACTACACACACGTTAAGGTTTCTTACGTCGTCATTTTGTTTATTACCGCTTAGCCGTATTTTCTCGTTTTTTTTATGTTTACACCGTGCTGGAGGTCTCCCTCCTGCTCTTTGTGATCTCTATTTCCAACACACGAAGCCTAATTTCCTTGGGTTTCTCCTTGTTGGAGTTCCCAAGGTCTTGTTACTGCCTCCCCCTTCCGCGGTCAATTCTCATAGACCGCAAGTTGGGAGTTTAAATTGTTTGAAGGTTCTCCCTCAGTGTTGTAACCTTCTTACCTCCTCCATGTTATTAGTCTTTCTTTTTAAGGTGTTCGGCTTTTGCTGTTCCTTCTATGGTCCACATCGACCTAGCTCTTTATGTTGGTTATTTTGTTTAAAGTGCTCTGACTTGATGTTTTTTTTAGTCATGATCTTGTGCTATCTTTTCACATGCTGCTGTTTATATATGGACCGGGCGCGTTTTTCAGTGTTACCCATGTATGTGGTCTTCCCCGGGGGTCTCGGTCACTCTCCTCCAGTATGTGTCATAAACCTAACCATTTTTCCCTCTTTTTTTTTAGATGAGCCAGTCTACAACTTATTTTTACTTACCTCATTATGGCCTCTGTTAATTTAATGTCTATCAATGTGAATGGGTTAAATACCCCTCACAAACGAAGGATGCTATACACGGAGGCAAAGAAAGCACAAGCGCACATCCTTTGTGTTCAGGAAACTCATTTTAAGCATTCCAAACAGCCACGGTGTTTTTTAAAAGATTATCCATGGCAATTCCATTCTATGACCACCGCTTGTAAAGCTGGTGTTTCGATTTTTATTTCTAAACACTTATCCTTCCAACTACTTCGGTTGGTGACTGACCCCCGGGGCAGATTTTTGATTATTCATTGTATACTGAATTCCACGGAATACACGTTGGTTTCTTTTTATGCACCCAACACGTCCCAACTACACTTTACCAGACGCCTGCTATCTAAAATAGACTCTCTTAAAAAGGGTCATCTCATATTAGCCGGGGATCTAAATGCGTTACTTTATCCTTTATTAGACACTTCCACTTCCCTTCAGGGTAAATACGGTTCACGGGTGCATTCATTGGCTAACTCTCTTGCTCACTCCTTTCATTCTTTTCAACTATATGACGTGTGGCGCCTCCGCCATCCTCTAGATAGGGACTATTCCTTTTTTTCCGCGCTCCATAAATCATACACCAGAATTGATTTTCTTTTTGTCGATAAGCTTACATTGCAAATGGTACGGGACTGCTCTATTGGTGTCATCACTTGGACTGACCATGCGCCGATTTTTATGTCTCTGCAAGTAGCTCACTCTTTTCTTGGTAAGGGCTCTTGGAGGCTCAATAATTCCCTGATTTCAGACGCCTCTGTTCAGTCTCAGGTTCATACCCACTTGGAGCTGTATTTTCGCGAAAACGCGCTTCCGCATACATCCATAGAGACATTGTGGAATGCCCATAAGGCGGTGCTCAGAGGAAAACTCATTAGTATTGCCTCTTATCTGAAAAAACAGAAAGCCAACAAGTCTGACTTAGATTCCCTGCTTTTGCGTCTCTATGACCTGGATGCCCAGAATAAACAAAATCCGTCAGATCATCTGACTACAGACATTGCCCACGTCAAACTTAAAATATCTGAAATTCAGGCTGAACGTACAGCCTGTATGAGACTTCGTCTCCGCCAACGTTTTTATTCTAGGGGTAACAAGGCGGACACCATGCTAGCTAATAAACTTCGCCGCTCAACAGCCCTGTCGCGTCCTCAATTTGTCCTTTCCTCTCAGGGGATTCCTTTACGTAACCCTTCTCATATTGCCGACAGATTTGCTTCCTACTATTCCTCGCTTTATAATCTCCATGCTGACTCTTCAACCTATCAACCTACGGTAGCCTCTATCCAAACTTACCTTGACTCTGTGGACCTTCCTTCTCTTACGGGAGAAATGATCGCACAATTAGAAGCCCCTTTAGAACTTGAAGAAGTCCAATCTGCGATCTCTCATCTAAAAAAGAACTCCGCTCCTGGTCCCGACGGTCTAACGAGTTTTTATTATAAGACCTTTTTTTCAGTGCTGGGCCCTTATCTTCTCTCTCTATTTCGGTCATTTATGTCTACTGGTCGAATACCATCTGAAAATCTGTATGCCCATGTGATTACGATCCCTAAGCCTGGAAAAACTACAGATAGATGTGAACATTTCCGCCCCATTTCGCTTTTGAACACTGATGTCAAATTGTACGCTAAGATTATAGCCAACAGACTCTCGCTGCTTCTTCCCTCTCTTTTACACTCTGACCAGGTGGGGTTTGTGAGAACTAGACAAGCTAATGATAATACACGCAAATTTCTTGATGTTTTGTGGGAAGCCACCAAACACAAAACTCAGTCTCTCTTGGTTTCTTTTGACGCTGAAAAAGCGTTTGATCGTCTCCACTGGTCCTTCCTAATTTCCGTTCTCTCTAAGTTTGCTTTTCCACCCTCTCTGATTAGGGCAATTATGGCACTATATTCTTCCCCCTCTGCTTCTGTTTCCTTTTCTGGTTTCATTTCTTCTCCATTTCAAATTTCTAATGGGACGCGACAGGGTTGTCCCCTTTCTCCTCTGCTATACATATTAGCCTTGGAGCCCTTAGCGCAACACATTCGCTCAGACCCTTCGATCACGGGATTTCCTACTTCAAGTGGTACAGTTGTAACATTAGGTCTCTTTGCAGACGACATTTTGGCTTCCATCACCCATCCTTTAACTTCTTTACCAGCGCTGCTTACCCAATTTCAACAATATGCCCAGGTCTCATATCACAAAATTAATGTACATAAAACGCAGGCACTATCTTTACACTTACCTGGTCCGATGTTACGCACACTTCGTGACTCTTACGCTTTTGATTGGAGGAGAGATTATCTCTTATATTTAGGTATTAAACTTCCTCGCCTGTTATCTAAGCTTAATGACTTTAACATTTGCTCAACTTGGAAACAGGCCTCGCAAGATCTAGATAGGTGGCGCCCCTTTGACTTATCCTGGTTAGGGCGCATAGCTTCTGTCAAAATGATGCTTTTGCCACGTCTTCTTTACATCTTTAGAGCAGTCCCGACCGTTGTCCCCCGCAAAGTTTTATATCAAATTCAGATGGTTCTCAATTCTTTTATTAATTTCAAGGGTCATAAGCGTATCTCCAAACACGCTTTCCACTCTCCCAGGTTCAAGGGGGGTTTAGGTGCACCAGATATCTTATCTTATTACCATGCAACTATTCTGGCACAAACCACTCTATTTCATTACCAAGGGCATTTACCGCAATGGGTGGCCCTTGAAAATTCCTATGTCCGCCCACACTCCGTTGCCCAGATTCTATGGTTACCTTCTTCTCATCGACCGAAGCTTCCGTCGCTTCCTCCCACCACGCTGTGTACATTTCATACCTGGTCCCACTTAGCTAAACGTAACCCGGTTTTAATGCATATTACTAAAGCAACTCCGCTTTCCTCTCTTGAGTTACTGATTCCGCATTTGAACCTCTCGTGTTGGTATGCTTCTCACCCCTTAAAGGTGGGCGATCTTTTTGACAAAGGTTCTTTCCGGACCTTTTTAGACCTTAGTTCTGCCTACGCGTTGCCATCCTCCGAGTTCTACAAGTTTTTACAAATCAGACATCTGTTGCAATCTCGCTCGTCTTTGATGACCATTGATGTTTCCTCCTCTGATCCGACTGTCCAACTCTGCTCCAAACTCTCCCCCCAACGAGGTACGATATCTATTTGTTATAGTTTGCTTTTAGCTCATCTGTGGGAAAACAAATTACCACATATGCTAGCATGGGAACGAGAGTTGGACGCCTCCTTCCCTCTTGAAATGTGGCTGGACTCGGAGGAGGCGATGCGAGGGGTATCACATTGCAGCAACCATATTGAGCTGCAAAAGAAATTAACTTGTAGATGGTACCTCACCCCGGCTAGATTGTCTCACATGTTCCCGACGTGCTCGCCTCTATGCTGGCGGGGTTGCCCAGACAGAGGTACCATGATACATATCTGGTGGCTTTGCCCCCCTGTTTCTCGGCTTTGGCATAGACTATTGCATCTCTTAGAATCTACCCTGCACATACACCTCCCATTTACACCACAATTAGTGTTACTCCATATGTTTCCAGATGACATCCCCCCATGTATTAGGAAACTCGTGATTCATTTTTTTTTGACTTTCAAGCTATTGATAGCCCGTAATTGGAAGTCGACTATTGTCCCACAGTTTGTTGAAATATTGCGTCAGCTGGAACAAACATATCTTTTAGAGAAATTGTCGTTCCAGAATGATCAACTGCTGCCATTATTTGATAAAATCTGGGCTCCCTGGTCACAACTCCAACTTTCCCCGCTGTGGCAGAGTTAAACACAATGGTTTTTTTTTTTTTTGTCTTTGGGTCTGTACCCGGTCTTTTCCTGACTGAGTTAAGTGGTCATGTAATATTTTCGTTGACTTTTCTCCCTATGATCGTGTCAATGTATCATTACACTGGAGCACTATTTTGATTTGTATTGTTTTTTTTCTCTTGGTATTTTCTGTATACTATCAGTATGACTCCCTAGTCGAGTCCCGAGATGACGTGATTATTTCTTTATTTTTATTGGGCTTTCTGTATAACTTACCGCTCATGTTTCTTTTGAAGGGGCTGTACCCTTGTATCACATTGTATTCTTTATTTTATCACCAAAACTACTACTGATATTTTTTGTATGTATGTTATCTCGCATCCTTGACTCGACGAAATTGAAAAAGTGAAAAATTTAATAAAAATTTTAAATTTAAAAAAAAAAAAATTGCCACGTGATACGACCAAACAATTGGGTAAATAGTTGCACCCAATAGGGAAGGCAAGAAAACCTAACTTGGAAAATGTAATCTATTACTGAGTAGGAGTTATGCAATGGGGGATACAAAGTGTAATCCTTTGTAGAAGGGAAGAATGACCCCCAGCCATCTAATAAATGATCTGCCAGTAAGGAACTAGGTAATTCACTGGCCCCAATGTGTGAGTGCCTGATGGATACATTTGATATATGTTTGGTGTGAATAAGTGCCAAATTGAAACCCATCCCCAATATGATCCTGTTCTCTTTCCATTTAGTTAGGCAGCAAGTAAGTTTGCTGATAACAAGCTTTGAGACACATTTGGTGCATAGATATTGCCTATACATCTTCTTTCAGATCTTCTCTGATCAGAAGAAATCCATCCTTTACATTTTTGATGACCTAGTGGACCATGCAGCTTTGATTCTCCTTCCTCTTTTTTCTTGTGAGATGTAGGGTGAATGTGTGTTGTGTATTTCTATTCCCAGTTTTTAGGAATCTCATCTCTCCTGAAGTGAGTCTCCTGTAGACTCTTGAATAATACTGTATGTCATGGCCTTCTTACGCTTCCCAAGTGAATTCAAGTGTTGTGCGATATAACCCTCAGCATCATCTCTCCTACCTTGGAAGAAATAGTAGGAAGCCCTCCACACCAGTGAGTCAAGACCCAGTGCCACAAGCCACAACAAAAATACCTTGACAAAGAAAATAGGCATGTCCTAAAAAGTTCAAAACAAAGTAAAAGTGAAAGAAAAGAGTACCCCAAATACCTCCTCCCACAATCCTCTATCTTGCTGATATACCCTCCCCCCAACAGATTATAAAATATGATATGAGTAGAGAGGATGGTGAGATTGCAACTAACTCTCAAACTTAAAACATAACAGGGGTATGCCTGCCTATCTGATCTCCCATGTGTCTTCTTTGTCGGGTTAGGGGGCCCTAAATCAGTCACCTTAGCTGGTATCCATGTACTCCCAGACACAAAGACATATGGGTCTAAACAGTCCTAAATCTCCCTCCTATTATTCTTTCTGTGTCTATCTCCTGCTGCCCCTCTCTCCTCTTGTGTCCCCAGAGTATTTCCTTTTCCCAGGATTGCTTTCCCTGTCAGAGCCCTTTGATTTTTTTCTTTTTCTCCCTATTTTTTGGGTGGGGTTTCTCCCTTTGTTTCCAATGTTTTATGTTCTCTTCTTCCCTTCTACTTGGTAAAATAAATAAATAATAAATAAATGGAATAGAAAAAGAATCAATCCAGCAGAACGTAATAGCACTTATGTATGGTTCCTCTAAGCCATGTACCCCTCCACTAGACTGTAGAAATACAAGTAAACATATAAATTCAGTGCAAAAATGTCAGCAATGAAAAATAATCAGAAAAATAAAAGTGGGAACAGGAACCTCCAAACCTCAGCAACTCCAGAATGGTTACTTATCCAGCGTTTGAATGGTAAATCAGGACCAATGGGTTGATCAGGACTCCCACAGGCACCCAAGTCAGACAAGGCTTCACCCAAACTCCTCGTTTTGTGAAAAGCCTCACCATTACGTGTGCACCCAGTTCTCCTCTAATCTCCTCTGGGTTGCCAACGATCAGCCTTGGCTTTTTTTCTGGGAGCAGCAGAGCTAGAATGCTGGATACTCATTCTGTCACCATGACACCAGTGTGGCAGGAAAATAGATGGCTAGAAGGACCTACCTTCATCCGACCCCCCCCCCGGATAATGTACAGTAGGCCAATCAGATGGTCTATCATTGTGGGCTTCTGCTCCCCTGCTTCTTGCCAGGAAATTACGATTCTGGTGAATCCCCATGGAGTTCTGGAGAAACATGTCTAACTAAGATGGCTTCAGATTCCGCCCCCCACTTTACGATTACATTAACCATGTGCTAGACAGAAATGGAAATTATGATCTGAAAAAGGTATTTGTGAACAAAGAGTTCATAAGATAAGTGACATCACATACACATCTTTGCATAATATAGCAAGTGAGGAATGGAAAGTCATAAAGTCATACTCTACAAGCATTATTCATACTGTTGATATATCTGAGACGTTAGCGTTACATTTTTTTCCTACATTTTCTCCCTATATCAGCTTTACTGAGATCCGATTTGTGTGAAGTCTGCAAGCAGAGGTTAGTTCGTAATGGTTGGCTGCTTTTCTAACTGAAGTATAAATGTCACTAAATCGGACCTAATTAAAACATGGTGCCACGGTCACCGTTTACACAGCAGAGTAGGAAGAAGGGGAGGTGAGGGGGAGAGAAGAAAAAATATATTTTAATATTATACTAAGAATCTTGTTTTAGCAACTGCATCAGAGAGGAAGGATTGGCGCTAAGGATCTGGAGTTAATTGATTCAGTGATTTCACAGTCGAAGAAGCAAAACTCACTCTGAAAGCACATGGAAGATAATGAGGTCTCACTGGTTGATAAGATAATCCCTGGAGTTCGGACTGTGAAGAAGTATCTAATGATAACATGGAAGATTTTTTTTTTAAATCTATTTTATGGCAGGTAAATGGTGTTACCTTGATCATAAGATTCATGATATGAAATGAAGAGTATCAGGTTACTCAGAGAAAGCTAATGAGTAGTTCCCATTGAGGTTGCTTGAAGGATTGTGATTTGAAATATCCACATTAAGTCTCAACATGGGTACTAGAAAAGAAAATGCTTTTTTGTGCGAGAGCCACTGCATCATAATATAGTGCTGTAGTTTAAAAAATAATTCTAGTTAAGGTGTTATTAGTATTATAGTCATTATTTTAGTATACAAGTAATTCCTCACCTTGTAGTAATAACTAGACTTGTGCATGTGGATTCATATGAATTTCAATTTGAAGGAAATTTGCCAATTTCGTTAATTCGTATGAATCTCTGAAAAAGAGGAGGGACCCCCAATGAAACAAATGAAAACAAAGCAAAGAGCTCCAAGCTTACTGTCTTCATTATTCTGATTTATTATGCCAGAATAACGAAGACAGATTCACTGAGAAAGAGCACTATTCTGGCCTATTTGTGCAATGCCACAAAATGGCTGACCCACAGGGGTAGCCTCTCCCCCATTCTGCTAGTTTACTGGTTGGTCATGTCCATGAAGAAGCGGACGAAGAATGAAGACACAAAGAGCAGCAGATGGAGAAAGAAGAACAAGGAGATGCGAGAAGAAGCAGATCTGCGTGGCAAGTAGACAGGGACATGGAAGCAGTAGAAGACAAGGTATGGAGATATTTAGAGAGAGCATAAGAGAGTAAATGAGAGTGTAAGAGAACTGGAACAAAACTGTGAGAGAGCGAGTGCGAGGTGTCACGGCCCGGACTACTTGCCAAGCCATGACATGTGGAGGGTGTGGGCATGAAGGGGTTCATAGTACCAGGCCTCTGGATTTACTAACCTCACCCCTTAACAATGCATCAGTTATACCAAATTAGCCCCCCAATCCTGCCTGTATCCCCCCAGGTAGTCTGCCACCACCGATACCGATACCGAATGAGTGAGATATCCGAATTAAAATATCTATCTATATATATACATACCAACCCACTCCGGGCAAAAACACATATATCCTATAGAAACTAGGAAATAAGAATTTGGTAACGCGTTATCCTCTCATAGGGTTTGTGGATATCAATACTAGAGACCAAAGACAAATTTGAATATTTTAATAACAAAAAGACACATGTTATCCCTGCAGGGGATATCCTTCCTCCAATGAGGCACACACACTGCAATCTCTATGCAAGTCTGTGGGGACTTGCATAGAGATCACATCGTGATCGGTGCAGGGGGATCACGGGGAGGAGAGTGAGAAATCATGTTTCTCCCCCTCCTCCTATGCTGAAACAGAAAACGGAGAAAAAAAACGGTTAGTCATTTAAAAAATAATAATAATAAAAAAAATCATTAAAAAATAATATAAATAACAATAAAGAAAAAAATAAGTGAGCTAGTGATGTCCTTGTGAATCACTGGATTATTAACATGTCAAGAGTCAATTCTTTTTAAAAAATATATAATAAAAAATAAAAAATAACATTAAAATATTATAATATGTATAAAAAAAGCATAAAAAATTCTACAAAAAAATGTACACACCTTGTAGTATGTTCCCTATAAGTGCTGGGGAAGTATGGAAAATCGATATAAATTAGGTATTTCTGAAATCAGCTGAATTGATAAACTTGGAGGGGATTTTCTATCACTTTTGTGAGGATTCAGAGGGAAAATAAAAAAAAAATTAGGTGTTTTTTTCTAATTTTCGCTAGTTTTTACTAAATTTCTCATTCTAAATTTTCAGCTAATCATCCAAACTATGGTATCAAAAGAAAGCTCTATCTCTTCTTGAAAAAACAATATATAGTTTACATGAGTACACTATTCACAGGAAAGGAGAATAATCGCTGAACCGACATACCGCAAAAATGGCAAAATTGGTCCGGGACTAGAGGTACCAAAAACCCCTGGGATTGAAGAGGTTAAAAACAATGGGACTTAAACACAGGACCATCACTCACGAGTTTCTTCAATAAGCTGGCCTGTGGAAACTCCTTAAGTCCAGATGGTTTCTTAAGATGTTGCTCCAATCAGAGTAAATCATGGAGTTCTCCTTTGAGGTCCCTGTATTGCCCCTAAATCAGACTCTTTTGCAAAGAAAACAACCCTCTGGCCACATGACCATATATATGACAACTTTTCCAAGAATGAGTTCCCATATTTGATCTGCCAATACGTTATGGCAGGGTAAAGGTGATGGAAAACCCCTCCACTTAAGCTAGGAATGGAATTCTATAACTCAGGATGCTTATCAGCTGGGCCATGATTCACCACAGGGGTCCTCTGGGAATATGACAGTCTAGCCAGAACAGATACAGAGTGCATGTACAAAGAAACTGATTAAATCAACATCAGATAAACCCATTGAATACTTACACAAAGAAATGAACCACTTCTGCTTGATAACCCTTCCGTGCATCCACTACATCATATGAGTCAATCATGACAAGAGGGACTGTGAGTAAGAGATCGTGAAAGAGCATCAGAGGGTGAATGAGGGTAAGTGACAATTAATTTTGTTTTCGAATAGGGCTATAGAATAACATTATTTTAGAGCTTCTTGATCCAAGGAGAAATCCGATTGGAGTCAACAAGGAATTTTTTCCCCTGATGGCAGAAATCGAAGTAGCTTAATTAGGGTTTTTTTTCCTTCTTTTGGATCAAGAATAGGAAGTTTAGGTAGAAGGGTTGAACTTGATGGATTTAGGTCTTTTTCAATCTTATGTACTATGTAACTATGTAAAATGCCTTTCAAATTTTTGTACGAACAGAAGGAGCAGGAAAGTAAATTTGTTGCCTAAAAACGAATGGGCCAAAATCGAAATTAAATATTTGTCTGAATCATTATGTGTCCATTTTGACAAGTCTAGTAAAAACACATAAATAAATCAGTTTGTAAAAGCACATTGTACACACTTTCTAATAAAAGAAAGAATATAATTCCTCCCATGAGCATATACTCAATATTCAAACTCAAACAGATAATGAAGCAAATTTTGAATCAGGAAAATGTAACCTGTTATAACAGAGCCCCATTTTGCATTTATATTTATAAAGGGTTTATTTGATTCCTGTGGTGGAAACAGACATGCCTCCCAACATTTCAAAATGTGAAAGAGGGACACTTTTTATTTTTTAAGTTTCACGGAACTCATCAATACAAGCAATTGCACTTTACAATGTCGCGCTCGCATCGCCACTGAAAACATGCTTCGTTTTTGTCAGCACAGTCATGCATTTTAAAAATAACCAACACTTTGAATTAAATTCCCATGAGGCTCAGCCAGACATACTACTTCCATGATGCTGGCTGAGCAGTAAAGCTGCAGATGCTAGCTGTGAAGTAAAATTCCCATGATTCTCAGCCACCCAGGAGTCCACCAGAATGCTGGCTGAGCATCATTGGGAAATTACTCCACATCAGTAGAGATTTTTTAAAATTAGAAAAGGCTAATGTTTGCCTCCCTCCCAGGACCCTTACAAACTGCCTTTACACACACACACCTGCCCATAAACACACATACACTGCCTTTACACAAACATATACACCTGCCCTTACACACACCTGCCCATAACACACATATACACATAGACTGCCCTTACACACACATATACACGTACAGTGCCCTTACACACACACACACACACATATCTTTATACATGTACACTGCCCTTACACACACACACTGCCCTTACACACCAGCTAATAAAAACCTATACTACTCTTACACACACCGGCCCATACACACACACAAGCTTACAAACACATACATACACATACACTGCTCTTACACACTACTCTTTCTCCACATATCTTACCTCTTCCACCATCCTTCTTCTTCCATCCTGCATCCTGCATCCTGTGGTGTGAGCGCGAGGTCTATCACTTCAGACCTCGCTTAACTGCTCCCTCATCACTATGCGCCGGCTATTGCTGCAGAGCGCGGGGATGACGTCATATCCCAGCGCTCTGCATTATTTGCCGGCAAGTAGTGATTAGGGAGCAGTAAAGCGGGACAGAGGAAGGGATAGGCGGGACAGCGCGTCAGAGACCCAAAATTGAGACTGCCCCGCCTAAATCGGGACAGTTGGGGGCATGAACAGATGAGAGATTTCGAATACAAGTTTCCCCATAAAATAATTAGCACTCTATTGACACATGATTAGCTTATTTGTTTTTTCGCTGACTAATGTTTTCTACACATAAAGCACTTTTTAAATACAAATATGTTTACAGGTAGGTATGAGTTAAATCCAGTATGTGGCAAAATAGCTTTAATAATATATCTACTGGAATTACACTAAATAAAATGACATGGACATGAAGCATATGTTCAATAAATTTAATTAGAAAGTCTTGAAAGGCTGGAACAAGCACTGGGAATCTGCACAAAACACTTGGACAGGCTCCTGACTGCTTTACTATTCATCAAAATCTTTGAAAATAATTGTATGTATATACCATTTATATATTTTTGTCACACAAAAAACAGCATAATTTCATAATTTTAAAGGCGCAATGAAACAGGAGATAGGTGGCATCTATGTTGCCCGAGTTGAACCTTGAACAAATATCACAAAAACTCAGCTGTGTATAACCAGTTGAAATCACACAGTGCCAATGAATCTGTCCTGGGGCATTTGCTGTATGAAGTACAATATAAGTAAATTTTCATACAAAAATATATTTGATTTTTATTCAGTTATAAATTTGGGGACACATTGCGTCAGCCATCGGTTCCAACATACGGGGTAGCAGCAGTAAAATAAAGGTTAGCCATATCTAAAAATGAAAACCAAATAATCAGCATCATAATTTAAAAAGGGAATAGAAAGTCACACTTATGTAAAAAGCTTGAATCTACAAAATATAAAATCCATCTATTCCCACATAACAGCAAATTCAGGTTTATGTATAATAGGATGTTAAGTCCTGATTGCCTCTATCTCCCATGTCTCTAACGGGTGTAATAATAAAGTTTACAGGGAGCTCTTCTCTTCCTGTGATTCACCTAACATATGGCCTAAACAGGCTTCTGCGCTGTGAAACACAGCGGGGGAAGCGTAGCTCACTCTGGCCCCCCACTAGATCACCAGTTATAAACAATTCACCTTACTGAAAACCAATATGAAATGATGGTGGGAAGAGGGCAGACAGCAGAAGGAGAACATAATAAACTTGGTAAATAAAATCTTCTTTGGGATTATTTCACTTAACTCTAAGTGCTGAGGGTTGATTTGATGTGAGTTGGTAAAA
Source organism: Spea multiplicata (assembly GCA_009364415.1). Lineage (NCBI taxonomy): Eukaryota > Metazoa > Chordata > Amphibia > Anura > Pelobatidae > Spea > Spea multiplicata. The sequence continues at coordinate 20,173,134 of VKOC01000002.1, forward strand.
TCATAAAACTCATAGATTTATTAACCTTTGCATGGCATGCGAGTAGCAAAAGGGAGCTGGAACTGAGTTCCAATTAACAAACTTCATCTACCACAAAGTAACTTATGAGGCCCAATCACTACAATACAATTTACAAAAAGAAAATACCGTATTTGCTCGATTATAAGACAAGGTTTTTTTCAGAGCAAATGCTCTGAAAAATACCCCTCGTCTTATAATCTTGGTCGTCTTCTAATCAGACCTCAAA
>VKOC01000002.1:20190854-20203508 GCA_009364415.1 Spea multiplicata
TCGGTGCGGGGGATCTGGATCTTAGTCTCCTAATCAGACCTCTATTTGAGGTCTGATTAGAAGACGACCCCGATTACAAAACGAGGGGTATTTTTCAGAGCATTTGCTCTGAAAAAAACCTCGTCTTATAATCGAGCAAATACGGTAAATGCTCATTCAGAGATCCTTGCTAGAAACTCATTGTCAGGTTCACATTATTACAACTTATGGGGATTAAGGCTACTAGCAAAACCCACTTTTATGATTAAAATGTAGAGGCTGAAGCGAATAATATAGAGTCTGAGTCAGACACCTGGGAATATATGGATACGGAAGAAGACCCAACAGACTGAGGATGGTTACCGAGTACCCCAACAGCCAAACAGACAAAATAACTTTTAGTCTTTGTTGCCATGTAAAGGTATTATGTCCCACTTTCCTCCAATTCATACACGTACACTTAATTTTATTAATTTCCCAATTTCCCTCATCCCACCCAAAGTCTTTTAACCCCATCCTAATTGGTCTATAATGCAGAGTTTGGCTCTAGAGTTGTATTATGTGGCTGGTCACACCGAATGGATAAACCAGAAAAGATAGAAGGGGTTGGCCTGGCTGTCACAGAGGTTTTATACCACAGAGAGTGTATCTACTGAAACAAGTGGTCAAAGAGGCGCCTAAGCCTGCTTCTGTGGTGGCACTAGATTATGAGGTGATCTCCATCAATAATAGTCACCCTGAAAATGGTAAGACTGATTGTGGGATAGTGTTTGAGCCAGCACCAATTCCAAGTGCCTTTTCTTGCTAATCTATTAGCACCTATTTTAGAGGTGAGTACAAAAGCCAGCATGTCACGAACTGGGTCCATACAGACGACCGTAATGACCCTGAGCTCCCAAAGATGGTGTTCAGAAGTTATTGCGCAGTAGCAGAGTTAGACAGGACCTGATGCAGGGCGACTGCACTCTCCTGGGTGGGCATCTATGGTTGTGGGGCCTCATACCAGGGCCCTGACATAGCAGCCGATGTTGTCCAGAACAAAGCAGACTTGGTGATATCCTGCAAGCACCCTGGAGCAGGCATAAGACAAAACACTGGAATCATGTGCGGGGCTGCAGGCTGGGAGTACAGAAGTTAAGCAGAGTACAGGAGAAACATAGCAAGCAAGGTGGACGGAGCACGGCAAGACATACATGGCACACAACACAATAAAGGACAGGGAACAAGGCAAGGAACACAGGGGATGGAGTGAGGAGCCAAGATCCTCAGATGCTTTTTCTTTAAGCAAGGATAGGATATCTTAAACTGGGACATAGGGAGAGGAGAGAGGAACCGATATCCTCAGATGATACAGGGAAAAGAGGGCAAAGGTACATAAGAGACTGACAAACAAATAAATACAGCACTAGTCTAGGACTATGTGATAACAATTGAAGATTCTGTCACATCATATGGCCATCGTATGCTTAGCCCACCACCACGCCAAAGTACTTCAATATTCGGTGGGTCCTAGCACTAAACCCTGCCTACAGAATTATTAATAAACTAAACATTAAATCTATACACAGAACAGAGAAGGACACACCTTTATACTGAGACAAACATAACAGATGGGTGGGGCACACCTTATAAAGGCTGGAGCAGAACTGGAATCAAGGAATCAGAAGCACAGAACAGAGCATATGGAAATCCAGGAATGGATTACAGCAAAGGGAAAACTCTAGCGAAGTGGGGGGAACAAGAGAGAAGCAGCTCCGCAGTGTGAATGGTGCCTGACACAGCATCTTTTGCAAAGGCGGTCAGCACTGTCAGTAATGGATTTACCAGCCACTATTAGAGCCGCCATCCATTGGTACCAAGGGATCATGTTGAGCAGCTGATGTTCATGTTATTTATGTTGCCTTGTCAGATTGTTGTCAGATATTTTTCTTATTATCTGTGAATGTCAGTCTACTCTTTGTGTCTTTTTTCCTTTGTATTTTTCCCTATCTTTGCTTGTTTGTAATGTCTTTGTTGGACTTTATTTAATAGTGAATGTGTTATGTTTTGTCCTCTACTACTTTTCAGTCTGTAGAGCTCTTGTAGTACAAAAAATATTTTGAGACTACTATGTCCAGCTCCACCTTGGAGGTGTCATTATGACATTGGATCATGACTATGTTCCACCGCCCATGGTCCCCATAACCATACATTAACCAAGGGGCAGCTGGCCCATCTTCCTCCATCCTATGTGCAAGGGGATAGATGGCTCATAATTTTCCTTGGGAGTTATCAACCTTGCACATTCCACCATACTTATGCCTAATTTATAGCGTGGGATTGGGGTTAAAAAACCTTATCAGTTTTGCTGATGATCTGCTCTTTTTTCCCTCCAATCCTAAACACTCCATTCCTCCTCTTCTAGACATTTTCACTCTGTTTCGTCAAGCCTCAGGATTTTTAATAAACTCTGTTAAGACGGAGGCACTCCCGATTTTCCCTCAGGCCAGGGGCGGCTGGGGTGATCAGTTCTTTTTTCGGTGGGCCTGCTCCCCTGCCCTTAAGTATTTGGGCCTTTGGATTGCTTCTAACCTTTCTCACCTTTACTAATTGAATATACCTCTGCTATTTCTACAAATTGATTGTTTGTTTAACATCTGGGCTAAATTTCCCCTCTCTTTATGGGTCGATGCCATTTATATAAGATGGTGACTTTCCCTAAACTATCATATCCCATTTGTATGCTTCCAATTATTCTAAAGAGGAAAGATGTTCACCATAAGTCCCTTCAGCGCTTGTGAAATTGCAGCAGACCCCCTCTAATGGGGAACTGAATATCCCAAATTTGTATTTTTTTGTACAACTTGGCTGCTAATTATAGATATGCTGTGGACTGGATCCTTGATAAACATCGCTTTGCTGTCACGGGGCTTGAACAGCGCTCTCTCAGGGTATTAACTTGGCCTTCCTCCTGCATCTGCCTAGGCGGTTATGGCCTGAGGATTTATGCTCTAATCCGCTTCTGTACCATACGCACAGGGCTTGGCTGCAGGTGCGCAAGCACCTTGGCTAGGGTTTTCTTCATTCTAGATTCCTGACACTAGTTCATAACCCTAGGTTTCAACATGGGCGAGAGGATCCTGTTTTTTTAGGAGGTTGGAATTGGTTGGGGGTAAACTTGTTGATGACTTTCTTTATTCTGGTACGACTGTGCTTGCCCGCTTGGAGAAAGGAGTTCCCCGATATTGACCTTGACACGATGGTCGAGACTACAGTTTGAATTTTAAAGTTTTAGTGTCCAGTTCGTACAGTGAGATGTTTTTGAAAATATTGCATAACCCCGAAGCTTTATGTGGCTGTGGGTTAGAGGATTTCCAAAAAGTTCCCTTTACCCAATGGTATTGCCTCCGGACGTTGCGTGGAGCCCCCCAATTCAACGGTTTCAGCCCTCTTGAGCTGCGTTTGGGGCAGTGTGAGTTATTCTTTATGTTGTTTCTCTATGCTGTAATTTGACTTGGCTTTATCGTGTGTTTTATGTCCCTATAGTTTGGTATGCTGTATCGTGCTTGTTATCGCTGTATGACCTTTGTATTTTTGTACTTTGTTTTGGCTTATCTATATTATACACTTTTTATTTGTACTGTCCTCTTTGAATAAAAGAAGTTTAAGGAAAAAAGCTTTATTTGTGCTTGCCCCTGACCACCCATGACATGCCTAATGGAAGAGGGAGTTTACATTTTAATTTGGGAGTCATGGTCCTCTCTAATACCTCCTACCACCCCACATCTCCTAAGATGTGAGTTCACACTTGCACAAATAAGTAACTGAGATAATATATTTTTAAACAAATCCTTCAAACCTCCAATGACTTTTTAATGGAAGGTATCAGGAGCAATATAACGCATTGCAAGGTAACAAAAAGATCTGTGCCTCCTGTATGACAAATCACTATGCTCTCCTTCTGGTCCTAAAGTGCAGTAACTGATGACACTGGAGTATAACATCATATTGCTATATCCCTTTAAGTAAACAATTAGAAAAATAAATCACTCATGCAACAAAAAGGGGTTAACTTTCCCTACAGCTAATAGCAGAATATGTGTAATATGCATTGGTATAGTGTTACTGTAATTGAGCTAAATAAAGATAATTGTGAATCATATCTAATTGTCTTGTCTAAAATACATGATACTTGATTCTTGGAAATGAGTAGTAATCTATTCCTTTTTAGGATTGTATTTCCAGATTCTTTTGAAATGCAAACAAAATATTTAAGATGAAAAAGACAATTAGACATAAGCTCCTAATCAGTAATCTGTAAATGCATACATATATACATTAATAGTAAATTACCCTCTTGCCTAGGGCAGCAGTCCCGTGGAGATGGGCCATAAACATGGGCTGAATACATTTACACTAAGGAAGACTACCAAGTACCAAGCCAGCACATAGAATGTGCTCCATAACATTCATTAAAAAGGGCTATGTGCCTTCAAGATGATGAGCACCGGCATATGATGTCATATCCCGCCACTCCACAGTGAAGAAAGAGGCCCTGGGTCAGAGTTATGGGAGTGCCCGATTACATATCGTATATGAATGTTTTGTTATACAGTCATATAAATTAATGTTTTGGAGAACTGTGGTTGGATTTTCTTCTGAAGATAACTTCCTATTATTTGATATTTTTACATTGTGGTTTCTGAAGAGGGAAACATGGTGTTCATCATCTTAAAATATAAGCTAACATTCTTTATCTACATATGCTTTCTCCTTACCACATAAAGTTCTTTAAAAAAAATAATATACATTGAATCCCCAGAATCTGTATTTATTCCTCAGCTCATCAAATGTGTTATGCACTTGCAATTGTTTCCCATCCCCCGTAGTAAATAACATTTGAAATAATTGCTTGCAAGCCGATGGGAAGGACAAGTAATGCAGAGAGACAGAAATAAACATCAAAAGCCAGCTTCACCTCATCTGTCCAGAAGGAGTAACCTTGGACATTCACCTTGGGGCCCTACTTTGGTCTAATCAAAAAGAAGTAACTTGCGGCTACATTTTCCACGCTTTACAAGAGGCTATATAAAAAGAGACGTTTAAAAGGAATAGAGGATGTTTAAAATTCCTTTTCACTCCTGAAAGACGCTGGGAAGGAGGGAGAGAAACTAGTATTGTGTGTCACCCTCTGCATTGTAGAAGTCTGCCCTTCACATTTGTTAGATTATTGTTAAAAAGTCACTTTAAGAGGAGGGTTCTTGAATGGATAAAACCAACACTATGTCAATTTAAATTGCATACTATCTCAAAAAAATGATAGTTTAGTTTTTAAAGATAACCAATATCTTTACATTTTTGAAAATAGTAGCAAGAGCTATTGGGGGGAAAACTATGTGAGAAATGGTCAGGTGGGTTGACCAGGTGAGGTGTTTAAGAGCTTCCCATATATATATAATTAACCAACAAACTATAATTTTCTCTAAATAATATGTTCTAATATCATTTATTCTGCATTTGTGGTCTGACAGTGAAACCTTAAAAATTTAGGATACAATCAGGGGCATAAGCAAAACATATTAAATTTATAGTCCCTATGTAATACGCTTATATTGAAGATTGTTATAAATGACTTAAATGAACCTCAGTGTGATGGAGTGTGTGACGGAACTGTCCATCACCGGGGCCCCTGGAGAGGACTGAAAGCAAGCCTGCTAACTACAGATTATGGACCCTGTCTCCCTGCCCTGGCGAGTGGGACTGTTGTCCTCATCTGGGACCCGAACTCCCCAGTCTCTAAGTGCACCCCAGTACTGGTGAGTGGGACAGGTGCCTCTTGCCAGCCCCCTGCATCCACAACTCTAGGAGCGATGGAGCTGTGCTCACCAACTGAACTGGATGCAGACCCGGTTGGGGTCTGGCCCCAGTTCAGTCTTCTTTTTAAAAGGGGAGATATGTGACAGAATGACCTCTGACCCAAGGTAGTCAGAGATGGCTCCAGCCTGGCTGCCAAACAAAGATAGCACAGGCATTGTTTAATTAATCCCATCAATAGGATTGCTAACTGGAGATTAAAGGTTGGGTTGAATTTATGTTAATTTATGGTAATGCTGTTCTGTGGATATATGAGTCTATGTTTTACGTCAATAAACTGTTCATTCCTGCTGTACTCAGTTCAAGGTAGTTGTGTCTACTTATTGGGTACACATTGCAGGGTTCCAAGGTGCGCATGCTGGCTGGTGCTGGAAGTGATTCCAGGGACAACAGGAGGATACATGTGGGTGATCTCTGAGAGTTACTACAGCTCTCTTGGTGAACCCGTTACGCTCAGCTTACCTCCAAAGGTTGCTATTAGTTCTGGCTTGTTTTAATGCTATGAACTCAAATGGAACCACCTGAAATGCTGCAGGTTACATATGGTCCACTAAGCACCCAATGTTGCTGCCTTATCACATAGTAAAACATCAGAACAAAACATTGCCCACTGCGTGCTGATGAGCAAAATCAATCAATCAATCAATCAATCATATAAGCAGTGTATAGTGATGAGTATATGTGTTAACACTAGGAAAAATCATTATATTGACTTTTACAAAAACATGTGAGTATTTTTACATATTTAAAGAACGTTTAGTAGGCCCAATGGCCTTCTTTGGCTGCAGTGACTTGCATTTCCATGTTTTTACATAACATTCACAAGATTTTGTCATGTTTTTCTTACTACCCTGTCATAGAATCACATTTTTTCTTGGATAGTTTAGTCAGTTGAAACCATTTTTAAAGGCTTTCTATTTTGTTCTAAATAAAGGGTTTTTTTCCGAGTTTTGAATTTAAAAATTTAAAATTTTCATTAGTAAAAAATTACCTTTTCCAATATGTTTCCTTCCCCGTGACAAGCATTTTTTCTTCAGTTTAACGTTTTTAATGGTCTTCTTTCCATTTTTCAACTTCAAGAAGCCTATGCCACACTAGGGAGAAATCAATAAAAACCTTTCCAGCTGCCAGGTCCCTCTGAAGGACTCTGCTTGATTTCTGAGGATTCATAATGCTGTTTTGCAGCAATAGTTTGTTAGTGTGTGCATTTTTTATTCAACCCCCAGCTTTATTTGTGCATTGGTGAAACCTGTTTTATTGTGGGTGTCAAGCTGGGCCTGAATACGGAATATCAAATATTTTATGGCTGCATTTTAAGTAAGCAATGTCATGTATTAATTCCCTAAATGTTGCCATTAGCCAGCATATGTTTCACAGTTGGCATCTTAGTAATAACAGAATGACTAGTGCTTGGTCAAAGGATGGCCTGGACTTGAGAAAGGGAGAAGAGCTCCCGAAAGCTTCCAAAATTCTGTTAGTCCAATAAAAAAGGTATTATCACAAGATACTTATTTCATCTGTTATTTGAGATATATATATATATATATATATATATACACGCACACTATATGGCAAAAGTATTGGGACACACTTCTTAATTATTGAATTCAGATGTTTCAATCACACGTTTTGCCACAGATGTATAAAATCAAGCCCTAACCATGCAGTCTGAAGAAGAGCACATAAAGTCACATAGCGGGTTTACCGACTGTTTAGGCGCAGTGTGCGTAAAAGTCAGCAATGCTCTGCCAGTTCCATAGCTGAAGAGTTCAAAACATACACTGGCATTAGGGTGACCACACCCATATTCACACACACAGGCGTGTATATATATATATATATATATAATATCTACACATATACATATATTATATATATATATATATATATATCCTATAAATATACATACACCGTATTTGCTCGATTATAAGACGACCCTGATTATAAGACCCCCCAAATCTTAATATTAATTTAGGAAAACAAGAAAAAGCCTGAATATAAGACGACCCTATAGGAAAAAAGTTTTACCAGTAAATGTTAATTCATTTAAACACTTTTTTTAATAAAAGGTATGCTTGAGAAAAATATTTTGGTTTTATTTCCTTCTATTTTCCAACCTGCCCCCCAGTTATGCACATCTGCCCCAGAAGTGCCTTATACCCCCTATATGCCACTGTGCCCCATGATATGCCCTTTAACCCTCTAAATGCCACAGTGCCCCATGATATGCCTTTTAACCCTATATGCCACTGTGCCCCATGATATGCCTTTTAACCCTATATGCCACTCTGGCACTTAGAGGGTTAAAAGGCATATTATGGGGAAGAGTGGCATATAGGGAGGTTTAATGCATTTCAGGAGGCAGAGTGGCATTAAAGGGGTTAAAAGGCATTTCACAGAGCACTCTGCCTCCAGAAATGCCTTACACCCCCCATTTAACACTCCCCCTCCCTCCTCCAAACTTACCGGTGCTTCTGAGTTGGGGGGGGCGCATACCACAGGAGGGTCCAGGTCCCCTGCATCTGAGCCCCAGGTGCTTAGTCCGGGCAGCATGTAGAGCTCCACGCGAATCGCATAGGTCCCCTGCATCCTCCTGTGTTATGCCCCCCCTCCAACTTACCGGTGCATCTGAGTCCCCGGTGCTTAGTCCGGGCAGCGTGTAGAGTTCTACGCGATTGTATCGTGTAGAGCTCTACGCGATTGTATCGTGTAGAGCTCTACGCGATTATATCGCGTAGAGCTCTACACGCAGCCCGGACTAAGCACCGGGGACTCAGAAGCACCGGTAAGTGGGGGGGGTTAACACAGGAGGATCCAGGTCCTCTGCATCGCTGCGGGGGATCTGGATCTTAGTCTCATAATCAGACCTATTTGAGGTCTGATTATAAGACGACCCTGATTATAAGACGAGGGGTATTTTTCAGAGAATTTGCTCTGGAAAAAACCTCGTCTTATAATCGAGCAAATACGGTATATATACACTGATTCACATATGCACACTGTCACATACACATAAATACATTTTATATATTATATATGTATCTCACATATGCACTGATTCACATATACCTGGTGCTGGCTGCAGCTTACTCTGAGTTGGTGTGAATGAGGGAATCAGGAGAGGCTTCTGAACTCTCCTGATTGGCTGAGACCTCCTTCACTCAGACTCCTCATTCCGGGACTGAGGCAGCGTGACTGTCCCGGGCAATCTGGGACATGTGGTCACCCTAACTGGCATTATTATCAGCACCAAAACAGTGTGTCTGTGAGGCAAATGAAAGGAGAACGTTACCTGTCTGACTGCATGGTGGAGAAGGGATAATGGTATGGGGCTATTTTTCAGAGGTTGAGCTACGCCTCTTACTTCCAGTGAAGGGACATTTTTTTTTTATTTATTTATTTATTTATATTTTTTTATTGTTTTAAGATTTTATGACATTACAGAACACATAACAAACATATCAAGCACATAGGATTAATCATGATAATCCATATGATTACAGTCTTATCCTTGTTATGTTCTATCAATATCCTATCATTCATACACTATACATTTAACGGCAAATTAAACTGAGAGCAGATGTATTTAGCCCTAATATAACAGGGATTAGGAAAGAAAAAGATATGTTATTTATTGAGTCTTAATTGTCAAGGATTACAATTTCTGAAGTTAATGGAACTATCTCTCGCCACGGTGTCCAAATTTCGTCATATTTTTGTATGTTCTTATATAAGCTGTAGAAATGTTTCTCCATTTTATGTTGGTATTCAATTTGATTCATTATTTGCGGCCAAGTTGGAGTATCCTCCGACTTCCAATTACGTGCTAAACAGATTTTTGCTGCCGCAAAAATGTTAATTGCTAAATTTAAATTAGAGTTGTTTTTCAAAGGTATATCGATATGAAATAAAAAAGATTGAGAAGATAAACTCCATTGTTGTGAAAACAGCCTATTATAAAGATTTGTAATTTCAAATTTTAATAGCTTTAATCTTTCACATTGCCACCATATATGAGCTGCTGTGCCTGGCGATTGTTTACACCTCCAGCATGTATTAGAATTGGTGGTAGAAATTTTGTGTAAGGTTGTAGGCACATAATACCATCTATGTGTTAACTTAAAGTACTGTTCATGTAAATTAATACAGTGAATTGCCTTCCTTAAACTATTCCAAGCAGAATACCATACTTCTGCCGCATATGAGATATCTAAGTCCAATTCCCATTTTTGAATAGTAATAGGTTTATCTATCGTAGTCGAGTATAGTAGCAAAGTCCCCATTTTAGAAATTATTTTTTGTTTAGGATGTTTCTCTAAAAATTTATCTAGAATGGTTGGTAAGTGCCAGGTCTTAGCTTTAATAAAGTTTACAATTTTTAAGTAAGAGAGGAACTCTTTATTTGGAAGAAAAAATTTGGTTTGAAGTTCTGAAAAAGATTTTAATCCTGAAGGAGACCAAATATCTTCAATTTTATTAATTCCATGTAAATGCCACGTTGTAAAATCAATATCTTTAATAAAAAATTTCAACGAGGCAATAGATGTATGGGATGAACTTGAATCATTAGATATGAATTTTTTTTTAATCTTAAGCATGTTGTTCAGAACATTTATTATCAATGGATTAGCAACATCCAAATCTTTTATATTTTCAGAATTAAGCCAGTAGTATTGGAATAAGTCCTGATTACCGCACCTCCAACTTTCATATTTATGCCAAGGAAGGTCAGAATCACGTTTTGAATCCCAAACTATAAAATGACCAAACATGCAAATTTCATATAGAGATCGTAAATTAGGAAATTTAAGTCCAGACTGTGATAGGTTTCTATTTAAGATGGAGCGTGATACTCTTGGTTTTTTATTTAACCACACAAAGGAAAGAAACAGTTTTTCAAATTGGTTTAAAATTCTTAGAGGAACTAAAAGTGGAATGGATCTAAACAAGTAAATTATTCTAGGTATAACATAAGATTTTAATATATTTAGTCTTCCAAACCATGATATTTCTAATTTTTTCCATATCGATAGTTGAGTTTTCAATTCCTCTAGAAGATTATTGTAATTGTTTTCTATTAAATCAGAAAGATTATTATAAATTTTAATTCCTAAATAATTTATATATGGACATACTTCAAAATGTGGAATCTCATTTTTCAGATTTTGTATTTGAGAGGTATTCATATTAAAGTTGATAATTTGTGTTTTGTGTATATTAAGACTGTAATTAGAATATAGACTATATTCTTTTATACATTTTATCAATTCTGGAATTGAGGTCTCAGGTGACGTAAGGCTAAGAAGAATGTCATCCGCATATAATGCGATCTTATGTTCTAATGGGCCGGTTGTTATTCCTTTAATTTTATTTGATTGTCGAATAATTTCTGCCAAAGGTTCGATAGATAAAATATAAAGCAAAGGGGCTAGCGGGCATCCTTGCCTCGTACCATTCCGAATATAAAAATAGTTAGAGTCCAAATTAGTTCCTGAAATTTTAGCTTGGGGATTTGTATATAAAGCTAGTGTATTGGAGAGGAAGTTTCCATCCAGACCAAAGGTTTTTAATGTTCCTTGTAGAAAAGACCAGTTAACCCGGTCAAAAGCCTTTTCGGCATCAAGGGCTATTAATGTAGCAGTTAATTTAGAATTTTGGAGTTCATATATAAGGTTCAAAATTCTTCGTGTGTTATCTTGTCCATTTCTCCCTTTAAGAAAGCCCGTTTGGTCTGGGTGTACTAAGTCTTGCATTACCTCTTTCAATCTTTCAGCTAAGATTTTAGAAAATATTTTTATATCTAAGTTTATTAATGAAATGGGGCGATAGTTTGTAACTTTGGTTGGATCTTTGTCTGGTTTGGGAATAGGAGTTATGATGGCTTGTAGCATTTCATCTGGAAACTTTTTATTATTAGGTATCTCTGTAAATACTTTAAGTAGAAGTGGGGAAATGATAAAATCCAAAAGCTGATAAAAAGGGGCAGAAAACCCATCAGGACCGGGAGCTTTAGATTTGGGTAAGTTTCTTATCGTATTTCTTATTTCTAAGAGTTGTATAGGCAAATTTAATTTTGCCAATTTCGTCGTAGAAAGCTTTGGTAAATTTAACCCCTCCAAAAAAGTATTTATCTGTAAATTGTTTTTAGTTATATCTGGGAGGTTATATAAAGATAAATAATAAGACCGAAATGCTTCTCCAATTTGTTTAGGAGTCAGGTATAATTTGTTGTTTAACACAATTTTACTAATTCTATTCCTTTGTGTTTGGTTTTTGAGCTTATTTGACAAATTTTTACTGGTTTTATTGCTACTATAATACCATTCTTGTTTAAGTCTAAGTAAAGATCTACTAGTTTTCTCAATTAAGTTTTTTTTAATCTTATCTTGGACTGCACTGATCTCTTCAAAAAGCAGATTCGATGGATTTAGTTTGTTTTTAACTTCTAATTTTGCCAAGTCAATATACAAGTCTGAGAGGGTTTTTCCCCTTGATTTTTTCACCTGTGCACCTTGTTTTATGAAGAGACCTCTCATGAAGCTTTTAAATGAGCACCATAAAGTTGAATTAGAGGTTTCTCCATTATCATTAATTTCTATATATTCCTTGGCTGTGGTAATGCATTTTTCCCTAAAAATTGGGGATAATAATAGTGATTCATTCAATCTCCAGTTTGATCTTGTTCTAGGTTGTTCTATATTTTTAATTTCTATAATAACTGGAGCATGGTCCGACCAGGTTTGACAGCCAATAGACGCAAAGTTGCAAAATTCTATCGATTTGCTGTCTGTGAAAAAAGTGTCGATTCTGGAATATGAATGA
>VKOC01000002.1:20216402-20239706 GCA_009364415.1 Spea multiplicata
CCAATGTTTTTATTTTTTTTTGCTTTTTTCTGCACGTTATGGAGCATTAAGTACAAGTAGCGTTTTGCTATTTCAAAACCATTTTTTCCAAATCTGGTAATTCTTCCCCCCATGTGCTATTTCGGGTATCTTTGAAGCCGGCCAATGCAATTTACCCCATCAAACCATATATTTTTTGAAAACTAGACACCCCAGGGTATTTCGAATGCTAGTATTTTAATTCTTTCCATGCACTAATTCTACCACCAGTCTTTGTCAATCTTTGTGGTAGTCATTTTTTTTGCATTTTCTTTTCACACACATTATACTTCAAGTATGAATTAACATGCCCTGTATATGTCATTGTCATAAAATAGCCCAATATGTGTTCAGCAACATCTCCTGAGTACAGTGATACCCCCACATGAATGGGTTTGCCTGGCTGTTTGGGGGGGGGGAATGGCCACATTTGTTGAACTTTGACATTTGGTCATCCATTGCCTGTGCCTTATTTGGTACATCTTTGAACCCGGCCAAATCAGTGTGCCCTATAAAACCATATATTTTTGACAACTAGACACCCCAGGGTATTTCAAACACTGGTATATTAACTCTTTGCATGCAGACTTTTTACTACCAGCAAGTTTGCAGTAGTATTTTTCCCCACACACGTATTTACATATGAATTTACAACTCCGGGTATATGTCGCTGTCAAACAACACGCCAGTATGTGTTCGGCAACATCTCCTGAGTACAGTGATACCCCACATGCATGAGTTTGTCATGGTTTTTTGGGGGGCTAAGGACACATTTGGGACATGTGCATTTTTCAAATTGGAAATTAGAAGTGTGGTCATCATTCCCCCTGTGTTAATTGGGACATTGTTGAACATGGTTACATCAGTGGGAAATTATTTTTACATTTTACTATTTATTTCACTATTTTCACTATGATTATTATTATTTTTTTATTTTCCTAATCACATTGTGATTAGAAACATTGTGATTAGAAACCAATGCTGAATGTAGGAGTAAAGTAGGATTTTTTAATAAAGGCAGTGTTAACTTTGATATCATTTGCATGGTCTTTAAAGGTTCTTCTGTTCCGGGTTTGGGATGTGCACTAAGAAGTGAAGGCCTATCTGGGCGAGGTAGGGAAACCTTATGTCATATGCCTGCTATGTATAATTTGATAATGTTGGGGGAAGGTTGAAATTTAATGTTGCAGTAGGTGGCAAAAGGTAGAACTGAACCGCTGAGCAGCTCTATCTAAAAGAGCCTCCCTGAACATGAAACTAGTACAAAACAGGACACCATCCCTGCCTCCATCCTTCCCTGCACATTAAATGAGATGAGCTTGTGAGCAGCTCGATTTAAACGACCCCCCTTCCTCCCTGCATATGGAACGAGTAGAAAACAAGTCCCCCTTCCTCCCTCTGCTGAGCAGCTCTGTCTAAAGGAGACCCCTCCCCCTCGCACATAAAATGAGCAGAGCTGCTGAGCAGCTTTGTCTAAACAAGCCCTCCTCCCTACCTGCACAGCTGCCAAGAATATCGAGAATATAAGAAATTAGTGCTTACCCAGTCTAAAGGTGGATAAAGGAGGGTAGATGCTGAATGAGAATGTTGGGAGGCAGAGAGAGGTGAGAGACTAGACGAGTTGCAGCGAAATGCACAAAGCAACAAGACGCCCCAGAAGTGTAAACAAGATGCCTTGGGAGTGTAAACAGAATGCCCTGCAAGCTCTAACGAAACGGCCTGCAAGTGCCAAGGAAACACCCTCAAACAGCTAATGAAAAACCCTGAAGGAGAGGGTCCTAAAGAGGGTATAAATACCCCTCATACAAATACAGACTTTACATATATTCTCTAGAAAATGGAAAGGTTCACACAAATTGAAATCTTCATTGCGTTACATACGAAAAGTAGAAGGGCCATCTGTGACCTCAAGAAAATAAATCTAAAATTCTCCTCTGAATACATGAAAAAAATGGAAGCTTAAATTTTAGAATCCATGAACTGTTTCAGTTGTGTTTTTTTTCTCCTTAGAAATTACTTGGGTAATTGGAAAAATGACTTAGAATATATAGTCACCCTATTCATGTCAGCAGTAAATATTCACGCCCAAAGAACACCATTTCATTCCAACCAATGTCAAACAGTACATTAACACTACTGATGAAGTGGGCACTCATATGTCAGCAAAAAAGCAATAAAGAAACAACTCGACAGAAATTCCAATAGCCCTAGGAATTGTAACCAAGGTACACTGCTTTCTTTCTTATCCTCCTAATAATTTATATTCCGCAGCACTGATGTACTACAGTGATCTGGGCACGGCTGTATAATACAGACACATTGATTTCTAATGCTAGTACACGGAGTTCCAGGTGCTCTGTCGGGAAGAACTGTAAATCTATTTTTGTGTTACAATCAAGCAAAATTGTATTCGAGGAGGGCTGGTACCTTATTTGTACTAGGAGCCATACTGTATAGCCAAGCAGCCCCTCAATAAGATCTTACCTACGTGCTAATGCAATAAATGCATGCAATAAATGCATGAACATGTACAGGCAAAAACACGCAAGTAAGCTTCCTATCTGCTTGCCTGGCTTCCTATCTGCTTGGATGCAGTGCGAGCAGCCACTACTACCACTGTACATGTGACAGTATATGACCCCATTGAGTTCCTCCTTCCCATTGAGTGCTGCTTTGGGCAGTGAGGAGCATGGACAGTTGGGAGAGATCCACTGAGCTGACATTACAATGCAGAGAATAAATAAATACAGGTTGAGAGTCCTGATCCATTTTGCTTAAATGGTTAGGAAGGTTCAGGTTTATTTTTTTATTTTCGTCCCACGTAAACAAGCAGGGAAATTGGAGTGACTACTTAACTTGAACTAGTATATGCAATGCTCCATAAGACCTTGCTTTGATGCATTAGAACACTGATTATCCTTTGCTGGCCATACAGCAGTTTTACTATTGTAATTGCTTTATTATTATAATTAGATAACTTTGCTTCTTGGACCATTTTAACATTTCTCAAATGATCCCAAATCTTGAAGGTCCCAGCTTTATGATAGCACACACAACAAAAGCCAATGTGTTCCCTTAAGACACTGCTAGCAACAGCCGCCAAGGTGCACTTAGAGAACCACAGATGGGCGCACTTCAGTAATCACAAATGGACCATGGTTTATTTAGGCAGGAAACCCACTTTATTTTGAACATTAAAAGGTCATGGCTCATCAACAAGATTCTAGCAGGGAAGCTAACTCCAAACTGATTCTACATACTTGACATTTTTGTTCCTTTATTATATATATATATATAAAAGAGAAAAAGGAGTTTATGAGGTCACTTCCTGCAAACATACGGTCCTTGATCTCCTTCAGTAGAGAGCTGATACAGTGTGTTTATTTACAGATAGATAAGTGATTAATATGACCTTCTTCAGGATCCAGCTGACTTACTTTTTGATATGTTTTTTTTTTCTCATTACATGCCTTTTATTAAATAACACAAATTAATCACAATATGATCTAGGGACACTTCCATAAGCATAATTAGGATTAATGCTTTTCACTTATTGCAACGTGTTACAGAAATTGCGTGTAAACTGAAAGCTTACTGTGGCTGGAGTCAAACATTGGTTAATATAATGGAGGTGAAACAAGATAGACCTTGAAGGATATTGGAAAATGACTGTAATGGCAGGACGGCTTGGGGCGGCAGGAATGTGATCTTGAAGAAATACTAATAGAGCACAGTATATTCATTATCAAGCAGATCATTGTGTAAAAATATCATATTTATCGGGTATTTTCTAATACAGATGGCAAAAACCCTTGATTGCACCTGATCTTAAAGGGACATACATTAAAGTGTTTGTGATGTCCACCTTGGAAATTGTTGCAGGGCCTGCAGAAAATGTGAATTTGTTTTGCTAACCTCTTTCACTTTGTGATTTTATGTCTTATAATTTCCCTTTTCATTAGCCCCTTGTTTCTGTTTTTTTGTGTTCGTTTCTAGTGTTTTATATTTTATGTTCCCTTTCTCACATTGTGTTGTTTTATGTTTTCCTCTATTCTGTCCCTCAAACATCCAAGTATAGGAACAGAAATGACATTATCATGATTGGAAACTCTCTGCCTACCCGGAGCCCCATTGCGAGATGCGGGTCGGAGCTCCTGCTGACGTATAGGCATTATAGTACAGGAGACCAGCCGATAACCATGGGGCTTTTTTTAGGCCCTCTTTTCAAGTGACTGGAAAATGTATATTTTTATTATACCTGAGACTTTACAACTCCTGAAAGCAATAATAATTTGGATCTTAAAAGAAACAGTTGGAGTAAGTTTATTACACATGAGAATTATCATTAACCAAAAAATAATATTGCACAACAGTAAATATATGACCATAGTGGGATTGTCACAGCCAATTTAATCTGTCGTTATTCAGTAGTTAATAAATGTCACAAGCAGAGGCTTATTATTTCTAAAACTAGAGGATTGTTACTTCACTGAGAGGAAGGTAGCTAATACAACGAGGGAATTAGACATGCATTTCATAGGGATAAAGGCTATCCTAAATCTAAGACAAGACCAGGGACTGATTAAGCTAAATGAGTTGAGTGGGTCTTATGCGACGTCAAATTCTATGTTTCTGTTATTGCTTGGAGAAATGATCCGCAGCCATTTTGAGGCGTACAGCTTCCATTCCAACAAGATAAATAGCTTGGGCCAATGTGTCAGTTTAAGGGCCAGTGGGCTTTTAATTTGCTTATATAAGTATTATGCTAATTAGTTGAGCACCTGGCACATCACAGGCAAGGACCTTTAATAACCCTGAGGTAAGCCCCGAAAGGTTAATTGGGAGAAAAAATAATGCCCGAGTCTGCATAGTGTATTAATATTTGCAGAACTGTATATGTTATTTAAACAGCTAGATGTGACATTTAAATCTGGGCTTGTCTCGCTTATTCGGGCTTGCTGTTTTTATGTCAATTAGAAAGAATGACCTGGTTATAGTGTTCTGTGTATGTGGGAGGATTTATTCCAGAACAGCCAGCATTGGGTACTTGACATATTCAGAGTCAGTGAGTGTAGAATCCTTTTTTTTCTGTTTCTCCCTCATTTACTCAGCCACACGACAAAGAGCTTGCTCTCTGAGCTGTCTCTTCACATTTGATGCCAGAAGGTTAAGGCAAAGAGAACGAGCTTCAGAGCCAGTTTCTTCTTACTGTAACAGGATTAAGGCTTGTTACTCAGAAAGGGAAACAAAGACCTAACAATGAACTTGGTGCACTTTAAAAAAAGTATAGTATATCTAGAAATCATATTAAAGTTTGTCATGTGTATGACATGAACGTGCTCCTTTCATTGTTCTAAAAAACTCCAAGACAAACATGATTTGTTTTTCTTCTTTTATACCCCCTATGTAAAGAAATGAGAGTATGTTTACAGGCAGAGTTGAGTCTGGTTCGGGGTGGAATTGGGACAGGACCATCTGTAATTGATGCTCGACTCCTATTTTCTTTCTCACATACACAAGAACATTCTCAAAAGGTTCTCCCAAACATGGCTGCCCTACTGCTAATCACTCAACCCAGAGGCCCCTTCAGTCCAAAAGTAAGATATTTCTTCCACAGTGTATTAAGAATGTCTCAATGTCTGGTTTACAGTTAAGTGTTATTTCCTGTTAGACATTACTGATATTCAAAATATGAAATAGCTTAATAATTCCTACCTTATACAAAGTGTAAAGACATACTTCACACTTCTTGTTTTCTACAATCACAAATTGAATGAGGCTTTAATACAGTAACACAGTCTATTTATCAATTAAATATGTACATATAACATATATATATATATATATATAGAATAAATCTTTAGGAATACTGTTTACAATTTAATAATTGAAAAATGAATAACTTAAGAAAGTATTAGTAGGGTAAATAATGACAATGTAATCTTAAACCATATTAGCATAAAGGTTAAATAGACAAGGAAGAAAGAAAGAAAGAAAGAAAGAAAGAAAGAAAGAAAGGGAAAGTGAGAGAGAAAATAAGAGGTCCTGGCAAACAACAACATAGCAACTTAAATTGTATAAAGAAAATTAAATCTTGATAATTGGTAACATGTATAAAGTAACAGGTATTATAAGATAATATAGAGTCACAAATGCTATTGTATACAGAGATGTGATAGTTAGTCTAATAATAACATACTCCTAGTGTAATGGTAGGTAAGAATGAACTTCCTTAGCATGAAGTGTTTTAATAATTAATAGTCAAATGGCAATTAATCCCTGCTAAGTTTAATGTACTTAAGGGATGTAAACAAAATATATAGATATATATATATATACCTTATTTGTTAGCAGGGAGTTGGCAAATTATATTACAGTCAGAGATGGATTATTACATGCGCATGGCGAAAGGGCATCACTTTTCTGGGGAAAAAACAGCCATTGTAGTCACCCTAGTGCGTATCCTCCCGAAAGTGCCATTTTTTGCTGTCCTGATAATTTGTGATGTTTAGGTACATAAGTGACACTTTAACTGTTCCAATAGCAATATAATATTTACACATATTGAAAGGGTAAATGTGTATATCTGTTTGCGTATGCAGAAGCTGTTTGAGTTTTCTACTGTGTGTGAAATATCTTTAGACATGTCTAAACATTTGTAGACAAAGTTTTTATGGTCTGGAATGCCATACCCTATTTAATCAATTAGTAGAAGGTGTTTACTGTAGCTTTTTTTTTTTTTTTACTGCGGTCACAGGGAAGAAGTTGCAGCCACATATTTGAGTTTAGACAGTGAGTTGAATCGCAAACTATGCATTTCCACTACCATTAACACCAATTAATATTTAGATTGGTCATTGGGGTGCTTCCAGGGATCTGTTGACTGAGTATTGTGAATCTCAATTATTCTCCATCTGCTAGATAATCCCAGTGACCTTTTATATTTTTTTCTTTCTGTTCCAGCACAAACATTCCAAAATGCTCAGCGAAGAATTCATATCACAACAATAATTGAAACATTAACAGTGGGTAATGTACTTAAACTAATACAACTATGCTTTTTTTTTTATTAAAACGTTGCTCCAGATTTTTATGACTGCTCGCCTCCCCCGTTTACTAAATGAAGCTTAACCTGTGAAGCGCTCAATGGGTTCACATTAAACTATACTGCATTTCCCTTTGAAATGACAGCATAAAACAGGAGACACCAATTATCATTCAGCAACTGGTTGTAAACAAATTGGCTTTGCGACTAATTACTTAGACAATCTAATAAAGCGATGTTATCACTGGTAAAATGCATCCTTCCCCAAGATACACAATTAACCGGATTATTTCAAGCAAGCTGGTAATGCTTGATTCTAATTGTCCCATAATGTGAAATTAGAATGTGTACTGTTGCCCCCATCGTGTTCCTGCAGCCTGCAATTTACACTCCGACTTAGAACATGGCATCATCTCTCTTGGGTTTCTCTTCTTAATTTTTGCGACTGCGTGCACGTACTGGAGTGTTTATCTTTTTTTTTTGCCCATTTGTGCCAGGATAGTCAGAAAAGCAGTTGGTTCATTATTTATTTTTCTTCAGAAAATAGGACCAGAGTTTTAGTTCCACAGCTCCATTTATGAGGCTGGATTATCAACAGAGGAACAATACAATATCTTGGTATATTCATCAACTGTTCTGTTTCTTATTCCGTGTAGGTAAACTAGGTAACGTACGGTAGTCTTTGGAATTTTCATCAAACAGTAAAATATTGCAGAACGTTTGAGAAATACAACCCATGAAAAACGGTAGCGTGCATGCCACATAATAACCATTCAAGGTGTTGATAAATGCACTCTTTAGTACTTTAAGTGAAGGTGGTGCGCTTCTTCGTTGGAAAATATTTTCAGTAATTAAATTGTGTGATTAATGTTCCTCATTTATCAAATAATCCTGAGAAATCATTCCGGATTGTCAACATTTGATGGAGCCAATTCCATATAAAGGAACCTTTTAGATTCAATGCCTTGTTAGAAGGTTCTGTAAATAATTTATTTAAAACCAAATTCATACATAGAAAATATTCAATCGTTAACAGTAAGCATGTGCAAATGGGCCAAAAACAATTTGGACAAATGTTTTGGTATGTTATTGGCCCATTTGTTTCTGTTTTCCCTGCCCGTTTGTTTTGGCCAAAAATTAGTGGACATTTTTAATTTGCCCACATTCACTCTGACTGACTCTTTCACACTCTGCATGTTCCTTTGCATCTTCTAGCTTCTCTTTTCTATTCGCTCTTTAATCCTTAATTTGCTATCTCCTTTCTTCGTCCCCTTGCTTATATAGGGCAGCAGTTGGGATTTCTGTATTTTTTGTGCATATTTGCAGGCTTTGACCAAACCTTAGGGTAAGCCTCATCTATGGTGTCCAGAGAAGGCTTTAAATTGCTTAAGAGTCTCAATGGGTTAAAACGCAGTACAATCCCATTGATTCAGCTCCTTGGTAAGCAATATTGTCATGGTAAAATTATATAGAACTAGGAGCTAACCAAGTTATGGCCATATAGTATAAAAGAATCCCCAATATTTATGTCTCAGATAGATGCATTTTCGTCTCCCAAAATGGCAGGGCTGTGGTGATGTCCTCCACAATCCTCATATCAGGGGAGACGCGGGTTACTGTAATTACCATCATTTTGCCCTCATGTGAACTAAGGGCAATATGGCGACGCTTGTGGTGACGTCATCTTCCCCGATTGGAGGATTGAGAAGGATGTTATAGCAGCGTCACTATTTTGGTGGAAGCTGCTGCCAGGTTATGCCTGTGAAGATGCGGGCAAAGAAAGATGATAGCAGATAAATGATTGAAGATTGAAGATAGAATAGAAAAGGGAGAAGATAGAAGATGAAGATGCGAAAGAAGATGCAGAAGTGGTCGGCAGAGAAGGAAGAGAAACATTTAGAGAGCGTGAGAGTGAACAAGAATGAGAGTGAGAGAGTGTATGTGGACCCACAAATTTTGGACGAAATTTCAGAGCCTATTGCTTGGTTTTTGGCCGAATTGTGGTCTGGCATCCTTTTCGGGGCTTCGTATGAATCCCTGACTTCACCAAAATTTTGTAAATTTGCAATTTGTACGAATCTGAATGCACAAGTCTAATTAATAGTTACTTGCTTATATATAGGGCAACAGATGGAATAGACCTTTATTGGGATTTCTGCATTTTTTGTGCATATTTGCAGGCTTTGACCAAACCTTGGGGAAAGCCTCATTTATGGTGTCCAGAGAAGGCTTTAAATTACTGAAGAGTCTCAGTGGGTTAAAACGCAGTACAATCCCATTGATACAGATCCTTGGTAAGCAATATTGTCATGGTAAAATTATATAGAACTAAGAGCTGACAAATTTATGGCCATATAGTACAAAGAAATCCCCAATATTTATGCCTCAGATCGATGCTTTTAAAAAGTATTTACTGGGTGTGCGCTTATCTCTTGCTTTGTTGTATTTACATGTTGTTCAATGAAGCAGCACCCTGGAATCTGAATGTATATGGTTCTTAGAATGTGCTTTCCTTTCTATGATTTTTTTTTGTTGTAAATTTTTTATTTGAATTATGTAATATAGCAAGTGTGATGAATCAAGCATGAAAAATCCAAAGGTTGTTATGGTGACTTCAACACTTTGCACAATAATATCTTGCCCCCCTTCTTCAGTTTTTAAGAGGAGATGTGCAAGGCAGGCATCGTGGTCTCTAAACATGCCCATATAGATGTACATAGACATCAATCTAGCAAAAATTGACCCAGAGATAGGAAACCTAAATATAAAGCTTTACATGGCCCTGACTGTAGCACAGCAAAGTCTAAGGAATATAGTTCATACAATTATTATTAATTATTTATTTAAATAGCACCATCGTATTCTGTAGCACTGTACAATAAGTAAATGGGATATAACAAGTAGTATATAACATAACAGTTCGACTTACAGAAACAAGCGGTAAAGAGGGCCCTGCTCAAATGAGTTTACAATCTAGAAGGAGTTAGGGTATATAACACAAGAGGTAAAATTGCAACTGTTAGGGATGGACCAGCCACATAAGAAAAAATATTTTCCAGAGGCAGGAAAGGGACTAGGAAATGTCAGCTAAGGAAGATGAAAGGAAGGGTATCCACATGTGTCCCTGGAGGTATTTTTTGAAGGATCAAAGGCATGGGAAAAACAGATAGGCTGGGGGATGGCATTCCAGAGGATAGAGGCAGCTCTGGGAAATCAGAGTACAGGACAGATGGAAATCATTGGATGAGCAGAGAGACCAAGCAGAGTGTATTTAAAAATGAGTGAAGTAGGGGAACCGCTATGAAGATCTTTGAAAGTAAGAATCAGGATATTAAAAATTAATCTGAAAGAGTTTAGTCAGGTAAAATATGACACAAAGTGATGGGTGAGGAAGATAAGTCTGACAGCAGTGTTCATGATGGCTTGTAGAGAGGCAAGATGGTATGAGGGAGACCAGGTAAGACAGGCTTACAATAGTCAAGGCGGCAGGTAATGAGGGCATGAACAAGAGCCTTAGTGACATCTTGTGTTTGGAAGGGACAAATGCGGGCAATGTTTTTATGGTGGAGATGGCAGGGTTTTGAGACAGACTGCATGTGAGGGGTCAATAATAGGTCAGAGTCAAGGGTGACACCAAGGCAGCGAGAGTGAGGAGACAGGGAGATAATTGCACCATTAACATTGAGGGAAACTGTTTAGGGAATGTGAGCATTGAAGAGAGGGAAGATGAGAAGATCGGTTATGCAGAGATTGAGTTTAAGGAATCGTGCAGGTATCCAGTTAGAGACAGAGGCAAGGTAGTTACACAATCTAAGACAGAGAGAGATAGATCAGGAGGACAGGTAGATCTGGGTGTCATCAGCATACAGCTGGTATTGAAAGCCAAAGGTTGAGATTAGGTTGCCAAGTGATGTAGTGTAAAGTGAGAACCAAAGAGGTCCTAGAACTGAGCCTTGAGGTACACCAACTGAGAGGGGAAGGGAGGAAGTGTGAAAGGGAGACACTGAGGGCACGATCCTAAAGGTAGCATGTGAACCAGGAGAGACCAGAGTTACGGAGACTAAGATTGTAAGGAGTTTGAAGGAGAAGAGGGTGCTGTCAAAAGAAGCAGACCTATGATAGCTCTGTAGAGACAAGACTATAGGATTGTGGGCACATGAGGTTGGACAAGAGGAAAGAAGAAGAGCACTGTAACGGATCTTGGTACCCTGAATGGGTATATCCATTAAAGCTGGCCTCCTCCGCTACTCCAGCAGGTGAACCTCTTGCTTGTTATTGGCCACCTTACTGCCTTCCCCTCAAGAAACATCAGCGGAGACTGGATGCTTGAGGGTAAAATTCAGGAATTCAGTTTAATGGGAAACACACCAGTATTTAAACAATGCACTGGAGTAATTTGCATACAATCATCACAGCAAAACACACACTGTTTTCAAAGAGGCCCTCCTTTACACACTGCTCAGTATTTGCACTCGGCCCACTAGGGAGTCACTATTGTAGTCTGTGGGGAAGATGGTAAACACGGGAGGTTCCCTGACTTCTGGCCATAACCAGAATCTTGGTGCAAATTCTGGCCATAGAGGTCTCTGCCCTGTATGTCCTGACCCGATGGAGAGTAAAACACCACACATAAAACCCCCTTCCATAATGCAGGTACCCCAAATCTGTGTCCGGGCTTCACAGTCTTTAGAGTCGTTGGTAATTGAGGAAACATGGTACTCTGTACCAGGGGGAAGAGGTAGTCCCAATGGACTCCTTGTACCCACCTCCCCAAAAAAAGAACCCCATCCAAGGCCAGGGCCCATAGTCTGTAGGGAGGAGGCTGGCCCTCAGGCCCCTCCAAGATTCCAGGTCATGGAGGCTTCCATGAAAAGCACAAACCTCATCTTCAGCGACAAGAGAGAATTGGTTTAATGTAGGGAGGGAAATGGCAGCAGGAGTACTGTGCAGATATTTCACATATGATTGTTTCAATTTTGATTATTGAAGTATGTGGCAAAGTCAGGCGCAGTAAGGTTAGTGGAACTGGTAGTTGTGATAAGGCGAAGAAGGGAATTGAAGAGGTGTTCAGGGGTATGAGACATGGAAGGTGAAGTAGGTTTCCTTAGCAAGGGTAAGAGCTGAGCAGTAGGAACATAGCATGAATTTATAATGCAGGAAATGAGACTAAGAATGAGACAACTATAGTTTAATCATACATATTTAAAAACATAGTTATTATAGTCATATATGTGTTTTCTCTTGAGGACGCCTTAGATCAAAGATGGCTTGTGTCCCCTATTAATTGACACAGGGGGGAACATTTCAATTATCACACGTCATCACTGGAATATATATACCCAGTGATATTCTTTAAGAATGAAATTAATAAACTCCCTGAATGCCTGAATGTTGCTTTTTGCCCTCCTTTAATCAAATTGACTAGTCCACTGGTTATCCTAGTGATTGTCCCAGTTTTTTAAAAAAAATCTGTTTTTTCTTTTGTGAGACTTCTTGCCTCTTAGTCATTACCTGCATCACATGACACAGAAACAGCAGAGGTTTATCCTCCTAACATCCAGTCTCTTTTAGAGTTAATAAGTCTCCTCCTTAGGGTCTCCTAGACAGCTGTCATGTATATTTCAGATTTTTGTCAATGTGATTTCTTGCCACTTCTTCCATGCTGTTCATAGTGCCAATATCTTCTTGCACCTTTATCCTCCATGGGCACAGGACTTTTTGCGGAGACTGGTGTAGCTGTGTTTGTAATTTATTGTATTAATGGTTTTTCAATTGCATCCCTGTCTTCTGATGCCTGATTCTAAAAGAAGATCCTTGCTGATGTTTTTCCTTGATTTCATAATTATGGATGCACATGTCCTTTTAACTTGGTTCCACATGATTCATGCTAATTCAGAATGAGTTTATGTATTATATTAACCACGCCATCACTTTGAGGGCAACCTGGGACACAGAAGGTTAAGCAAAAACCTTTGTGTTTGAAATTGATATTGCTCATCATATTCTTAGTGGAGGAATGCTCAGTTTATCAAATAATAAAATGATCAAGCAGGAAGGCCTTAGCGTGGTACATGTTTGGTTCAGTGTTAAAATCAACACATATGTGGTTCCAGATGGTAATGCATTTTTAATTGAAGGGCTGATGTTATTATTGCATTATGTAGGCAAGAAAGGATCCTGTGGTCTCATCTACTGCTTTAGCACGAAGAACAGATTAGATTGAAGGTCAGCTGGAGTTCTGAAAACATCTCAAAGCACTCTCAATTTCCTGCTACCAATTCAATTTGCGTTGGAATGATTATTATACCATTAACACTTTTGGTCTCTTTATAGCGTCAATGAATGTTTGGATTTAATGGTGATCAAATACATCTGTAATCTATGTATATATTCATAGAAGATATAAAAATATACACAATATTTTTACAAATTTAGTTAATTGTCATGATAACTGAATACCATTTCTCCCAATGACAGCGATATAAATCACAAGTCAGAATTTTGTTATCGGAGTGTAAAAAACCAACTAGCTAAATAAGCGAATATCTATGCAATCAATTTATTTATCCTATATTTTCTTAATTTCCATATTATATGTTAATATGTTTATTTGAATAAAAGGTATCACCATCAACTAAAGAAAGAAAACTAAAGATCTAATAACTAATATCTGATTGTAGAGGTCTCCCATTTACACAAGGCAGGAACCGTATGCACAGGAAACAGTTTAGTAGTATATATGAATATAAAAAATATATATAGACACTTTAGCCCACGAGAAAATGGAGTCTTTAGTTAGAGTTGATTTTTTTGGGGCCACACAGATCTAATGTACCTAATAACAGAGCAATGGACATCGCACAATATGGTGTCTGTGAAATCTTTAAGAATATCAGAAGATCTTTTAATACTCTAAACACAGAAAAAAAATGATTACATTATGTACAACCAATTCCCTAACAACTGTACAGTACTGGATGTCCATTTTTTCCCAATGCTTGACAAATGGATCTATATGTAAACACCGGGGAGATGGGGTGATCTGTGTTTTAACAGTATGCTCTAGAAAAAGGAGAAATTGCTAAAGAAGGGAATTGAACCTTTAAAGTATAAGAGCTGCAGCAAATGAGAAATATATCTGTACTGAAATTTGACAGGTCTATAAATCGCCGACACAGTATACCCTCGACAAGTGGCTTATGAACTTGTCCGTGAAGGGAAAAGATTGTCCCCCCAGGTCCCCTTGTAATGGATAAGTCGTAATTCATAACCAGTCATCCACAATGGAATAAACCAGCAAGCAGTAAATAAGATTCGAAGAAAGTGCAAGTAGGGGGCAGGGGAAGGGGCAAAATTATAACCCCCCAGTCATGCTGCAGAACAAATACAGTGCTTCGCCATTTAAAGGTTAGTGATACATTCACCAAGGACTTTTAATTTGACCAACATTGAGATATAAATAAGGCTTTGGATAATATTAATACAAACAAAACACCCTTGTGTCAGAGATTTCATTTTAATACTTTTGAATTTTATATTTACATTGAATAGCATCGTAAACAGGTTTTACATATCTTTTTACAAAAAAACATTTAAATAAAGTTTGCATGATACACAGTAGCATGTAAGTTTGTATTGTTAAGAAAATTACGTTTCTTCCATTTCAACGTTTGTGACCGCCTCCTTTTTTAATTAAACTCCATGTTTTTACCCTTTACCGATTTAATATTATGATGTTCAATATTCAGTTCTTGATGGTAAAATTCAGTCAGTTTTCCCAAATTATGGTTTACTCTATGTACTCTGTCTGGTCTGGTATCTGATTTTTCATCGGACCTGATATCATTTCGTGAACAAAGAAATATAAAATGGTTGGATGATGTAAGATGGCTGCCTTTTTGGCAATAGTTATTATAGCTTACACTGGTTATTTCTGCTGCCTTTAATGTTGTTTCAGGTTATCGGTTTCCAGGATGTCAACCCAAAGAGCAATGTTTTTTATTTTATGTTTCCTTGATTTGAACCATATAAGAAACAAAAGATAAACAGTTGCTATATGTGATATATATGTGAAATACATCATATAGCAGTAGTTTTGAGATTTGAAAATGAGCATTTGCAAATCCCAAAAAGAAAAAATCAGGCCATGAATCCATCAAAGCAGAATGTCCACAGAAAGGCAAGTCGGTTACAAATTCCAAA
The DNA here is from genome assembly GCA_009364415.1 of Spea multiplicata. Lineage (NCBI taxonomy): Eukaryota > Metazoa > Chordata > Amphibia > Anura > Pelobatidae > Spea > Spea multiplicata. The sequence continues at coordinate 20,231,668 of VKOC01000002.1, forward strand.
CAAACACATTCTCTGTAGTGGTGTAATGCAGAGAGTCTATGGTTATCCCGATTAAATGACAGTGAATGGAAATAACTAAGATATTAAAAAATAACTTGTAATTAATTATTATTATTAAGGGGCCCAGAAAAACCAAAATCTAGTAATAAAGTGTATATTTCCTTTTACATGCCCCTGACAAAACTGGCATTAAGCCAGCAAAACGGCCATCAGGTTTTTCTGTTACCTGTATGTTCTAGGAATGAGGCTAAAGAATAGAGTTAGGGAGTAACTAGTTATTAGTTTCTAGAAAGCTATCATATTTTAGGCAGACAGGGAGAGTGACTAGGTTGTAGGTATAGCTTCATCGCAATATTCTCAAATATACATGCCCTTCCTCAGTCAAAGTTTTAACTCTTTGATGCCATATATTTTATGGGGATAGTACCTTGCTTTTGTAAAGGGAATATACAATTTTTTTTTACTATTTTTTGGTTTTGTTTGTTTTCCTCATTTGTTTTCCTGTTTTATACCCTCGTTTTTAAATAATTCATTAAAAGTTAATTTTATAATCATACTTATTATTGGTTGTATCTCTGAAGTTCCTTCCCTTAGATTAATTGGGAGTCATGTTTCATTGTTTCTTATTTTATCATTACATGACAAAAAATCTATCTAAATCTAAAAAATCCCCATGTCCTAAAGCTTGAGCTAATAGGATTTTAAATCTGTAATACTTTATACCGTCACAAATTTCTTCAGAGTGTCCCATGGATCTTAGCTGATTGAATCAAGTAAGTAACCTGTCTAGACTTGAAAGACCATTACTGAAAAATATGCTTTTTATGGCCTGATCCAGCAAAAATTCATACTATTGCCTGGTGAAGTGAAAATGTAAATAATCATGTATTATAATAATAGTTTGTATGTCTTTCCTTGTGTAAAGTTTTGACCTTGACTCACCTGTAGTTATAAAGATAAAATACTATTTCTGTTACGCGTTCTAAAACATCACCGAAATTAAGGAAGAATATGATTAGGGTTTATGGCGCCGCTTGCTAATTTCGTGAGTAACAGCTCACCTAGAAGAGTAACAAACCTATAAAATATATGTATGTTTGGTAAAGAGTGGTATGGGAAAGGAGGAGATTGTAATGATATTGTTCAGCATCCCTTATATTTCATTTGTTGAGAACTAAATCTTAATGTACTGCTCTAAGGTTAAAAGCTCAGTGAGATGTTCTTTTCTGAATCCTTTTTGGTAGCTATAGAGCAAAGGTGGGTATTACATATTTCATTTGACACTGAAAAATAAAAGGTTCTCAAAATCGGGGGATTCAGATATCGTAAGCATTAGAGTGCATGTGATAGTTGCTAGTCTCCCTTTAATAGAAAAACCTTTGCCCTCTATGACCTGAAAATCATAAGACCCAACCAAACACAACTCTCAAATTCCAACTCCTACTTTAGTGAATAAGCTCCAAAGTCTACTGTAAGAAAAAAAACCAGTTTTTCTTAATATAACAATGTACTAGAAATTAAATAATGTTGTTTTCTTCATGTAGATAATTCAGGGACCGGGTAATACCTTTATCATTTGAGTATCAGAACTACTAAAATAGTCCCATAACTTGAAAGACATTAATGTTATATGTATTCTGTGTGGGCTAAATCCATCAAATATAACGTAAAGTCGTTTCATCTCATTGCATATGTGTGAGATTTAAAACAGGCATATAAGAATAATCCTAATTGGCTTTTAAATAGATTGTATTACACCACAGGGAGCTGAGAGCTATGAGAGAATTAGTGCACTAAGTAAGGGTTTGCTATCCACAAGCTGTATAAACCTGCATGTGTCATATCATTTGAAGGTAACTGTAGAAAACTGAATCTAATTGTTGCCATTTAAGGGTAGAGAAGCAATTTTGTAAATTTGATAGCTCCTGCCACGCTTCTTTCCTGCTGGAGGGCGTATTATGCTTTTTTTCTTCCTCCTTGTGAACAAAGAGTTAATGCAGGCATGTGTACGCAATCACACATATATACACATTTATATCGAATCCAATTATATTCCATTCTATGGCGTTTGGGCAGACATTGCTACTGATTAGTGTGAAAACTTTTGCCTTTGTCTCAAATAATGTAATTCTGATCATGCAGGAGGAGTGTTACAGAAAAGGCTCCCAAGTGTTCTAGGAATATGATGTCTACTTTAGAGAACATGAAGTCACATCAATATTTTTACTGGACATCATGGTGGAGTCCATCCACAATATGTGAATATGAATACATGATGTCACAGGGTGAGTTAATTCTTCTTAGGATACGCAATTCCCAATTTGAGCATTACGCATTCAGAACTGCTGGCAGTCTTGATAATAGGAAGCCCGGTGGCGTGAAATGGAATCTTAACCCCTTAATGACAAAGCCCGGGCTCAAAATGCATTGTTTTCAATGGGTTTAGAGACCATTGTCCTTAAGGGGTTAAGTAAGTAACATTTCTGTTACTGTTGTTACTGTTACTACAGAATCTTTCAACTTACTCTTGCTATTGACCATTTAGTACAGAGGTTTACCAAGTCTTATATGAAATTATAATATTTAAACTGGAGTTTTTCTCATTAGAATGATAACTCAGATATATTACATTTTTTATTCTCTAAGTGTTAGAGCAGTCTGCAAAATGTATTGTAATGCCGGGGTTTACCCACCAACCTGGTGAGGCAAGTGTTAAGGAAATGGTCCTTACGCAGTGTCATTGGACAATGTTTTTGGCCTTTTGGAAAATCACTTGACCCTTCTGTAGTACAGGCACTAAAAAGATATTGTAATCTCTACAAGGCAGGGATTGATAAATTCTAGATACACCACTATAGACCCCGCAGTGCTATATGACAATATAAAACATTATGTGCACAGCTCCTGTGCCTTGCTGTCCGCAACCTGCTCTCGCTTTAGTCATCATTCAACAGTCAAGATTTTTTTTTCCGGTCTTCGGATTGATGCGAGAGGGTTGAACTAAATTGCTTTTTCACAAATCCAAACAAACAAACAAAAAAAATACCAACCTGCAATATGATTTCTTGGCAAACATAATTTAAAACCCCACCCTGAGGGGTCAAGTTAAAATGGGAGCTGGTTACATTGGTACTGCTTTATAAACTGCAATTTTTCTACAGGTTCCTTTTTTAATACACAGATCGGTCCTGGTCAGTCCAACATAATATATTCCTTTTGTTATCCGGAATCGATAAAAACTGGTGCGCTGTGTTCAATCTCCCTGGTTCACTTTGGGAGCCGCAGATTTTTTTTTTTTACATCAGTACAGTGCTCCTTATTATGTCAGTTTAATTAACATCTGGCAATATCCATCCACATTCCGAGAAAGAGCTTCCTTGCAGGAAAATGTACAATATGCTGTTTAATAACTTTGGCCCATGACAGCATTTGTACCCTTTGGCAGGATACTGCATGTTCTCCAGAAACTATCGTGTAACCTGAAGAAAAAACAAAACAGGAAAAGCATTATGAGTAACATCAATGGATCCATGTGTATTTCATCAATCAATACAATTCTTACCATGCCTTCCTATCTGTCATAGTTGATCAGCTATACCCAGTTTTCTGCTTGCGTTTCCAAGAACATACCTTTCTTTGTCCCTGCAGCTAACATATAACCGTCACAGAAGAGCTCTGCCATCTTGTGTTGCATAAATTGCCTACAGCATTTCTGCAAGCAATTAGAATCAAATGCAGAAAAGGTCCCATGCTGATATCTCCTACCTTGCTGAGTACCTCCTAGGCCTAAGGGATCAACCTCCATAAAATCACTGACACCAGGGTTCCTTTCAAATCATTGAAATTACACTCATGCTTTTTTTTTTTTCTACAGAAAGTAGTTTTGTGACACTTCGTCCCTCTTCCTAACAGCATTATAAGAGCATATGGGATCAGTAAGATTTTGGGCAAATTCGGTTATGATATGGAAATCTATGGGAATCATCATATGAATCGAGAACGGTTACAGTCCTGCTTTCTCCATAAATGCAGCTTTTTTTACTGAATAATTTATGTAAAACACATAAATAAGTCAACAGGAAAAGGTAAACTCGGTTGCAGTTATAGGGTTATCATGTGGACATCTAAAATGGGTCTGTTATTATGTGACTGTGCATGAACAGTTATAACCAACAGCTCGAGTAGCTTGATCTAAAATGTTTCACCCATCCTTTCACATACACAAGAGCTCATTTATGATTTTTTTCAACATGTTTACCCAACATGCAGTGGGGATTTTATTTGAATGTCGCTTAGGGAAAATTAGAGTAACCATATCTTCTAGTTACTGTGCTAACAATTCAGGAGATTCACAGATAGTAGTGTGTTCTTAAATATGCTGGTGTAATATGAAGGTATTGTCTTTTGAGAATCTTTTGAATCGTTTGAGACTGACTAGTGGAATCCTAAACTTCCCTTCCTCCTTAAGGCCATACTCCCCCAAAACTCACTTGACACATTCATGCACATGTCCACCCGGACACAAAATGCCTATAATCATGACCACATCCATGTATTCATAACACTTAAGAGGACCTTGCCAGCATATGCATACATACTGTATATAAATTAATTCTCGGAGGGAAACACTACTATGCACTGACGTTCTCCAATGAATGTTTTCACTGATTATACCACCATGTGGTTCATCCATGTGGTTTATCTCAGAGAGCCTCTCAGAAAGGCTATCAATACCTTCTCGTTGACCCTTGAAAATTGTTTACAGCTTGCCATCTATGCACTACTTATTCATTTAAATGTGCATTAATTCTGTGAGTAACTTCAGGGTTGATTATTTCCCGAACCATGTGTTTGTTTTTATATGTTCTAGATCTTATTAAAGATTTTGTCTAAGAAGATCCGAAGCAGAATTGTATTTATTGAAAGGATTTTCCAACCCCACTTTGTTTGTGAGTGCACTCATGTATCACGCATTGTGTTCATTGATTGATTTATTACACCACATTGTGTTTTTAGTCTTTATTATTCAATATCATTATTCAATATTATTCATGGATGTTACAATCTGCTCTGTTCTGGAATTTTTTAAACTGTTCCATTTTCTCTGGCATCATTTCCCACCTGCACCTCTATATACATTGCTCATCATTTCTTAACCCTATGCTCTTATTTTCTATAGGTTGTTACAGCTGCTTACGTGGGTGATATAAGTATAGTCTGAATGGCCTGGCTACAGGTTGTTCAGATCTCTTCAGGGCTTTATTTCAGGTTGCATCTTTTAGCTTTCTGAAAGACAAGCGAGCAGCCCAAGAACAGAGTCCTGTAACAACATCCAATGCACCACGGAGCTAATTAAGTGCATTTAACCCCTTAATGGCAGAGTCCGTACATGTACGGGCTCAAAATACATTGTTTTCAATGGGTTTAGGGACCACCCATTGTCCTTAAGGGGTTAAAGCATTTCTAGAATACTTAGCATACCTGAAATCTAATGTGCACAGTGCACTAATCCTGTTGGTTTAAATGTCAAATTAAAATTGTATCCTCCTGACCAATCCTTTAAATCTCACACGGGGCGAAAGTGAATTGGTTAAGCCTGATCTGTCTTTGAGTGAATTTGTGGAATCTGCTGCATTTTCATTGAGAATCTTTTTAGTAGATTCTGTAGAAACAATTAGAAAGAGATAAAAGTGACGTGTAATAGGTGAAACTTTAATATAATTATAGAGGACAATTATTATAGCATGTGCCTTTGGGAGTTATGTATGAAAAACGATTGCTGCAAACTTCTACTAGTGGTCTTTCCGCCATAGCAACTGAAAGAATGGTCCAATCAAAAATAAGATTGCAATGGTTGCTATGGTAATAAAACTTTTTTTTTCAGAACTTACATCCGAAATAATAAACTCTTTTTTTTCTTTGTTTTTTTTTACTTCTTATCTCTGACACAATTATACTAGTGGCAAATGAAGCATTATGATTAACCCCTATGGTTCCACTCTTTTGTACCAATAAAAAAAACCATCTGCCAATCAATACAAAGATGCCACGCGTATGCTGGTAGGAAAAGGTGCAATACTGAACCAAGCCACACAGGTTCTAAGCCAGTAAAATATTAAAATAATAATATTGACTCAACCATTTTAATCCGTATTAACGAAACATATAAAGGTGTTTTATTCACTGCTTAATGATGTAAGGTGGAGTTGTTTTTAGGTAACACGTCCACTTCCACTTTAATGGTAAGAAGAAATTATGTATATATTAGAATAGATTTAGTTATTATATGATAGATTGCGTGAAAATGCCTGCAGAGTTTGAGAGAATTGATTGGGTGAAGATGCTGACCACAGCAAAGATACAGATAATTAGATAGAATAAAGATTAGCTGAGTTAAATAGAAGCCAAAATTCAAGCCCCGTGTGATAAAATAATGCTTAAACAGGAGCCGCAGTGTGAAAGTGACAACATTTGGGTCAAAATTACATTTTAATATTAACCTGCTGATCCAAAAAACAGCAAGAGAGGCAGAAAAGAACTTTCTGTTCTTGTTTTTTGTAGATATGACTGTGTTCGTGATAAAAGTAATCAGAGTTTTGACAGAGCTTCAACCTTAGAAGAATCTTATAAGATGAAGCCAAAAGTTATCATCAATCAGTACAGCTAGCTAAATCTGTCGAATTCTATTCATAAAATAAGAAATATAATTTTACTGCCTTGAATATCGTACATAATTAGGCTTCTAGAATACAGGGTATATTAAATGTACAGAGCGGGGTTGAAGTGAAGCATTGGGAGGATAGGCAAAGTATTTCCACATTTCTTGACTTTTAAATTAGCCTGGGTGGTTTTCTATGAATGGTTGGGGTTAATTCAGTCAAAATTGAAGTAAAGTTTTAATGTGCTAACATACACATAACCGTGCATAATGCATTGTCAAGACAATGGTTTGAAATCTTACTAATTAATCTATTATAATGAGCAAATTTGTTCTTCTTAAAGGAGGTCACATCCGCTTTAAATTTGAAGAAGAGACCCCTGAGGTCCCAAATACTTATGTAACGTTATATATTTTTCTACTGTGACCCAATAAAAGGTACCTTGGCTCCACTAAGTAAAAAAAAAAGACTCTCACTCAAACCGCCACTTTGTTGAATAATCCCTTTTTGGGAGATTTACACAACATATGTGCCATCCGTTTTTCGTTATGCCGGACAAAGAGACAATCATACCGTGTCTATCAGACAATCTATTGCTTGGCGAGTTTTTCTTTATTTGAATGTATTTCCAACGGACTCTGCGGTAATCAAAAGGACGCTATTGTCGGTGTTTCTAGCTGAAGAAAAAAACTATTTAACCAAATGTTTATTCTCTGCAAATAGATTTCGACAAAACCGGCCCAGCTGAGTACCAGTTAAAAATCAATATACTTATACGACGACGGTTGTAAATCATTACTCCTGGTTTGCTATTCATGCATTTAATTGGGCTTTGCTCGAATAACTTGGGGATGACCAGTCAGGGCCGGCCTTTGGGGTGTGCGACCTGTGCGACCGCACAGGGCGCCACACTGCAGGGGGCGCCGCCGCGGGGGTCTGAAGCCGCCGCTCATCAGGGGCTGCCAACTTACGGCACCCGGCACCCCTCCAGAGACGGACAGTAATGTCCGCCCGCTGGAGAAGCAGGCTCGCAAGGCGAGCGGTATTGGAGGTCTTTAACAGATCTCCGGCTCCCTTGAGTGATTTTAAGCCGGGTTCAACCCGGCTTAAAATCATTCAAGGGAGCCGGAGGTCTGTTAAAGACCTCCGATACCGCTCCCTTTTGATCTGCGCGGCAACAGCTGCTGTGCGCCGGGGTTTGTTGTCAGATCCCGGCGCACAGCACTGAAGCCGCACCCACCGCTGTCCGTGCCCTCTGACCTGGAAGAAGACAGAGAAGACAAAAGAACTGAAGAAGAGGAGGAAAAGAAGCTGTAAGGAGAAAAGAGGAAAGGTAGGAAAACATATGTGTGGGTGTATATGTGTGGATTAGTATATATG
>VKOC01000002.1:20250644-20264174 GCA_009364415.1 Spea multiplicata
TGTACCATTTGTTTTAATGCAACCTATCATCTTTATATTGTTTTTGTTTATGTTAGTTTATTATTATTTGGTTAATATCTGCAGTATATAAAAAAAAGCAACTTGATAAGCAAGATCCATATGTTTTGCTCTAATGGATTTATTGCATCAACAGGGATTGTCTGATTAATGATCATGTATCTTAGAGAGTTATTTTGCAAAGTCTCTTGGTTTTCTAACCATAAATTACTATGGAAAGTACTGCAACCTTTACTAAAGTTTCAGCTGCTCTGAGCTTTTCTTGGGAGCCTCTTGAGCACAGTGCTTAATGAGAGAAGAAGCAGCAGTATACCTTCACTTGTCTGTATTTGCTAAGACTGTTTAATTTATCGCAATCCAACAGCCGAGTCGTCCTTGTTCTAATTGTGTCTTCGGCCCTACGTTGTCTGGTCACTGTCACTAGAACTAGATCTAGAATCTAGAGTTGATTGCTAGATTCACAAATGTTATACAGAAAGAAACACAATTAAACACATGTATTCCAGCAAATAGCATACTTGAATGCACATTTCTGGAGAGGAAATACTTGAATAACTGCATGATCTTATTTGTCAACTGGAGAACATCAGAAATGAGGAGTGAGCTACAAAGAGCAATGCTGGTGACAGACAATTCAAAATTGTTAGAGTGGAATTTGTATGGTGAGAGCTGGATGGATAGATCGAGAATAACTTATTTATGAGAGATGAACTTTAATAGTATTGTTGGCAGTGAGAAATACATGTAATGCTGCAGTAATCATACCTGGAAACGTGTTGGCATGACCAGAGGCTCTAGGCATTAGGGGTTCTTAACAAAATAGAGCACCAGGCAATAATTCCCTTTTTAACCCACACAGGTACATTACAGATTAATTGTGCTCGGCCTCCATGCATGGTAGAGTCTTTCTTTTGCATCCCCAGCAGTTTCCAGAACTTCTGCAGACTGGGGGTATATTCTGTGGTGAGTGTTGGTTCCCCCTTTGATCTAGGCAACCAAGGAGGGACAACACTAATGCACTGAACTTGCACATTACAAGTTTCCTGTTGAGATGGATCGAGCCGAGGTTAAGTTGATTAAGTGTGAGTCAGTAGTCAAATTTGTCATGAGATCTGTCAAGTCAGCATCTGAGTTGGCCATTAAGTTGGGCAGCCATTTTGAATTAAGTCCTACCCTAACACATTCTGGATAAAAGGTGAACTGGGTACTTTGCACAAGAAACATTATTGAAGCATAACATTAAGAAGGGAGACTATATTTTCAAAATATATATCAGAGTATAAGCTCACAATTTGCTGTGAAATAGATAGCTTGTGTCATCCAGATTTATTCAAGCAGAGTCAGCAGGTCCCTAGACCTACCTTGTCAAATGACTGGTTAGGTCCAGAAGGACAGAATTTCTAGTTTAATTAATATAGTATTAATAATAACAAGTTTTCTTATCCCTATATCTAACCCAACATCCACGTCCCCTCACCTACCAAAAATATATAAAATACAAAGTACACGAGGCAAGGAAAGAGAGTGATAGCTTGTGATCATGTGACCTTGGAGAGCTCTATTTGTTGCGTGACCTGCTTACTTGACTTGCCATCATAAGGTATGTAATGTAACCCTAAATTAAGGAGCCATGAAATTATTACAGAGGTAGTAAGTAAATTTGTACCTAACGTTTGGTCAAGGAATGTAGCCTACTAAAACACAATGGAATCATTTTTATTTTAGAACTCTCAATTTTCATTTATGGGTTAGGGTGGATTGCTAATTAAGATTACAAACCACCATTAAAGTTTTTATTATTCTTTCCTCTACTAATACAGTATGAGGTTTTTTTTTTATTACTACTCAATATGAACAGTTCTCGACAGTGCAACCGTGCACTACATTAAAGCCTTTTTATATAATGGACATAAATAAAGATCCTGGCATATTTATGCACACATAATTGCAAAAGAGAAGAACTATACAAACACTTAAAATATGACTGGGAGTCATGTAAAATAACATTCCGACATATGGTGCTACATATTTTAGGAAACAAAAGGACTTTTGCTAACGTTAGACTTAGCGTGGGGTTTTCATAGGTTGTATAGTTCTGCTTGCCTTTGCAGAGATGATTGTAGAGGCCATGCTGTCTACATGCCTATAGATGTATCAAATCAAACTATAGTTTGTCATTAATAGGAAACATTTTGAGTTAAAATCTTTAAAGGGATTTAATTTCTATCCCCCTAACCTCACCCTGATGGGAACTTGTGTAGAATCTAATAGCATGGCTAGCGACTGCTCTGCGTGTAATTGTACACACGTGTGCCTGAGTTAGCCTGCTCTGTCTTTATCAGTGTATATGCATGTGTGCTTACAAATAAAATACACTTAGGCCATTATGGAAATATGTAAGATGAAGACACACAACAAAATGTCACCTTTTAATGCCGTACCCATGATAATATGATGTTATAGACGTAGCCTTTTTAACGTACCATGGGGCTTGAAATGCATGAGCCTGGGTGTTCAGTCATGGTATCAGGTATTGCAGTGAATCTGCGCGTCTGTGTGTACCAGAGACAGGCAGTTATCTATCTGTATTTGTGTGTATCTGAGTCAGTCTGATCTGTGTGTGTGTCAGCGTTTATATGAGTAACTCTGCTCTATATATTATATACGTGTGTGTCTGAGTCTGTCTTTTCTGTGTATATCACTGTATATACATGGGTCGGAGTCAGCCTGCTGTGTGTGTGTATCACTGTATATATACGTGTGTCTTTGTCAGTCTCTTCTGTGTGTATCGGTGGATATGTTTCCGCATTTATGTCAGTCTGCTTTGTGTATAGTATATCACTGTATATATACGTGTGTCTGTGTCAGTCTCCTCTGTGTGTATCACTGTATATGTTTGTGCATTTGAGTCAGTGCTCTGATTTTTTACTATATGTAGTTATCGGTCAGCCGGCACCACAGGTCTTTTGTGTCTGAGACAATGTGCTCTACATGTATCAATGTAAAATATTGTTGTGTACCGCTGTTTACATGTGACTAACACATGTGTATCCTGGGCAGCCTTCCGTGTGTAACAGCACATAAGTGTATCTGAGTTAGTGAGCTGTCGTCTGTTTTGGGGTTTTTTGTACATGATTTTGGTGTATGGCTATACACCTAGCCTTTCTCTACAGTTGAAGGTAGAATATTTTTTTATTCAATAGCTTGACGATTTTTTAGTAAGCAGGTGTCCGGCAAATTTACTGCAACATTACCGAACCGGCAACATTATCCCTATCCAGAACAGCTGTCACCGTGTACATGAGATGCTTCTTCCAGGCACAGTTATAATGGGACCCATATAAATAGCCCATGGGTTCAAAAAGGTGATATTGAATGCATGTCCATATTTGCATATGCCTGTCAGTGAATCGCAAAACTGCTTTGAAGACACTGTAGGGATTGCGTACTAGATGCTTCACCATCCTAACGTGCCAGGGCTGGATATTCGGCTCTATATAACACTGTACGCTTGACGCTTGTGCTGAATACATGCAGTCACATCCCAAACAATGTAAGCATGTATTGCTGCTGCGTGTATAGAGCAGGTGCGTTCCATGAGCATCGGTCGTGGCGGTGGCCCGCCTCACCTTGCGTCTCGTGTGTAAGTGCTAATTTAAAACAAGACTGCACCACAAACGTGTATGATAGTTGTGCTATGGGATCCTTACCTGGCCTCTCTACAAAACTGTACAAATTGCCGGTGGGCGCTCCCACGGTGCTCCACTAGGATCACGGGGATTGTGTGCCAAGCCGAGTGGCGGATATTGGCAGCTGCCACTGCGTGTAGTGCGGCATGCAGCTGTGGTATCCAGCTGTCGTGGCGCGCCTAAAGTCGCAGGGCTCACTCTCTCCGATAATCTGTGCCCTGGTATTGTATATAAGATGAGGCTGAAGTCACATACGACTATAGTATGCAACATAATGAGCTAACGCTGTGCAGGCTGCTACTTCGTATCTATCTCATCCATGTCATGTACCTTGCAGTGCAGACAATGCATGGTTCCTCTCTGATGCTCGTGAGCCTAGAGCCCGGAATGCACAGTTAAGGCTATTCCGGTGATGGAAACGTTCTGGCCTGACTATGCATACGCACTGCGCATTAATTGAGCCACGTGGGCAAGGTACAGATCAATATAGCACCGCACTAGATAATTAAATAAAAAAGGCAGGTTTCGAAACAACAATACACAAGTGTCTCCGTGCAACACTTGATCCTGAATACAAAGTGAGTGAAGAAAAAAACTGTGAGGACATATATGTTTTAGTTTTTGTTTTTGTAAAGAAGGGCTTTTTCTATTATTTCTTGTATTTTTTTCGTATTTGTTTTATATATGTGAAATTGATTTAACTAAATATATATATATATATATATATATATATATTATTATTGTATATATATGTTATACTTGTATATACACTGTATGGACAAAAGTATTGGGATACACCTCTTAATTATTGAATTCAGGTTTTTCACTCAAACCCATTGCCACAGGTGTATAAAACCAAGCACCCAGCCATGGAGTCTGCATTTACAAACATTTGTGGAAACAAATTGGTCGTTCTGAAGATCTCAGCCGCCATTAAAATAATTCAGTTCGTGAAATTTCATCCCTGCTAGATATTCCACAGTCGACGGTTTTATTGGTAACTGGAAGCGTTTAGGAACAGCAGCAACTCAGGCACGAAACTGAAGACCATGTAAAGTCACAGAGCGTGGAGAGCTGAGGCGTATGGCACATAAAAATTCGCCAATGCTCATTCCATAGCTGAAGAGTTCCAGACTTACACATAAAATGGGTTTCCATGGCCAAACAGCTGTATGCAAGCCTCACATCACCAAGTACAAAGCCAATTGTCAGATGTAGTGGTGTAAAGCACGCCATCACTGGACTATGAAGTAGTGGAAACGTGTTCCATAGAGTGAAGAATCACGCTTTTCTGTTTTGCAGTCTGATGGTCAAGTCTGGGTTTTGTGGATGCCAGGAAAACCTTACATGCCTGACTCCATTGGGCCAACTGTAAAGTTTGGTGGAGGAGAGGTAATGGTATAGGGCTGTTTTCAAGAGTTGGGCTAGGTCCCTTACTTTCAGCGAAAGGAAATCTTTATGCTTCAGTGTACTTCCAACTTTGTGGGATCAGTTTGGGGAAGGCCCATTTCTATTCTATCATGGCTGTGCCCCGGTGTACAAAGCAAAGTTCATAAAGACATGGTTGGATGAGTTTGGTGTGGAAGAACTTGACTGGCCCGTAATAGAGCCCTGACCTCAACCCCATCAAACATCTTTGGGATGAAACTGGAACAGAGACTGCGAGCCAGGCCTTCTTGTCCAACATTAGTGCCTGACCTCACAAATGCTCTGCTGGATGAATGGAGGGACCAACTACGTATCAATTTCTGTGTATTTACAATGGAATATCACAAAAGTCCCTGTTAGTGTAATGGTCAGGTGTCCCAACACTTTTTTCCATATAGTGTGTGGTTTCTGTGGTTCTTGTACGACCCCCAGTCTACCTGGAGAGCACATTCTTGTATGACCCCCCCAGTCTAGCAAAGAAATCTACCAATGGCTTGATAAAATGTTATAGAACAAATACAAGGTCACTTGATGAGTTCCTCATCTTTGTATTATTAATTTGGACAGCATTGATGAAATCCTGCATATTCCTACATAATATTGATCTTAGCAAAACCATTCTAGCCCCAGGTTTTGACTCCTGGGATTAGTCCTGTCCTTTTTGTGCAGCTTTAAATCTTGATCTAGTACAAGGTAATTATGCTGTCTGGAGAAAGCCAAGTGAAAACCTAAGTTATCAAATCAACGTATGCCCATATGCATACCTTGGGGTATTAAGTTATTTAAATTCAAACATTTATAGTTTATCCGTTTAAAATGCTTGTCATTAATAGCTTAATAACCATGCTCACGATACTCTGAGATCATCCTTTCCAGGATGATCTGTGAGTATTATTAGCTATGATCTCAATATGCGTTAATCAACGTATGCTTATTTTAATTTGAAGCATTTTTTTCTTAAAGATGTTTGAAAAAAACGTGAACTTTCACGGACTAACTATTTCTCCACATGCACCAGACCATCTTAAAGCTGCTGAACTATTGTTCAATCTTTAATACACTATACTAGAATTTTTACTACCTCTGTGGATAACTGTAAAGGTTTTTGTGACAGAACTGCTTTACTGTTACATAGAGCTTTATACCAACTAAGATGGTTATGACATGATTGTTCGGCCACAAAGAATGACTTGAAATTCATGCTTGAATAAAAAAATATAACTCTATCTATCATCTATCGATCTATCATCTATATATATATATATATATATATTTGCCACTTTACTTGATCACCTCAACCGCAATAAAACGAGGATGTTTTTAAACTTTTTCAGTGGTAAAACAAATCCTCTGATTTTGTATGAAATGTATTACTTTAAAAGGAGTATCAGTGTAGATATATATATATATATATATACACACACACACATATATATATATATACATATATGTATATATATATATGTGTGCCATTGTGCAATACAAGCGGCATATAGAATCAGTCTGGGTTAGGTTTGCTCTCCATCACAGTCCTTATATAAACACTCATGGGATAGACTTCGGACTATTTCAAAGCCAAGGAACTAGTTAGGTTTGTGGTTTACAGGCCAATAAGACAGATGAGCAAAGCAGTTCTTATCGGCGCTCAAATTGTATATTTCTTTTTTTTTATTTGTTTTTATTAACTCCAATACAGAGAATATAACCACTACAGCCCATCCGTCATCTCTATATGAACAGAATCGCAGCTGTGCATGTGTGAAAGCACATTATTAAAACATGTGATTGCACCAAAACAGTTATAGATAAACCAATGAAACTAAAAGATTGCTTTTCCCTTCTCTAATATACTAAGTAAAATGATCAAATGCTTAGAATGCCTAAAGTGATGGACTGATTTTAATATCAGATTTGTGTTGTCAGTGGTATTTAACTCAATTATTGGTAGACTTCCCTCTATACCATATGAGTGTGATGCCTTGTCACATATTTTTCAACATTTGCCATCTTCAGCAAACCAAGGAACAAGTCATCCACACAGCATTATGACTAAATAAATATCTGTATCCACCATAGTAGGATTTCAAGATTGTAAGCTTGCGAGCAGGGCTCTCGCCACCTAATGTATCGGTTTGTCTTAGTCTGTCAATCCTCGTCTTGTCATACCCCTTCAATATATGTATTGTATTAAGCACTGCGTAAATTGTTGGCGCTATATAAATAAAAGATAATAATAATAAAAATATTTTTTATTCATCAGTGGTACAAAACCTACTTAGAATTTGACAGCAGATGAAAACCATTCAGCCCATCTAGTGTGTCCATTTTTCCTGATGCAAAGACTCAATCCTTAATCAGTCCTTGCTCTCATCTTAGATTCAGAATAGCCATATGCCTATCCCATCCATGTTTATATTCCCTCACTGTATAAGTCTCTGCCTCTTCTGCTGTGAGGCCGTTCAACTTATCTACAGCCTTCTCAGTAAAGTAAAACTCACTTCACAATGATGTTAAATCTATAGATGGTATGTCAGGTATAGTCTTTTCACTAATCTCTCTAAGAGACAATCTTGTTATGTATGTTGTTATATTTGCAGTAGAATTGTAACGAGTGCGATTAATATTCTTTTACATAAAAAGCCATTTGTACAAACGCCGCCATCACAATACTGCTGTTCCCAAACCTCCACCATTATAGCTTCTTCTAGGAAAAGTTACCAGAAGCTTTCTCACTCCACAGCAGAAATGCCCTACAGCTATCAAGGAAACCCTCATTATGAGAGCAGACGCCAATAAAAGCAGAACATGGCAATGTATGGGTTAATTGGGAAAAAAACCTATTTCCATGTAATAAAAATGAATTCACGTTCACAATATTCACAAAACACAATTACAATATAACAATCCCGAAGCAAGCATGTTCTGTTTGTTATTAAAATGTGAATTCAGACAATAATTGGTGGCCAACCCTGGACTAAGAAGAAATGTTAAGTAACAGGAAGGACTGAAAAAGGCATTAAAATTAGGTATATAAGGAAGGCCTTCAACTTTATTTAGTGTGACCAATTATCAAAAGCTCAAACAGATTCCGCATAAATAAATGCTCTACATTCAAGTAACATACATAAAGGAGACTCCAATTTATGTGTTGAATTATGTCTTAAAATTCCAGAAGATGAGCAGGTGTCATGCCTTTTGGGCATAAACGCTAAGTGCCGCTACATTAGTAACAAGCAAGCACTTTTGATCATTAGTCCAGAAAACCGTCTTTTCTGAATAACACCATCATATAAAGTTTTACATCCTACCTGCTGTTGTCAGGGGATTTCATTTTTTTTAAATCATGGTATATCCTGATGTAGATTTGGAAACTGTACCAAAAGAAATACTTTACTATATACTACTACTACCTTGATTTGGCTTATAATTTAACAAAAGGTTAGGAAGTATTTATCTGACCTAACAGGAGGACAAAGGAACCATTAACCAATTATCGTGTGCTTCTAAGCTGGTAGTATTAACCCCTATGTTAGACAGGCCTGCAACATAGCAGAGTACTGAAATATTAAATGTAGCATATAAATTAATTATTACGCTACAGCGGGGTATAATATCTGGGAAAAATATGTAAGATCCTGCTGCAGTATTATATAATGTGCTCATATATATGCAATTGATATATATATATATATATATATATATATATATATTGTATAAATAGTTAATAAATACCTAAGGGGTGTGATAAAACATACAGAATACATATAACATACTCCTTGCGTCTAAGTATTAAAGTGAAATATTGTGAGCATAGTCCTTATGCATTCTGTATTCAATTTAATGTTAGATGCACAAGAAAATAGGGAAATCATATTAATGTAGCACAGTAAAAAAGCCAGAGGCATATTACATTACCGTACTGAGAATTTTGCATACAATATGCAGAACATGAAAGTACCTGAAGTCCTGAACTGCATTCCATACAATAGAAGTCCAGATGATAAGCTTAAAAGCCTTATAGAAAACAGTAAGATGATTATTGTATTTTTTGCCAAGTTAAAGGGAAATAAAACCTGCCAGATATCCAATTCATTCATCCAATTAAACAGATGCTGTGATTTTTGAACAACATTTATACAGCCGGATCAGAGTACAATTTGATCTGAATCTTAGAGAAAAACTTTATACAATAATCATATGCTGATTTTCCTCCATTCCACCTCTTCAAATCATTAACACGTCGGAATGATTGATTACGGGAAATAAATTGCTCTTCAGATGATTGCAAAAAAAAAAAAAAGTGAAGGAGAACGCAGAAGGGTGCCTTTAGAATTTTAATTCTATTATTTCCCTGCATCTATCCGAAACCAGAATATTTTACCGCACACCTGGATTTTTTTTTCTACTATACAATATACATAATTACACATAAAAAAAAATCCAAGATATCAACTGAAATGAAGCAGAGTTAAGGGTTGATGATCTTACCTGTGTTCTCGTTTTAAAATCGATATCCATCAAAGATCCCACTTAAATTTCCATATTTGTGGCAGGTTGCACCTTTGTCTTGAAATCTAACTCCCCCAGAAAACTTAGATTTTATGCACCTAGCCCAAAAATGACATCTCACCCATCCAGCAGCTACAACAAAAAATGTAACCAAGCAGGTGACCAAAAAAATGGGTTCTTCATTCAAACTCCTGCTTAGGATTTCCAGCTGGTTGTCTGCTTTGTAGAAATTCAGAGTTTCCCCCTAATCCAAAGTGGTCTACAGATGATGTCCCTAGGTAAAGCAGGCAGGTACCTTGTTGTACCCTGGATGTGTGTTCTGTATGTGAGAGCATAGGAGTCCCAAAGATGCTAATTCAGAAAATGTTGTCTGGTCCGCTAGCACTGTAATTTGAAAGAGATGCAGCCTGTGGTACCACAGAGAAATGCATTAGGCTTTGACTTCATTGGCAACCTTAGCTTAAGCAGAATCCTTAGGGACTGGAAAGAAAGCAGGCTGGGATAACCGTACTGTGAAAGGGGCACAGTACCCCCTAGTGGTCGACGTAGTTATAACAGTCACACTAGTGAGTAATGGCTAAGCATAGAAAAGGTATGATCTGCCATACATAATTCAACAGACACAAAGATTTTGAGAGACATCATTACCCATTCTTTTTTTATATATATATAGTGTATTTCATTTAGCATTTCATTTAGCATTGCTAACAGTCGTGTCTGTATGCACACACAAACGCCAGGGAAGCAAACCAAAACACTGCACAAAGAATCAGTCTGTTTTGTTTCTTGTGTGTGTTTATTTTATTTTAACTAATTTGGCAAAAACATATATCCATCAAGGTATAGAAAAAGCACAGTATCAATACAGCAGAGAGCGAGCATGCATTATTATTACAATACTATGTGAGTCTTAAAAAGTCAGGATATCCTGCATTCATTCAGTTAGACCTGAAGTAAGAAATCCAGCGAGTATCGATGGAAAGCTAGCCCTGCATTTTGAAAACCTGCCACAGAAAAAGTAATGCATATGTATAGATGTACCCGGGCCTATAACTAAGCTTTGTGATTTATCCAGACGTTGTGCATGCGGTTTGTATGAAGACGGCAAAAAATCCAAGCTAGTCAATGTGAGTAGCTTATCAGACCAAAGTAAAAACATAAATTCCTAAGTCTGGTTACATCTATAGCGCAAAAAACCTTGTATGTACTTAACTTCAATTCAAACACCACATTAAGGGTATTTATGAACATTATATTACATGTATTTATTTAGGAAATCATAAACAACAATAGAAAACGTATTAAGAACAAATTCTTTGGAATACATATCAAATACAGTTTGATGATTTATTTCATATGTTTTTATATGTATGCAGTATTCTTTACATAAGTATTATGCCATGTATGGGTCCAAGCGTTAGATAGAGTGATCGAGAGATTCAGATGAGCCAATGACGTTAATATTAACTCTATCAAATACTGGGCATATTGCTTACAGCTAAACATGGCCTCAATGCCACTGAGTCAGGAGTCTGTAAGGTCACAATAGCCACATATTCCCAATAGAAATATTAGAGTGGCCGGGGTTAAATACAGCGTGCTGCACAGAATTGTTAAAACACAAGAGGGAATTCATGTCACGATGTGGATAACAGAACTCTTAGACTGCAAAATAACTACATAAATGAGGAAAAAGGACTAGCTACATTTGCTGAACTACATATTATCCTCATTGCAAATGTTTCAATTTAGCTAAAAAAAAATAAATTTCTCACCAACAGCCTCTAATCGGGTAGAAATAACTATTTTATTAGATAAGTGAAGCAAACTGTTTACTTGTCCCTAGATTTCAGTCTCGCCTCCACCTCCAGTGCCAAACATTACTGAGGTAGCAGCACCCGCTATCTGTTTGCATGCTCCAAGGATATTCTCCTTATGGTTAGGATCAGCATAATAACCAACTACACCCTACCCCATACCTCCCAACATTTTAAAATGTGAAAGAGACATTTTTTTTTAAAAAAAAAAATCTTGCGGAACTCACCGATACAAGCAACTGCGCTTTACAATGTGGTGCTTGCATCGCCACTTTGTTTTTTTCATCACAGTCATGCATATTAAAAATAACCAACGCATTGAATTGAATTCCCATGAGGCTCAGCCAGACATACTACTTCCATGATGCTGGCTGAGCGTCATGGGAAGTGCAGCAAACAGTAAAGCTGCAGATGCTAGCTGTGAACTAAAATTCCCATGATTCTCAGCCAGGTGTCCACCATAATGCTGGCTGAGCATCACTGGAAGAGTAGTCCACAGCAGCAGAGATTTTTTTAAATGAAAAAAGGCTAATGTTAGCCTCCCTCCCAGGACCCTTACACACTGTGTTTACACACACCTGCCCATAAACACACATATACTGCCCTTACACACCACACACACACATATACACGTACACTGCCCTTTACACACACACACACATATACACATACACTGCCTTACACAGACATATACATGTACACTGCCCGTAAACAAACAGCATAAACACTGCCCTTACACACACATATACACTGCCCTTACACACACATATATATACACATACACTGCCTTACACACACACACACATATACACTGCCTTACACACACACACACACACACACACACATATACACTGCCCTTACACACCAGCTAGTAAATACCTATACTGCTCTTACACACCGGCCCATACACACACACAAGCTTACAAACACATACATACACATACACTGCTCTTACACACTACTCTTTCTCCACATATCTTACCTCTTCCACCATCCTTCTTCCTTCTGCCTGTACCTTGCTTCCTGTGGTGGGAGCGAGAGGTCTATCACTTCAGATCTGTACTCACCTCAGGTGCAGCTGCAGGGGGCTGGGTAGTGATTAAGGAGCATGACAAGCGCATAGTTGAGTTAGTGCCCCAGGAAGATCGTACCCCTATACCCAAATAATGACTCAGACACTTTACTTGGGTGCAAAATATTTTGTCCACAGCTTTATTAACATATATACAATATTTAGAGGTCATTGTCAACCCAGCCACCCCGGTTAACATTATTAACAGTTTCCATTTTATTAACACTGACAATGACCTCACATAACCAATAAATTAACCATATAATGGCCCCAACACATACCAGGTGCCTCCACATTAACATATTAACATATTAACATATTGACCACAATAGGGATGTACCGAGACACCCCTACCAGACCGTTTAACCAAATTATAACTATGTAGGGGCATACCGAGCCCCCCCTACACCACCTGTTTAACCAAATTACCACTGCAGGGGCATACCGAGACACCCCCACACCACCAATTTAACCACACACCAATGCAGGGGCATACCGAGACACCCCTACACCACCCCAGGTTCTGAGCCACAGGCCAGCTCGAAACCTACACCAATAACTTGAACCAAGTCAAATTATTAACCAAAAACATAACAAAACACCGTATTAGGCAATAATCCCCAACTAACCCCGCCGCTGTGACAAAACGGGGTAGACACCCCCCACAACCCACCATAAAGGGAGGGAGGGTGGGACAACCAGGATTTGGATAAGCAGTTAAGTGACAGTTTACAAAATGGTTGCCACTTATATACCCTATTAATAACCCCACCCATAACAACTCTAAGCCAATTAAATTAAATCCTTCCTTTTTGCACACCACCTAGCTCTGTCAAGGCCCACTCCGCCTAAGCTGCGCTGCTCCATGGGCTTCATGACAAGCGCATAGTTGAGTTTGTGCCCCAGGAAGATCGTACCCCTATACCCAAATAATGACTCAGACACTAAATATTTTGTCCACAGCTTTATTAACATATATACAATATTTAGAGGTCAT
>VKOC01000002.1:20280813-20300555 GCA_009364415.1 Spea multiplicata
TAGGAAACAGAGCTGAAGCAAAGAGCAGAACTGGAATCAGGGAATCAGAATCACAGAACAGAGCATATGGAAATCCAGGAATGGATTACAGCAAAAGGGGAACTAGAGAAAAGCTGCTCCGCAGCCTGAATGGACCCTGACAGAGGGGATCATGCTTTGCTTCAGTATGTCACAGTACATGTTGGCATTCATGGTTCCTTCAATGAACTGTAGCTCCCCAGTCCCGGCAACACTCATGCAGACCTAGACCATGCTTGACTGTAGGCAAGACACACTTGCCTTTCTACTCCTCACCTGGTTGCCGCCACACATGCTTGACACCATCAGAACCAAAAAAGATATCTTGGTCTCACCAGACCACAGGTGATAGTTCCAGTAGTTCATGTCCTTAGTCTGCTTGTCTTCAGCAAACTGTTTGCAGGCTTTCTTGTGCATCATCTTTAGAAGAGGCTTCATTCTGGGATGACAGCCATGCAGACCAAATTGATGCAGTGTGTGGCGTATAGTCTGAGAACTGACAGGCTGACCCCCCACCCCTCTGGATATGACGATGAGCACATGCACTCAACTTCTTTGGTCGACCATGGTGAGGCCTGTTCTGAGAGGAGCCTGTCCTGTGAAACCACTGTATGGTCTTGCCCACCGTGCTGCAGCTCAGTTTCAGGGTCTTGGCAATCTTCTTATAGCCTTGGCCATCTTTATGTAGAGCAATTCTATTTTTCAGATCCACAGAGAGTTCTTTGCCATGAGATGCCATCCAGTGTAAGAGCGATAACACCAAATTTAACACACCTGCTCCCAATTCACACCTGAGACCTTGTAACACTAACCAGCCACATGACACCGGGAGGGGAAATGGCTAATTGAGCCCAATTTGGACATTTCCTGGCAGTGTCCCCTTTTCTGAGTTTGTTCAAATTGCCCAGTAGAGTTCAGTGCTTTCATGCCCCTATGAGAAATCAAAGGCTGAGCACATTAATCAGCCCAAAGGGGCTTTGAAGGTAAGCCTAAAACCTTAGTTGTGGTAGAAGTTGTCACTTTTGGCGATTCAACATGAGCCCTGGAGATCATAAACTCACATAAAAGCGTAATCTTAACTAAAGCTGGGCAAGAAGAATTACCCCCAAAATTTCTCCAAAAATGTGCAGAAAGTAGCACTTCCCAGAGGTTTTATGACAAGGTTACTCTGGTTTCAAGAAATCTTTCAAGATCCAGTGATGTCAGTGGGTGGAAATTGCTTGTACCTTCCTACTTTCAAATTAATCAATGTTTGAAAAGTAACTACAAGTGCAGTTGAAAAAATGTGCTTCACATAGAAAATCCCACAAGTGATTATTTAACTCACCTCTAATCCCAACCATTTAATCGCTAACAAGATAATGGCAAGACTGAATTAAGTGTATCTTTAAACGATAACAAGTCTATATTTCCATGAAGACCAGTATTGGAGTCAATTGGTTAACATATCTGGCGAGCCACTACATTTTTCAGAATCGGCTTTTATTTCAATAATCTCTTGGTCAGCCCATTTAGAAAGTTCTCAGGTATGACTAACACACAACTTTAGAACATGATAACTGAAACTAGGTACATACAAGGTACCATCAATGGTAGAAATGGAAAATTGTGTTTAGACGTATTTATTTGTAGTTATATTGAAATAAATGTTAACTACTGCAAGAAAACCCAATACTGCATGTTCTGGGAAGTAGTTAAAACATTAAACTCTAGATGGCACTAACAGACAGTATATGATCTCATACTCATGTTGGATGCAAGGCATGTTCACTACAATGACAGACAACTGTGGAGATCTCAGCATTGCAGGGTGCAGAAACACATCATATGTAAGGGGTTTGTAATTCACAGGGCTACACAAAGCTATCATCGGTTTGATAGGTAGAGCAGACAGAAAATATACTCTAGTCATAGCAAATCGTCTACCGAAAACTGAGTATCTGAGCAAGCCATACCAATATTAATATGTATGTCTTCACTAGCATAACTTTATTAATATGTATAAGCAGCAACACAATAACAATCAAGAAATTAATTTACAAACATGCCATTCATAATTCTGTGCAAATAACCAAATGTAATGTCAAATAAATCTGTTTTTACAAATTCTTCATTTGATTTCGCAAATGGCTTATATTATTATTTAAAAAGAAAACAATACCTCCTAAGTGTCTGCCTTTTTCAGTCCTCATTTGAGTCACATATCCCTCTGCCTCTCTTTCTTTCCCTGGTATATTCTTATTTTGTAGGAGTTTTCAACCTCAGGGGTGTATGAAACAGCAACAATGGCAACAGTAATGTATATTCATTACACAAACTGTCTGTATAAGTGACTGCTTAAACAAAATATTTTGTTCTTGTGCAAAAATATTTTTAAAATAGACCAGGTTCATGGCTATCCATGTTTGATCATGTTTGATCATGGGGAGAAGAGAGGGCATATGCCTAATAAGATGGCATAGTAAGTAAATTTCTAGCAGGGAGGACAAACGTCCCCTCTTGCCCCTACTGTGGATGCCCATGAGTAGGTTATTATACATATGATTTTTCTACCTTAATAGGCCCCTCTATTAAAAAGACAGTGCTGTGGTCTGTATTATTACATTGAAGAAAGTAAGCATTCAATGCACGTTTTTATGCTTTTTTGATAATGTTTGTAGAAGTTTTACTTTTACTTTTTGTTTAAATGGTATCTGATTTAACCCATATCTGCACACGCCTGCGAGGAAAGGCAGGGGTTGTTAATAGGTTTGAGTTTAATAGGTTTATTAACCAAATCGAAATATATGCATGATAACTAGCAATTAAAGTGGAATGAAAGAGATTATGTTTACTTCCGCAACAATGAAGCATTTCTTTATCAGCATCATTCTTGCCCCCCAAAGTGCTTCCACAAGTACGTATGGCGAAGCCATGGGGACATCCTCTCTCCTTTTCTCCTATCTGGGGAGAGGGTGTACCCTGAGGCTCTTCCCATTTTCGGAAGTGCTCCGGGAGAAGACACTAGGAGAGGTGAGCAAAGAAAGTAGACACTGGGAGAAGCAGATGAAGAACAAGAAGCGTCAAGAGAAGAAGCAGAGCTGCGGGATAGGAGACAGGGACACTGAAGTTTTTAGCTGAGACGGTAGGGAGACATTGAGAGAGTGTGAATGGAAATGATAGAACCTGAGTGACCAGCCACTATGCTTAGTGAGCTGTCATATAGACATACAGACACATTGATCTGTCAAATCTTCAAAAAGAATGTATCTAATGGAAATGAATACAGCTTATGGATCAGGCCTTGTGAGCCTTTGTAGCCTTTACATATATTCTTATTTATTAAATACTGCTACAATCACTTACATCCGCGTTAGGTATCCAGGCACGTTATGCAATCCAGGCATTGTGGCATCTGGCTAGGGGCAGCAAGTCTTCTGCAACATTCTGTTGCAAATAACTTCTGAAGGACTCTCAGTTGCGGGAGCAAGGGTCTTGGGATCTCCTCTGTTTGAGCGAGGAGCTGAGGATGCTTTTTGGACACAGTAGGCTCTTGTACAGCTACAACTTATGACTTGTGAATGGAAGACCTTAGAGGGGCAAGAGTGAGCGCTTACAGGTAAATATACAAGGATTTTTAGGTATACAATCGAGAAAATGATACTGTAACAATTCATTGTTATAAATAAGGTTTGCCTAATTGTTTTCTTGAGAGTAAAAAAAAAAGTCACTTTAAGCTTATAGTCAGTTTTCTCCCTACATGACGCAAGTATGTACGTATACCTGGAACTTTCAGAGTTGGCGATGCAGAACTCTCAACCTTCCAACATTAGAATGTCTCCTGTCTTCTCTTCTTTAAACAATACACGTATATGAGTAATAGCAAATCACTCTCCTTAAGTACTAAGCATAATTCATTTTTTAGCATTTTAAGGGACTTCAGGTGAGTTATAAATTCATTCTTTTTTATTGCCAGTAGCAAAGTAATGGCATGCAAAGCAATGCATTGTGATTACGTCTGGCAGCAAATGTGCTCTATTATTCATATGTACTGACCTCTTATGCCAGCAGCTCATTAACTGTGTTGCACAAATCCAATAATGTAGAACAATACTCAGACAGCTAATGCATAACAACCATAATACAGTGCTAATCACAGATTATTCTATGCACCCATCACATGTATCAGTTGAGGGTGTGAGGGTGATATGAGCTTCATAGTGGTTGAATTTTACAAATATTTACACTTCAGCCTCCCTGGTTGCTCTTACAGGGCCAGCAACCCCTTTCAATAGAACCACGACCAGTATACTGTAGGTGAGCACTGTGGTAATATAGCAGTGCTTTTGAAATTACAATAAAATGTGACCAGAGATCTTGCTACCACATAATTAGTAGACTTGGGCACCGGCCAACTCTTCGTGCTCGTCTTAGTGGGGGAAAACATTTCATATTCCACGAATATTCACCCGTTCCTCTGTTTGGTTCGGGTGAATATTCTTGTACATTCTTCGTGTTCGTGTTTTTCCTTCCTGTAATTTGTTTTTTTAGAAGGGTTTACGGCAGTAACGGTACGCAGCAGCTTTGGCGCCAGGATTTTAAAGGTCCGTATAAGCAACTGTATTGGACACTGGCAGGGGCCTCCTCTGCCATCAACCAATGAAGGGCAGCTGCCATTGGGAGGAGGAGTAGCATTACGGAAGTGGATCAGAGGACTAAGACGGCGTCTCTTTGTGGTAGCGCTGCTACGAAGTTTGAAGCCTGGACTCTGTAACATGCGAGACGGAGGACAACAAGTTTGCCTTTCTTTTATACATCAAAATTATCGTTTTTACCTACTCCCCTCCGCTGCATACCTTCTTTATCTACAAGTACCAGTGTGGGATAAAGAAACTCCTAAGGAGACCATTACACTCTATGTATGGGCATATTTATGCCTTTTAAATTGTAAGGGTCTGATCTGCTTAATAGCGTTTTTTTAAGACCTACTTTGATATACTACACCATAATTTTTTCTTTCTTTTTTTCTCTTCCTTTTATATATGAACCTTTTGGATACTGTGTGTGGGAACGCTCGCTGGAAGGGTATCTTTGTACATATTATTTTTGTGTTGCACATATAATTTACTCACTTATTAATTGGGTGCGCACTTACTTGATATACATGATGGATGAATCTCTAGATAATTTCCTTTACTGTCTGATCCATCAAAATGCACGATGAACCCCGTGAGAAGAATTGTTTAATAACTAGGGTTTACCTACAACTGTAGGTGGTATTCAGAGGATTAGCCACTGCGCCCTTGCAGGACCGTTAGTAAATTGTTGTTCATCTTCCCCTCTCTTAAGGCAGGAAAAAAAATACCAATTCCCAAAGCTTTCAGGCAGCTGAGCAGACTAAACTATAGCTTTTTTAAAGGAATCCTCTCCAATAACAATACAAGAGTTATTTAACCAATTCATGACCAGGAGTTTTACCAGAGCTTTTTTGCCATTTTTAACACACCTTTGCTTAACCATGATTCCCCTTTACCATGTTTAGTACAAAACAAATTATATATTGTTTTTTTCAATCACAGATTCAACTAGGTGCCATTGATAGAAAATAATAATAATAATGTATGTTCAACAACATTCCCTGGGTAGAATAATACCCCACATGCATAGGTTTTAAAAAATTTTAGGGAGCAAAATGTTCTTTTTTTTTACTTTGAACTTTGGGGTTATATTGTATAGTTATAGTGTGAGTTGCACAAGGTGTTTGGTGTTCAAATATGTCCCAGTTAGGACATAGCCGCAAAAAAAAACAGTTGTCAATACGAAAAGAAAAAAAATGCGCACCTCCCAAATGTGGCCTTTTCACCCCCAACCATGATGGAGAACCGTACTCCGACTGAGTAGCTTCGCCTCTAGAGATCTTTATTGGCGCAGAAAGCTCAATTGCTCAAAGGATTAACCAAGCACTAGTCAAGACTTAGTGTAGGGTACAAACAGAATTCTGTTTATTGAGCACAGCACACATATTTATACATAAAACATAATAGGATTAGGGTTATAATCTCATCAACCACCAGTTATAATCTGATCAACCACCACCGGCGTCACCATACAGTTCTATGACCACCCGAAATAAAGTGACTATTTCGGAGTGATCCTGAGGGAGCACCATCAATCCTGCTGAAGAGCTCGAGGTCTAAGGATGTTATGGTCCAAAAAGCATCATGATCCGACATTAGGACCCTGAGCAACAGCGTCAGAGAATATTCCACCCGGCAGCCGGGCCAGAGTCACGTAGTCGTTGTTGGGTAAACCCCGGTCCTAAAGATTAGTAATAAAACCAGAATTCTCAAACAAGCTCCCTCTCCATAATCACCACCGAGTGTTTCTCACCATGGGCTTAATGTAACCTAAAAAGTGCAAAGTGGTAGGGCAAAGGGTGTTCATAGTGACGTAGTTCCAATTGTCGTCAGTCATACCCACTGGAGAGTGATACTGCCTGCACCCCCCGGTACTCTTGCTGCTAATGGGGAGATGTTATGGTTGCCCTGTCTTCTTTCTGGCTATTGGACCATGCAGCTCATTTTTCTTCAAATATCATCGTATTGTGCTCCTTGAAACAACCACACCATTTTTTTCCAAAGCATCCTGTATTTCTCCTGAGGTTACAGGTGGGTTGTTCTTTATATCCCAAACAACTCTTCTAGCAGTTGTGGCTAAAATCTTTCTTGCGCTACCTGACCTTGGCTTGGTATCAAAAGATCCCTGATACCATGCAACGGTATGTAAACTTTTGATCAAGGACATTTGTGTGATATCTGTTTATCACAATTGTGTGATATCATTATCATTTAAAAATGAGCCAAACAGCTATGTGATCTTCTGCCAAACAGGTAGGGAAATTTGATATAACAAAAAATACATTTTTCTTGTGTCTAACACTTTTCTTGAATTACTGGTGGAAAAATGTGGCTCATTTTACTCATATGCTTTAGGGGCCACCACAACAGTAAAATCTACATGAATTCCATATTTACATTACACATTTTAATTTTCAGTCAGACGCTATAAGTGTGATGAGAGCCTGAGTGACATCACAGGAGGTGGGGCCGGGAGAAAGACAGTGCTCTGACGACAGGGCTCAAGCAAGATGCAGGGGATGTCTGCCCTCCAGTTAAGCTCTGCAATAAACAAGTGTTGAAAGCAGCCCAATGTTGTATTCATTACATGACAATAGGGTTATCATCCTATTATGTGTATCTGTTAAATATGCCATTCAGTATAAATACAGTACACTGGTTAAAGTTATTGTGACAAGCAAACCTTTGGGAACAAGAAACTACTACATCTGCCAGCTATATCTTTCAACATCTCATAGAGGGCAACCCCAATTCATGCCACAGGATGTAGCCCTGCATGGCTGATGTTGGGGCGACAGATTCGTACCATGTTGCATTCTGTGCGTGTACTCCAGCCTCCCTACCACATCCTTTCAGAGGATGTTCGGAGGAAGGATGAGGAGGCGAAGCGGAGCTACAGATTCTTTTATGACAGAATGCTTGGGAAACATTACAGGAATTTTATTGCCAAATAATAACATTAATAATGCTATTTAATAACAGCCCAATAGAAACTTTAATTAAAGGAAAGTTTATATGTGCTTGAAGCATCTAAAAGCTGTCTATAAAGATACATGGAAGGGCCTCATTATTCTTCCTCAAAGTGATATGAATACCCCCCTAATCACACCCACTTTCTACTCCACCTCTTTGGGTCCCTCCACCATGTAATATGTGACTCACTTTCCACAGTGCCAGTTTTGCCCTCAAACAGTTCACCAGTGCCATATCTGCCCCCAAACAGCTTGTTAGTGCCATTTTGGGCTCAAACATGTTGTAAGTGATATATTTGCACCCCAAACAGCATTACACTGAATGTGGCAGTGACATCCGCTGAGCAAGAGAGGTGAAGCAGTAGCTAGCTCTTTTTTGCGCCCAAGGCAAGAAGAGAAAATTGTGCCCTCTCCACTATATCTTTACTGAGGTTATTTTGGGGACAGTAGATAAATATCAAGACAAATCATAATATTGGAATGGCAGAGAATTAAAAAAAATAATAGTAAAACAAATTTTCCCAAACCCAGTGATGTATTCACATTTTGACAGTGATTGTGGTACAGCATAACTCCCATCCATATATGCTAAGCCTGACAGTTGTATACCACAATTTCCATCACCACAAACACAACAGTATAACTACTATCAATATATAGTGATCCAGATACTCTTATTGTTATAGCAAGATAGACACATACATTGTGCAAATAGTTTCTTCTTTTTGAAACATATGTTTCTCCCATTGCTACCCTTCACATACCAACAGTAAATAAAGTCTCACGTATATAACTTATGTAACACGTACGTACATACGTGTTACACGTATGGATGTGTTCCTTTCCTGCATTAAGGTTATTTTTGTCACCATCCATATTGTCACAGACCGGGTGAACAGGTCTGATAGGAGCCCAGGTGCAGGGGATACAAGGGGCTCCATCTGTAACCCACGAAGCATGATGGTTTGGGGTTGTTTCAGACAGGCGCAGGAAATAAACCACAGACAGAATATGTGGTTAATATCTGTATTGCAGATGATGGTACAACAACATATATATATATATTATATATATATATATATATAAATTCTCTTGGCTGGGGCGCACGGATTGTAGCCCTCTGAATGGGGCGCACACGGCTTGGGAGTCCGCATCCAGGGCACTCGGCTTAGGAGGCCCTTTTGCGGGGCGCTCGGGTTGGGAGCCCGCTTGCGGGGCGCTAGCCGCAACTCAAGAACAGATCAGGTACAGGATCAAAACAGGTAGTCCAGAAACATTAATGTCAAGGCCCAGACTGAAGGGCTGGGTAGGTTTATAAAGGCTGTGTAATCCAGGAAATAAGGTGCACCTGGACATGTCAATCAGGTCTGAGTGCTGCACACTGGCAAGGGCTGCCAGTAGTGGTTGGCAATGAAAATGAGCAGCTCAGAGTATAAAACAATTCCAGACAGCGAAGGGTGGAAAGTTACATGTATGCCCCATGCAAACATGCCTATCTATTTTTGGTTAATACCCCTTGTCCATTTTTTCTGGTTACCTCAACCGTATGTATTTTTGTAAAATATCGTACGTATGCTAAATCACACTTGAGTAAATGTATACTGCTATGGGCTTATGCTTCATGTGTTAGAAAGCTAGACAACTTCTCTGCTCTAGCCCTTTTCAATTAGTTACTCTCCACTTTGCATCATATCTCTCAAATTTTATATTTATCTTCTTTGAGGTAATTTTTTATATACATGTTTATCTCTTATCGGCCATTATTTGTTTTTATACAGTATATTTTAACACTGTCTTGTATATTTATTATTGTATTAAATTGCCCTTTTATTGTATCTACTTTATTCCACTCTATTGTATTTTACTATAGCAATATCAGCTTATTTGCCTTTTAAGTGCTTTCACTAATAGTACTCAATTTCTGCATTTCTCCTGAGAGTAGTAGAAACAACTCTATCTTGTGATCATAGCTTTTTTTATGCCTTTTTCTTTCTCTCTCTAATTTTTTCCATATTGGCGAATGTCTATCCCACATCCATCACAGACGGTGGTAGGGCATATCTGCTTTCACTATATACTGTGCCAGACATTGATGGTGATACAATCTAACTCCCATCACTATATATTGAGCCAGACACTGACAATGGTACACCATAACTCCCAATATCAAATCAGTATATTAATATTTTTAAATATATGTTCTGGGCCATCGGTTCAAGCTTCTTAGTTTTTATACCAAGTAGCTGTAGGTAGACATGTGTCTAGTAATTATAAAATTATTATGTCTGATTATTATGTCTGATGTAACCTGTACCCCGGCAGCGGGGTGTCCTGTCTTGTAACCCCCGGCAGCGGGGTGTCATGTCTTGTAACCCCCGGCAGCGGGGTGTTCTGTCTTGTTCCCTGTTGTGCCCTGTATTACGTATGTCTTGTCTGGTTATGTTTCTTGCTTGGTCTCTCTGTTCTTTGCTCTGTCCCCCTTGCTTGTTATGTTTCTGCAATATCCTTTGCTTAGCTTCCATACTCCCAGCCTGCAGCATCCTGCACGTGATTCTAGTGATATGTTTCATGCCTGCTCCAGGGTGCCTGCAGGATATCACTTTGTTTCATTTTGGACTACATCTGCTGCTATGTCAGGGTGCTGGTGTGTGGCTGCACAACCCTAGGTGCTCAACACCTGGGTGAGTGTGGTCTTGCTCAGCACCCAAGTTTCATCCAAACCACTTGCCCAGCACCCACATTGTACACATAGGACTTGACCAGCACCCAGATTGCATACACAGGACATGCCAACAACCAGGATGCGCTCAGTGGACTTGCCCCAGCACCCAGACTGCCATTAAGGGTATTTGCCCTGGGTTGCCCTCAGAGGACTTGCCCTAGCAACCTCTCCTTTTCTCACTATCTGCCTCCCTCCCATTTGTCACTATCTATCCTCCTCACTATCCCCCTTCCAATTCACTTAGCTTGCTGGAGTCCTGTGTTGGGAGCCCAAGGCCTCTGTTTCACTGCTCCATCACGCTACGTGCGGCTTCACTGCTGAGCACCTGTATACGACTTTATATTCCACATCAGCACTGCGACAAGACGGAGGTTGCGCTTGCGCTCCCACCACCGCAGTCGGGGAAATAAGGAGGCGAGTGGTGGCCGGAAGTGGAACACTAGTACGCTAATATTAACTTGCCAGGTGGGCAAAGCTGTAGTAAAACATGGGATCGTTTGAGAGTGTGGGAAATGGGTGCACTGCAAAGTACAGGTTGAATTGTAAGGTGTTATGATTTCACAACAATTCTGATATGAACCAATATATACACACTAAAGTGCAGCTTTGGACAACTTGTGCCCAGTGGGAACAGCCGGTGTACGTCTGTGTGGGGAGCGTAGACAACCTCCGCTGCTGCTCGTCACATCAGCCGGAGCTTCTATGCCGGTGCTCTTTTTTTCTTTGATTCCTTTTGCAGCTTGTGAGAAGAGGAAGAAACATGGTGACAGACCCTGCAGGGGATATCCTGTCCTCCAATGACCCTCCAGGTGATGTCAGCAGTGACGCGACCCGGAAGGGAATGCCTGATCGCCCGACGCTCGTGCCAGCAGCTGTTACAGCAGATCCCTGCCTCTGCAAGAAGGTCAGCACGTATCGGTATGTCCATAATGGTTTCTTCAGATGCGTTTTATGGATGTACGGGTACGTCCATAGGGAACTGAAGGGGTTAATTCTGTATTACAAATGTTCAAGACATTCTAAATATAAAAACAAAAATTCTTAACTGACTTCTGTGTGACTACACACACACACACTAACATACTGCCACACACAAAAATACTTATAACAGGTGGTAATAAAAATGTAGGGCCTGATTATAACCCTCCTCATTCTGGAACCCCCTACTTAATGGGACAAATAAAAAACATAAGGCCTGGTTGGGTCGGTGGGTTAGAGCAGCTTTGTAAGAGCAAGTAAGCAAAGGGGAGAGTAGAATATCAAATAATGTTAGCTGAGACCCTGGTATCACCTTCCACATGATAAACAGGACACCTAGGGAGCAATTTTACTGACTGACAAAACACCAACTATATGATAAAATAATGTATACTAAAAGCCGTGATTGTGACAGCACAGCTGAAAAACAAAAGAATTAGTGTGCTGCTCTTTTTTATCTGGTTTATGACATAGTGTTCATAGAGCATTCATCGAAAACTCAATATTTGATATGTTGCAGCAAAATGTGCAATGAAACTATTATTTTTCATCAAATGTGATTTTGGTTTAAAGCTGCAGTTAATTCATACTACATGCCTCCTAAAGCTCAGAATTTTATAACACAATCATAAATCAGTCTACACTTAGGGCCTCACCCAATCCTTATTTCTTTAATTATTCATTATAATCATTATTGAAGTGCAAAAGAATCTTAATGGGATCTTATCTGCTCCTTTTTTGAGCTACATTTATATTATGGCAGCCTGTTAATATGCATCTCAATCCAAAGGATATGATGACTTTTTTATGCATTCATCTGACAAGACTCAGTCAGGCTCATTGTTTCTGATAGATTTTCCAAAGTGTTATTAATGTAATTTAAAGTTTGTGAACAAAATTAAATTATTGAGCACTTTTTTTCATATGAAGCTGAAGGAATATGCAAACATCTATAAATCAAACAACCTCATTAAATAAGACGTAGCCCTGACAGCCTTGGATAATTTTAATTGGCTTGAGCTGAGGCAATCAGATCATGGTCCTTAGTAATGTTGAGTGGCATCACCTCTAAATATGTAGACCAGGTGGAAAGGTCGTTCTCATAAACATATTGCCACTTGAATGTAATTACCAAGCAAGCATATTTTGTTTTTTTACAGTAATGAAAAAATAGAAGTGAATATGTTAAAGCCACAAAGCATGTTTTATGTCATTCTGTGTGAAAGTTGCATTGGAAGGTAGTATGTGGAAGGTTTTTCATTTTGTTGTTCTGAAAGTCTATATTATGTTTGGTATTAGAGATTGTTCAGTAGAAACACACATATATCATTTGAAATATATGAAGTAGAGGCTAGCCTAAAGTCATAGTCTTTTGAAAATAACAAAATGCTTTATTAAATAGTTTGGAACCACCATCACAGTGCATCACAGTGGTAAATAGTGCATTTGTTGGCTTAATTTGTTTGGTTTTTTTTTCTGAGTGTTAGCATACATAGGTATGTGACTTCAGGCAAATCTCCTCAGTCACGTTAACTCTACTGAGTGCTTAAGGTCTTTCTCATCTCCTGCTGTCCCTTAGATTCAGGGGTCGGTAAGGTGTCTGTACACTGCCAACGGGTCTGATACCACAATTTGTCACTTTGATTTACTTCATAGGGGGAAAGAACTGTTAGGGAGAGACGGGATAAAAGGTGATGGAGGTAAACGAAAGAGATAGGAAAAAAAAAAGATATGGTGGGGAAAGGGAATAATAGTGATTAAAGCGAGGAAGCGGGGGGGGGAGAAACAGAGTGGGTGTGTTTTGAAATTATTTACATGTGAGGACAAGTGTATATGTAAGGGTGTGTACTAGGATGTTTAGGTAAAGGCAAGTGTGAATGTGTTTGTATGGGTAGGCATGTGAAAGGACAAGTACATATACACAGATCAGCCATAACATTATGACCAACTGCTTAATATTATGACCAACTGCTTAATATTGCTTATAATTTTAAGGCAAGACAGGAGGCTTCCTATTTTGCATATCTTCCTTTACTACCCACCAACAGCAGCAAAGAAAGAGTTAACGAAATCAAAGAAAACAACCAATAAAACTGCAAACAGAGGGTATATAAATCCTAGTCAGTCCCTCCTCTTCCTCTTTCTTTGCTGCTCACCGTTAGTGCAGGTCAGATTCTCTCTATACTGTGACACTTGTTTGATTTATTCATTGCCTTATTGATTATTTTTATCAATTATTGATTTATTTTAATTGCGTATATATATATATATATGTTGTATCTGCTTTAGCTCTTGTCTTCTGCCTCTTTTATCTTGGGGGGATTCTTTCTCTGGCCCCGGACCCTTCTGGCCGTCAGCACCCCCCCCCCAGCCCCCGCTACCGCCGCCGCCTGCGGTGGCGGCAGCGCCTAACCTGCGTGTTACTTTTCTTTTTCTTGCCTGCCGTTTGCTTCTCGCCGGCAGGGCAGTCTTTCTCTGCTTCTTCCCGGTTTGCGGGAACTTTTCTCCCCGCTTCGCGGGAACTTTTTCTCTCTTTCTAGCCGGCGCGAGGCGGCCATTTGGCGGGCTGACGAGCTCTCGCATCGCGAGATTTCGTCGCCATCTTGCTGCTCTCTTCGTTTTTTCCCTCGCGGCGGCCATCTTTGTGTCCCTTTTTCTTGTGCTTTTGCATCTGTTCACGGCGGCCATTTTTGTTGAGGCGCCGGTTTTTCGTTTTTTATGCATTTTCTTTCTATTTACATCTCTGTTTTTCGATTTTTTTCTCTAGGTTGTTCTGACAGGCTGAGTCCCTGTTTTCCTCAAGTGGGCCTTCAATTATATGCCTCTTTAAACTCTGGGAACCTTTTCTTACTATTGGTTTCTGACAGGTTGAGCCCCTGTCCCGGTTACTGAGCTGAGCCCTCACTGATTGTATTTAAAAAAAAAAAAAACACAGGCTGAGTCCCTGTTTATTCCCGCGGATCCTGTACTTATAAGCTATTATACAGGCTGAGTCCCTGTTGTTATCCGCTGATCCTCAGTATCCCTTATCTATTAGCATGTCCCAGGATAGCGCCCCCGGCCAGGATGCCTTTATGGCTTGGCTGGAATCAAAATTTTCCTCCTCGGTAGAAACCCTTATTTCCAAGGTATCGGCCTCCTTGCCCTAGCCGGCCCTACCCGTACCTCCAGCCTCTGTGGCCCCTACTCCTGTTCCCTCCGATTCTGATTCGGTCAAATCCGGAGAGGATACTCGCAGTCCCAAAAGACCCTGGAAAGGCAATAGCGCCTCTGCGGGTAAGGGCAAGGCTCCTGCCAAACGTCCTAAATACTCTGTTGCTTCGCAACTCTCGGGGCTCTGCCCCACTGGACACGAGGGCTCTCACCCACTCCCCCTCTCCGTTATTGATGAATGGCAGGCAGAGGGTTCAGATAATTCAGAGGCATCGATTAACCTGGCCTCGTCCAGGACATTAGACTCACGTTACATCCGTGAGTGTTTAGTGGATGAGCCCCACCATTCTGAAACCCATCTAGCTGGGGGCCCCTCCGTTACCCCCCATTCTGCCTCTGCCTCTACTGACCTACCGGTCTTAGACCCGTCAGGGGCTTCGCTATTCGATCCCACTACCATGCGGCACCCTAGAGCCACTGAATGGGCTCCCCCTGAACACATTGGTTTATATTTACATAAATGGCTGCGTAAGCCTTTGCCTAAAGAGGTGCGTAATAAGTTACGGGCCGAATGCCCTCGCCCTCGTATCCCTGATAAGGTGGCACTCACCCCCGAATTTGATCCCAACGTCCTTTCCTTGTTGTCCGCTACTCGGCGTGACCCCAGGAAGGGCCTGGAGCAAAGCCTTAAGTCTGCCCAGGATAAGCTCCTGGACCTGGTGGGCCCTGTAACTCAGATTCTGTCCCTGGCAGACAGGGCTTTCCTTCATGCGGCTCCCCTAGACCCCAAACTTATCCGGGACTGGGCTCTCCGGACTGTTTGTCTCCTAGGCAACGCCAATGTTGCTATAGCCACGGAACGACGCAAGGCGGCCCTCCTTCGCATGGACCCTCGCCTGGCTGCACTTGGCTCCAAAGACCTGGGCGCGGCCGCAAACGGCCTTCTTTTTGGAGACTCTTTCGTGAAGGAGCTCAACCGATATGTCTCCCTTCTGACTTCCTGGAACAAGGCCAAGCTCTCCATGCGGAAAGTGTTCCAAGCTGGCCCTCGTTTTTCCGCCAGGGCTGGTCGACCGCGGGGCCGGGTCGCCAGCCGTGCTGCTTTCCAAGGTTCCAGACATTTCCAGCAACCTCAGGTGGCTTACCGAGGTGCCTTCCACCAGCGATCGTTCCCGCCGAGAGGACACAGCAGGGGTAGAGGTTCCACCGGTTTTCCCAGAGGACGCTCCGGCTTCGGTAAGTCCTGTCGTTTCCTGCCTTTCTTTCCCTCCACAGGTTGCTGGCAGGATCTCCAGTTTTTTCCACAACTGGGTGCGAATTACGTCGGATCCTTGGGTCCTCCAAACGGTTCGTGGCTATCGGATCGATTTCGTCTCCCCTCCTCACCAGGTACGGAGGCCTCTTCCTATGTTCCGTTCAAGGTCCGATCGCCAGTTTATAGAGGCCGAGCTCTTAGCCCTTCGGGACAAGGGAGCTATCCAACTAGCTCGGGGTCCCGTCACTTTCCTCAGTTCCATCTTTCTGGTCCGCAAACGTTCCGGGGAATTTCGCCCCGTGATCAACCTTCGGTCCCTCAACGCATTTGTGGTCTACCGCCATTTCAAGATGGAGGGTATCCATCTTCTGCGGGACCTTATGTCCGAGGGGGACTGGTTTACTCGTTTGGATCTCAAGGACGCTTACCTTGCCGTCCCGATTCACCCAGACCACAGACAGTTCCTCCAGTTTCGTTGGGGCAGTCAAATCTGGCAGTTCCGCTCTCTCCCGTTCAGCCTCAGCTCCGCCCCTTGGTGCTTTACAAAGCTCCTCAAGCCGGTCATGGCTTTCTTCCGATCTCGGGGGATCAGGTGTATCGTGTATCTCGACGATATTCTTCTTTTTTCCAGGTGTCGGGATCTCCTCCAGGGCCAGACGGACTTTGTGGTGCAGACGCTACATCAACTCGGCTTCGTCGTCAACATGCTAAAGTCGGAGTTAACGCCCCGGCAACGTATCCAATTCTTGGGTTTCGAAATCGACTCCAAGGCAGCCATGTTGCGGCTCCCGATGTCCAAGGTGGTGGCCATTCGGAAGGAGATTCGTTCTCTTCTTCGGAAGGATGTCTGCTCGCTCCGTCTGCTGGCTCGCGTGGTGGGGCTCCTAGCGGCGTCCATCCAGGCTATTTTTCCGGGTCCATTACACTACCGGGCTCTCCAGCGTCTCAAGGCTCAACACCTGCAGTCGCTCCCTTCTTACGATTAACCCGTTCTCCTCACGCAGGAGGTTCGTCAGGAGTTGGGTTGGTGGCTTCGCCATATGGAGGCCTGGAACGGCCGGGCCATCTTCGGCAGCCAACCGGACTTCGTCCTCGAGTCCGACGCCAGTCTGCTGGGCTGGGGCGCAGCCTCCCTCACCGAAGCGACGGGGGGTCGATGGTCACCGGAGGAACGCTCCCTGCACATCAATTGTCTGGAGCTGATTGCGGGCTCATTCGCCATCCGGAGTCTGGCAAAGGATCAGTCGGATTGTTGTCTTCTCCTCCGAATGGACAATGTTTCGGCGGTAAGATACATCAACAGGCTGGGAGGCACTCGGTCCAAACTTCTTACAGAATTGACAAAGGACATCTTCCACTTTTGTCTTGCTCGCAACATCACGTTACAGGCAGAGTACCTCCCCGGTCCGGATAACCAGCTAGCGGACTGGTTCTCGAGACATTGGAGGGACGCAAGCGACTGGCAGCTTCACCCGCAGGTCTTTCGGGACATTCTTCGCCTCAGAGGCCCTCTTCATCTGGACCTCTTTGCGTCTCGGACGAACCGTCAGCTGTCGAATTTCTTCAGTTGGCTTCCGGACCCAGAGGCCCTGGCGACGGACGCTTTCACCCAGACGTGGCCAGTGTCCGGCGCCTATGCTTTTCCCCCCTTCGCGCTCATCCCCAGGGTGATTCATTACCTTCGGCGCTCCGGGGGTTCTCTGGTCCTAATGACCTCGTTGTGGCACGCACAGCCCTGGTTCCCTGCGCTGCTAGAGATGTCGTTCATGGATCCGTTGGCTCTTCCTTCCTTCCCGTCTCTCCTGTTAGGCCCAACGGGCCAGGTCCATCCACTCCTCCTGGACGGTCGACTCTCTCTGGTTCTCTGGACGATCTCAGGGAACCCTGTTCCGTCGCGGATTTATCGGAGGTCGCTCAATCCCTGCTCAGAGAGTCTTGGGCTCCAGGCACCCGGAAGTCTTACCGGTCTGCTTGGGGAAGATGGGCTTCTTGGTGTTTGGGACAACAAATGGATCCCCATTCGGCCTCTCTAACCTGTGTGCTTAATTTTTTGGCTGGTCTGTTCCGCGAGGGCAAGTCCTATAGAACTATCAACCTCTTCCGTTCGGCTATTTCGGTGGGTCATGTGGGCTTCTCGGGTGAGCCCGTGGGTAAGGCCCCTCTTATCTGTCGTTTACTTCGGGGTATTCGTTTATCCAGGCCTCCGGCCCCACGCTATGATTCCCTGTGGGATGTGGCTGTGGTTCTGGATTTCCTGCAGTCCTGGCCGGATAACGATTCTCTTTCTTTGCGTCAATTATCCTCCAAGCTTACCCTGCTTCTTTGTCTCTTATCTTTCCGCAGAGTTTCGGATGTGCGGGCTTTTGATGCCTCGGCAATCTCCTTTTCTCCTGACGGAGTCCTCTTCACCATCCACAGGAGGACGAAGTCCCTGTCGTCTTCTGTATCTTACCCTTACCTGCCGGATGATCCTAAGCTCTGCGTTGCTAGGTGTCTCCGGTCTTATCTGGCTCGTACTGCAGCGGTCCGGCCTCCTGCTGTTTCCCAGTTGCTTATTTCTTATGTCAAGCCATTTCGGGCGGTGTCTCCCCCCACGTTGGCTAGATGGGTTCGTTGGCTCCTCTCTCTGGCTGGCGTTCCATCCTCGTTCGGTGCCCACTCGGTCCGGGGCGCAGCTGCTTCTGGTGCCCTTCGGGCGGGTGGGGCTCTTAGCGATATCTTACGTGCGGCGGACTGGTCCCGCGCTTCCACCTTCCGTACTTTCTATTTTCGTCCTTTGCCCTCGGCGGCTTCTGAGTTGGTGTCAAGCGTTAAAACTGCAAAATAGGAAGCCTCCTGTCTTGCCTTAAAATTGGAAATTATTCTAGCCTAGGTGCCCGAATAATTATAATTTTAATAAAGACAGGAGGCGAGTATTTTCCCTCCCTTCCCTCCCCTGTTGACATCGTGTGCCTGGGGTAAGTGGTTGTAGGTTTTCTTTCACCTTTTCCTGCGTTGTGCATTTGCTGTTTGCTGTATTTATTGCATATCCTGCATTTATTGCATATGTTTTATGTATTTGGCTGGTCTTCGTACCCATACTTTGGATATGGTCCTGTTACGTCTCTCTGTTTCCTTTCAGCTTGAGAGTCTTGGTCTACGGTGGTGGAGAGGTTTTCCTTCGCCACGGTTCTTCTGTGTCGCCTGTTGAGGACGTTCTTCCTTCTGGTGCCAGTTGTTCCCGGTTGGAGTTCTGGCTCGGTTCCGGTTCCCGTTGCATGCTGTTGGCTACTGTCTTTCGGTTCCGGTTCTCAGCGTTTTGAAAGAGGAAGAGGAGGGACTGACTAGGATTTATATACCCTCTGTTTGCAGTTTTATTGGTTGTTTTCTTTGATTTCGTTAACTCTTTCTTTACTGCTGTTGGTGGGTAGTAAAGGAAGATATGCAAAATACTCGCCTCCTGTCTTTATTAAATTTATAATTATTCGGGCACCTAGGCTAGAATAATTTCCAATTATTCCCCTTTTGCTGGAAAAGCAACCCTGACCGATCGAAGCATGGACTCCACTAGACCTCTGAAGGTGTGCTGTGGTATCTGGCATCAAGATGTTAGCAGCAGGTCTTTTAAGTCCTGTAAGTTGTGAGGTGGAGCCTCCATGCATGCATCCTAGTGCCATGTGTTCTCCAGGTAAGCAACGCACACGAACCCGGCCATCCATGTGATGTAAAAGAAAACGTGATTCATCAGACCAGGCCACCTTCTACCATTATCCTGTTCTTATGCTCAAGTGCCCATTTTAGGCACTTCCGGCAGTGGACAGGGGTCAGCATGGGCACCCAAACTGCTACCCCTTACTTCGTTGATGGGCAACACATTTTTGTTTCCCAGCCTTTTGACTCTGATGCATAGCTTCTATCGTTAGTCAAACAATGACAGGGGTACAGCATAACTACTATCGTTATAGACTGAGACAAAAATTGACAGTGGTACAGCATAACTGTAATCATTATATACTGAGACAAACATTGACAGTGGTACAGCATAACTG
>VKOC01000002.1:20300655-20314592 GCA_009364415.1 Spea multiplicata
GCCAACGAACCCATCTAGCCAACGTGGGGGGAGACACTGCCCGAAATGGCTTGACATAAGAAATAAGCAACTGGGAAACAGCAGGAGGCCGGACCGCTGCAGTACGAGCCAGATAAGACCGGAGACACCTAGCAACGCAGAGCTTAGGATCATCCGGCAGGTAAGGGTAAGATACAGAAGACGACAGGGACTTCGTCCTCCTGTGGATGGTGAAGAGGACTCCGTCAGGAGAAAAGGAGATTGCCGAGGCATCAAAAGCCCGCACATCCGAAACTCTGCGGAAAGATAAGAGACAAAGAAGCAGGGTAAGCTTGGAGGATAATTGACGCAAAGAAAGAGAATCGTTATCCGGCCAGGACCGCAGGAAATCCAGAACCACAGCCACATCCCACAGGGAATCATAGCGTGGGGCCGGAGGCCTGGATAAACGAATACCCCGAAGTAAACGACAGATAAGAGGGGCCTTACCCACGGGCTCACCCGAGAAGCCCACATGACCCACCGAAATAGCCGAACGGAAGAGGTTGATAGTTCTATAGGACTTGCCCTCGCGGAACAGACCAGCCAAAAAATTAAGCACACAGGTTAGAGAGGCCGAATGGGGATCCATTTGTTGTCCCACACACCAAGAAGCCCATCTTCCCCAAGCAGACCGGTAAGACTTCCGGGTGCCTGGCGCCCAAGACTCTCTGAGCAGGGATTGAGCGACCTCCGATAAATCCGCGACGGAACAGGGTTCCCTGAGATCGTCCAGAGAACCAGAGAGAGTCGACCGTCCAGGAGGAGTGGATGGACCTGGCCCGTAGGGCCTAACAGGAGAGACGGGAAGGAAGGAAGAGCCAACGGATCCATGAACGACATCTCTAGCAGCGCAGGGAACCAGGGCTGTGCGTGCCACAACGAGGTCATTAGGACCAGAGAACCCCCGGAGCGCCGAAGGTAATGAATCACCCTGGGGATGAGCGCGAAGGGGGGAAAAGCATAGGCGCCGGACACTGGCCACGTCTGGGTGAAAGCGTCCGTCGCCAGGGCCTCTGGGTCCGGAAGCCAACTGAAGAAATTCGACAGCTGACGGTTCGTCCGAGACGCAAAGAGGTCCAGATGAAGAGGGCCTCTGAGGCGAAGAATGTCCCGAAAGACCTGCGGGTGAAGCTGCCAGTCGCTTGCGTCCCTCCAATGTCTCGAGAACCAGTCCGCTAGCTGGTTCTCCGGACCGGGGAGGTACTCTGCCTGTAACGTGATGTTGCGAGCAAGACAAAAGTGGAAGATGTCCTTTGTCAATTCTGTAAGAAGTTTGGACCGAGTGCCTCCCAGCTTGTTGATGTATCTTACCGCCGAAACATTGTCCATTCGGAGGAGAAGACAACAATCCGACTGATCCTTTGCCAGACTCCGGATGGCGAATGAGCCCGCAATCAGCTCCAGACAATTGATGTGCAGGGAGCGTTCCTCCGGTGACCATCGACCCCCCGTCGCTTCGGTGAGGGAGGCTGCGCCCCAGCCCAGCAGACTGGCGTCGGACTCGAGGACGAAGTCCGGTTGGCTGCCGAAGATGGCCCGGCCGTTCCAGGCCTCCATATGGCGAAGCCACCAACCCAACTCCTGACGAACCTCCTGCGTGAGGAGAACGGGTTGATCGTAAGAAGGGAGCGACCGCAGGTGTTGAGCCTTGAGACGCTGGAGAGCCCGGTAGTGTAATGGACCCGGAAAAATAGCTTGGATGGACGCCGCTAGGAGCCCCACCACGCGAGCCAGCAGACGGAGCGAGCAGACATCCTTCCGAAGAAGAGAACGAATCTCCTTCCGAATGGCCACCACCTTGGACATCGGGAGCCGCAACATGGCTGCCTTGGAGTCGATTTCGAAACCCAAGAATTGGATACGTTGCCGGGGCGTTAACTCCGACTTTAGCATGTTGACGACGAAGCCGAGTTGATGTAGCGTCTGCACCACAAAGTCCGTCTGGCCCTGGAGGAGATCCCGACACCTGGAAAAAAGAAGAATATCGTCGAGATACACGATACACCTGATCCCCCGAGATCGGAAGAAAGCCATGACCGGCTTGAGGAGCTTTGTAAAGCACCAAGGGGCGGAGCTGAGGCTGAACGGGAGAGAGCGGAACTGCCAGATTTGACTGCCCCAACGAAACTGGAGGAACTGTCTGTAGAGCTCGGCCTCTATAAACTGGCGATCGGACCTTGAACGGAACATAGGAAGAGGCCTCCGTACCTGGTGAGGAGGGGAGACGAAATCGATCCGATAGCCACGAACCGTTTGGAGGACCCAAGGATCCGACGTAATTCGCACCCAGTTGTGGAAAAAA
Organism: Spea multiplicata; assembly: GCA_009364415.1. Classification (NCBI taxonomy): domain Eukaryota; kingdom Metazoa; phylum Chordata; class Amphibia; order Anura; family Pelobatidae; genus Spea; species Spea multiplicata. The sequence goes on from VKOC01000002.1 coordinate 20,302,979, forward strand.
CTGGAGATCCTGCCAGCAACCTGTGGAGGGAAAGAAAGGCAGGAAACGACAGGACTTACCGAAGCCGGAGCGTCCTCTGGGAAAACCGGTGGAACCTCTACCCCTGCTGTGTCCTCTCGGCGGGAACGATCGCTGGTGGAAGGCACCTCGGTAAGCCACCTGAGGTTGCTGGAAATGTCTGGAACCTTGGAAAGCAGCACGGCTGGCGACCCGGCCCCGCGGTCGACCAGCCCTGGCGGAAAAACGAGGGCCAGCTTGGAACACTTTCCGCATGGAGAGCTTGGCCTTGTTCCAGGAAGTCAGAAGGGAGACATATCGGTTGAGCTCCTTCACGAAAGAGTCTCCAAAAAGAAGGCCGTTTGCGGCCGCGCCCAGGTCTTTGGAGCCAAGTTCAGCCAGGCGAGGGTCCATGCGAAGGAGGGCCGCCTTGCGTCGTTCCGTGGCTATAGCAACATTGGCGTTGCCTAGGAGACAAACAGTCCGGAGAGCCCAGTCCCGGATAAGTTTGGGGTCTAGGGGAGCCGCATGAAGGAAAGCCCTGTCTGCCAGGGACAGAATCTGAGTTACAGGGCCCACCAGGTCCAGGAGCTTATCCTGGGCAGACTTAAGGCTTTGCTCCAGGCCCTTCCTGGGGTCACGCCGAGTAGCGGACAACAAGGAAAGGACGTTGGGATCAAATTCGGGGGTGAGTGCCACCTTATCAGGGATACGAGGGCGAGGGCATTCGGCCCGTAACTTATTACGCACCTCTTTAGGCAAAGGCTTACGCAGCCATTTATGTAAATATAAACCAATGTGTTCAGGGGGAGCCCATTCAGTGGCTCTAGGGTGCCGCATGGTAGTGGGATCGAATAGCGAAGCCCCTGACGGGTCTAAGACCGGTAGGTCAGTAGAGGCAGAGGCAGAATGGGGGGTAACGGAGGGGCCCCCAGCTAGATGGGTTTCAGAATGGTGGGGCTCATCCACTAAACACTCACGGATGTAACGTGAGTCTAATGTCCTGGACGAGGCCAGGTTAATCGATGCCTCTGAATTATCTGAACCCTCTGCCTGCCATTCATCAATAACGGAGAGGGGGAGTGGGTGAGAGCCCTCGTCTCCAGTGGGGCAGAGCCCCGAGAGTTGCGAAGCAACAGAGTATTTAGGACGTTTGGCAGGAGCCTTGCCCTTACCCGCAGAGGCGCTATTGCCTTTCCAGGGTCTTTTGGGACTGCGAGTATCCTCTCCGGATTTGACCGAATCAGAATCGGAGGGAACAGGAGTAGGGGCCACAGAGGCTGGAGGTACGGGTAGGGCCGGCTAGGGCAAGGAGGCCGATACCTTGGAAATAAGGGTTTCTACCGAGGAGGAAAATTTTGATTCCAGCCAAGCCATAAAGGCATCCTGGCCGGGGGCGCTATCCTGGGACATGCTAATAGATAAGGGATACTGAGGATCAGCGGATAACAACAGGGACTCAGCCTGTATAATAGCTTATAAGTACAGGATCCGCGGGAATAAACAGGGACTCAGCCTGTGTTTTTTTTTTTTTTAAATACAATCAGTGAGGGCTCAGCTCAGTAACCGGGACAGGGGCTCAACCTGTCAGAAACCAATAGTAAGAAAAGGTTCCCAGAGTTTAAAGAGGCATATAATTGAAGGCCCACTTGAGGAAAACAGGGACTCAGCCTGTCAGAACAACCTAGAGAAAAAAATCGAAAAACAGAGATGTAAATAGAAAGAAAATGCATAAAAAACGAAAAACCGGCGCCTCAACAAAAATGGCCGCCGTGAACAGATGCAAAAGCACAAGAAAAAGGGACACAAAGATGGCCGCCGCGAGGGAAAAAACGAAGAGAGCAGCAAGATGGCGACGAAATCTCGCGATGCGAGAGCTCGTCAGCCCGCCAAATGGCCGCCTCGCGCCGGCTAGAAAGAGAGAAAAAGTTCCCGCGAAGCGGGGAGAAAAGTTCCCGCAAACCGGGAAGAAGCAGAGAAAGACTGCCCTGCCGGCGAGAAGCAAACGGCAGGCAAGAAAAAGAAAAGTAACACGCAGGTTAGGCGCTGCCGCCACCGCAGGCGGCGGCGGTAGCGGGGGCTGGGGGGGGGGTGCTGACGGCCAGAAGGGTCCGGGGCCAGAGAAAGAATCCCCCCAAGATAAAAGAGGCCAGAATAAAATATAATAAATTTAAAAAAAAAAGGGCAGAAGACAAGAGCTAAAGCAGATACAACATATATATATATATATACGCAATTAAAATAAATCAATAATTGATAAAAATAATCAATAAGGCAATGAATAAATCAAACAAGTGTCACAGTATAGAGAGAATCTGACCTGCACTAACGGTGAGCAGCAAAGAAAGAGGAAGAGGAGGGACTGACTAGGATTTATATACCCTCTGTTTGCAGTTTTATTGGTTGTTTTCTTTGATTTCGTTAACTCTTTCTTTGCTGCTGTTGGTGGGTAGTAAAGGAAGATATGCAAAATAGGAAGCCTCCTGTCTTGCCTTAAAATTATAAGCAATATTAAGCAGTTGGTCATAATATTAAGCAGTTGGTCATAATGTTATGGCTGATCTGTGTATATGTACTTGTCCTTTCACATGCCTACCCATACAAACACATTCACACTTGCCTTTACCTAAACATCCTAGTACACACCCTTACATATACACTTGTCCTCACATGTAAATAATTTCAAAACACACCCACTCTGTTTCTCCCCCCCCCGCTTCCTCGCTTTAATCACTATTATTCCCTTTCCCCACCATATCTTTTTTTTTTCCTATCTCTTTCGTTTACCTCCATCACCTTTTATCCCGTCTCTCCCTAACAGTTCTTTCCCCCTATGAAGTAAATCAAAGTGACAAATTGTGGTATCAGACCCGTTGGCAGTGTACAGACACCTTACCGACCCCTGAATCTAAGGGACAGCAGGAGATGAGAAAGACCTTAAGCACTCAGTAGAGTTAACGTGACTGAGGAGATTTGCCTGAAGTCACATACCTATGTATGCTAACACTCAGAAAAAAAAACCAAACAAATTAAGCCAACAAATGCACTATTTACCACTGTGATGCACTGTGATGGTGGTTCCAAACTATTTAATAAAGCATTTTGTTATTTTCAAAAGACTATGACTTTAGGCTAGCCTCTACTTCATATATTTCAAATGATATATGTGTGTTTCTACTGAACAATCTCTAATACCAAACATAATATAGACTTTCAGAACAACAAAATGAAAAACCTTCCACATACTACCTTCCAATGCAACTTTCACACAGAATGACATAAAACATGCTTTGTGGCTTTAACATATTCACTTCTATTTTTTCATTACTGTAAAAAAACAAAATATGCTTGCTTGGTAATTACATTCAAGTGGCAATATGTTTATGAGAACGACCTTTCCACCTGGTCTACATATTTAGAGGTGATGCCACTCAACATTACTAAGGACCATGATCTGATTGCCTCAGCTCAAGCCAATTAAAATTATCCAAGGCTGTCAGGGCTACGTCTTATTTAATGAGGTTGTTTGATTTATAGATGTTTGCATATTCCTTCAGCTTCATATGAAAAAAAGTGCTCAATAATTTAATTTTGTTCACAAACTTTAAATTACATTAATAACACTTTGGAAAATCTATCAGAAACAATGAGCCTGACTGAGTCTTGTCAGATGAATGCATAAAAAAGTCATCATATCCTTTGGATTGAGATGCATATTAACAGGCTGCCATAATATAAATGTAGCTCAAAAAAGGAGCAGATAAGATCCCATTAAGATTCTTTTGCACTTCAATAATGATTATAATGAATAATTAAAGAAATAAGGATTGGGTGAGGCCCTAAGTGTAGACTGATTTATGATTGTGTTATAAAATTCTGAGCTTTAGGAGGCATGTAGTATGAATTAACTGCAGCTTTAAACCAAAATCACATTTGATGAAAAATAATAGTTTCATTGCACATTTTGCTGCAACATATCAAATATTGAGTTTTCGATGAATGCTCTATGAACACTATGTCATAAACCAGATAAAAAAGAGCAGCACACTAATTCTTTTGTTTTTCAGCTGTGCTGTCACAATCACGGCTTTTAGTATACATTATTTTATCATATAGTTGGTGTTTTGTCAGTCAGTAAAATTGCTCCCTAGGTGTCCTGTTTATCATGTGGAAGGTGATACCAGGGTCTCAGCTAACATTATTTGATATTCTACTCTCCCCTTTGCTTACTTGCTCTTACAAAGCTGCTCTAACCCACCGACCCAACCAGGCCTTATGTTTTTTATTTGTCCCATTAAGTAGGGGGTTCCAGAATGAGGAGGGTTATAATCAGGCCCTACATTTTTATTACCACCTGTTATAAGTATTTTTGTGTGTGGCAGTATGTTAGTGTGTGTGTGTGTAGTCACACAGAAGTCAGTTAAGAATTTTTGTTTTTATATTTAGAATGTCTTGAACATTTGTAATACAGAATTAACCCCTTCAGTTCCCTATGGACGTACCCGTACATCCATAAAACGCATCTGAAGAAACCATTATGGACATACCGATACGTGCTGACCTTCTTGCAGAGGCAGGGATCTGCTGTAACAGCTGCTGGCACGAGCGTCGGGCGATCAGGCATTCCCTTCCGGGTCGCGTCACTGCTGACATCACCTGGAGGGTCATTGGAGGACAGGATATCCCCTGCAGGGTCTGTCACCATGTTTCTTCCTTTTCTCACAAGCTGCAAAAGGAATCAATGAAAAAAAGTGCACCGGCATAGAAGCCCCGGCTGATGTGACGAGCAGCAGCGGAGGTTGTCTACGCTCCCCACACAGACGTACACCGGCTGTTCCCACTGGGCACAAGTTGTCCAAAGCTGCACTTTAGTGTGTATATATTGGTTCATATCAGAATTGTTGTGAAATCATAACACCTTACAATACAACCTGTACTTTGCAGTGCACCCATTTCCCACACTCTCAAACGATCCCATGTTTTACTACAGCTTTGCCCACCTGGCAAGTTAATATTAGCGTACTAGTGTTCCACTTCCGGCCACCACTCGCCTCCTTATTTCCCCGACTGCGGTGGTGGGAGCGCAAGCGCAACCTCCGTCTTGTCGCAGTGCTGATGTGGAATATAAAGTCGTATACAGGTGCTCAGCAGTGAAGCCGCACGTAGCGTGATGGAGCAGTGAAACAGAGGCCTTGGGCTCCCAACACAGGACTCCAGCAAGCTAAGTGAATTGGAAGGGGGATAGTGAGGAGGATAGATAGTGACAAAGGGGAGGGAGGCAGATAGTGAGAAAAGGAGAGGTGCTAGGGCAAGTCCTCTGAGGGCAACCCAGGGCAAATACCCTTAATGGCAGTCTGGGTGCTGGGGCAAGTCCACTGAGCGCATCCTGGTTGTTGGCATGTCCTGTGTATGCAATCTGGGCGCTGGTCAAGTCCTATGTGTACAATGTGGGTGCTGGGCAAGTGGTTTGGATGAAACTTGGGTGCTGAGCAAGACCACACTCACCCAGGTTTTGAGCACCTAGGGTTGTGCAGCCACACACCAGCACCCTGACATAGCAGCAGATGTAGTCCAAAATGAAACAAAGTGATATCCTGCAGGCACCCTGGAGCAGGCATGAAACATATCACTAGAATCACGTGCAGGATGCTGCAGGCTGGGAGTATGGAAGCTAAGCAAAGGATATAGCAGAAACATAACAAGCAAGGGGGACAGAGCAAAGAACAGAGAGACCAAGCAAGAAACATAACCAGACAAGACATACGTAATACAGGGCACAACAGGGAACAAGACAGAACACCCCACTGCCGGGGGTTACAAGACATGACACCCCGCTGCCGGGGGTTACAAGACATGACACCCCGCTGCCGGGGGTTACAAGACAGGACACCCCGCTGCCGGGGTACAGGTTACATCAGACATAATAATCAGACATAATAATTTTATAATTACTAGACACATGTCTACCTACAGCTACTTGGTATAAAAACTAAGAAGCTTGAACCGATGGCCCAGAACATATATTTAAAAATATTAATATACTGATTTGATATTGGGAGTTATGGTGTACCATTGTCAGTGTCTGGCTCAATATATAGTGATGGGAGTTAGATTGTATCACCATCAATGTCTGGCACAGTATATAGTGAAAGCAGATATGCCCTACCACCGTCTGTGATGGATGTGGGATAGGCATTCGCCAATATGGAAAAAATTAGAGAGAGAAAGAAAAAGGCATAAAAAAGCAGCTATGATCACAAGATAGAGTTGTTTCTACTACTCTCAGGAGAAATGCAGAAATTGAGTACTATTAGTGAAAGCACTTAAAAGGCAAATAAGCTGATATTGCTATAGTAAAATACAATAGAGTGGAATAAAGTAGATACAATAAAAGGGCAATTTAATACAATAATAAATATACAAGACAGTGTTAAAATATACTGTATAAAAACAAATAATGGCCGATAAGAGATAAACATGTATATAAAAAATTACCTCAAAGAAGATAAATATAAAATTTGAGAGATATGATGCAAAGTGGAGAGTAACTAATTGAAAAGGGCTAGAGCAGAGAAGTTGTCTAGCTTTCTAACACATGAAGCATAAGCCCATAGCAGTATACATTTACTCAAGTGTGATTTAGCATACGTACGATATTTTACAAAAATACATACGGTTGAGGTAACCAGAAAAAATGGACAAGGGGTATTAACCAAAAATAGATAGGCATGTTTGCATGGGGCATACATGTAACTTTCCACCCTTCGCTGTCTGGAATTGTTTTATACTCTGAGCTGCTCATTTTCATTGCCAACCACTACTGGCAGCCCTTGCCAGTGTGCAGCACTCAGACCTGATTGACATGTCCAGGTGCACCTTATTTCCTGGATTACACAGCCTTTATAAAGCTACCCTGCCCTTCAGTCTGGGCCTTGACATTAATGTTTCTGGACTACCTGTTTTGATCCTGTACCTGATCTGTTCTTGAGTTGCGGCTAGCGCCCCGCAAGCGGGCTCCCAACCCGAGCGCCCCGCAAAAGGGCCTCCTAAGCCGAGTGCCCTGGATGCGGACTCCCAAGCCGTGTGCGCCCCATTCAGAGGGCTACAATCCGTGCGCCCCAGCCAAGAGAATTTATATATATATATATATATATATATATATGTTGTTGTACCATCATCTGCAATACAGATATTAACCACATATTCTGTCTGTGGTTTATTTCCTGCGCCTGTCTGAAACAACCCCAAACCATCATGCATTGTGGGTTACAGATGGAGCCCCTTGTATCCCCTGCACCTGGGCTCCTATCAGACCTGTTCACCCGGTCTGTGACAATATGGATGGTGACAAAAATAACCTTAATGCAGGAAAGGAACACATCCATACGTGTAACACGTATGTACGTACGTGTTACATAAGTTATATACGTGAGACTTTATTTACTGTTTGTATGTGAAGGGTAGCAATGGGAGAAACATATGTTTCAAAAAGAAGAAACTATTTGCACAATGTATGTGTCTATCTTGCTATAACAAAAAAAGAGTATCTGGATCACTATATATTGATAGTAGTTATACTGTTGTGTTTGTGGTGATGGAAATTGTGGTATACAACTGTCAGGCTTAGCATATATGGATGGGAGTTATGCTGTACCACAATCACTGTCAAAATGTGAATACATCACTGGGTTTGGGAAAATTTGTTTTACTATTATTTTTTTTAATTCTCTGCCATTCCAATATTATGATTTGTCTTGATATTTATCTACTGTCCCCAAAATAACCTCAGTAAAGATATAGTGGAGAGGGCACAATTTTCTCTTCTTGCCTTGGGCGCAAAAAAGAGCTAGCTACTGCTTCACCTCTCTTGCTCAGCGGATGTCACTGACACATTTAGTGTAATGCTGTTTGGGGTGCAAATATATCACTTACAACCTGTTTGGGCCCAAAATGGCACTAACAAGCTGTTTGGGGGCAGATATGGCACTGGTGAACTGTTTGAGGGCAAAACTGGCACTGTGGAAAGTGAGTCACATATTACATGGTGGAGGGACCCAAAGAGGTGGAGTAGAAAGTGGGTGTGATTAGGGGGGGTATGTTTATAAAGGGGAGGAGTTAACAATATTGCGTCACCCACCTGGGGGCACCACTCAGACATCAGTGAGTGGTGCCCTGATGATAATATATAAGAACCCTGTTTTACAGTGAACCAGTGTGCTGAAAAAGGAACAATCTTGTTTTGCACAGATGTTCATATCACTTTGAGGAAGAATAATGAGGCCCTTCCATGTATCTTTATAGATAGCTTTTAGATGCTTCAAGCACATATAAACTTTCCTTTAATTAAAGTTTCTATTGGGCTGTTATTAAATAGCATTATTAATGTTATTATTTGGCAATAAAATTCCTGTAATGTTTCCCAAGCATTCTGTCATAAAAGAATCTGTAGCTCCGCTTCGCCTCCTCATCCTTCCTCCGAACATCCTCTGAAAGGATGTGGTAGGGAGGCTGGAGTACACGCACAGAATGCAACATGGTACGAATCTGTCGCCCCAACATCAGCCATGCAGGGCTACATCCTGTGGCATGAATTGGGGTTGCCCTCTATGAGATGTTGAAAGATATAGCTGGCAGATGTAGTAGTTTCTTGTTCCCAAAGGTTTGCTTGTCACAATAACTTTAACCAGTGTACTGTATTTATACTGAATGGCATATTTAACAGATACACATAATAGGACGATAACCCTATTGTCATGTAATGAATACAACACTGGGCTGCTTTCAACAATTGTTTATTGCAGAGCTTAACTGGAGGGCAGACATCCCCTGCATCCTGCTAGAGCACTGTCGTCAGAGCACTGTCTTTCTCCCGCCCCACCTCCTGTGATGTCATCACACTTATAGTGTCTGACTGAAAATTAAACTGTGTAATGTAAATATGGAATTCATGTAGATTTTACTGTTGTGGTGGCCCCTAAAGCATATGAGTAAAATGAGCCACCAGTAATTCAAGAAAAGTGTTAGACACAAGAAAAATGTATTTTTTGTTATATCACATTGCCCTACATGTTTGGCAGAAGATTTGTTTTTTTTTGGTCGAGAAAGTTTAGTTTCTAACACTGATTTCCAACAGGAATGATAAAACACTGGCTTTCTTTTAGGTATAACATTCTTACTACAACATATTAACTTTGGTCAGTGTAAATATTTTTGTTTTCTCCTGAGCTCCACCGCTGATAGGAAACAAACAGTTGTGCTCAATTGTGAAGTCTTGGCATTGATTTTGTAAATATGACTGATCATGGAAAGGAACTGTCTTTTATTTAAGGTTAGGGATCATGTGAAGTCATCACATAGTTGTTTGGCTCATTTTTAAATGATAATGATATCACACAATTGTGATAAACAGATATCACACAAATGTCCTTGATCAAAAGTTTACATACCGTTGCATGGTATCAGGGATCTTTTGATACCAAGCCAAGGTCAGGTAGCGCAAGAAAGATTTTAGCCACAACTGCTAGAAGAATTGTTTGGGATATAAAGAACAACCCACCTGTAACCTCAGGAGAAATACAGGATGCTTTGGAAAAAGATGGTGTGGTTGTTTCAAGGAGCACAATACGATGATATTTGAAGAAAAATGAGCTGCATGGTCCGATAGCCAGAAAGAAGACAGGGCAACCATAACATCTCCCCATTAGCAGCAAGAGTACCGGGGGTGTGCAGGCAGCATCACTCCCCAGTGGGTATGACTGACGACAATTGGTTTTATCACTAATCTTTAGGACCGGGGTTTACCCAACTACGACTACGTGACTCTGGCCCGGCTGCCGGGTGGAATATTCTCTGACGCTGTTGCTCAGGGTCCTAATGTCGGATCATGATGCTTTTTAGACCATAACATCCTTAGACCTCGAGCTCTTCAGCAGGATTGATGGGGCTCCCTCAGGATCACTTCGAAATAGTCACTTTATTTCGGGTGGTCATAGAACTGTATGGTGACGCCGGTGGTGGTTGATGAGATTATAACTGGTGGTTGATGAGATTATAACCCTAATCCTATTATGTTTTATGTATAAATATGTGTGCTGTGCTCAATAAACAGAATTCTGTTTGTACCCTACACTAAGTCTTGACTAGTGCTTGGTTAATCCTTTGAGCAATTGAGCTTTCAGCGCCAATAAAGATCTCTACGGCGAAGCTACTCAGTCGGAGTACGGTTCTTCATCACGGTTGGGGGTGAAATCACATTTGGGAGGTGCGCATTTTTTTTCTTTTCGTATTGACAACTGGTTTTTCTGCGGCTATGTCCTAACTGGGACATATTTGAACACCAAACACCTTGTGCAAATCACACTATAACTATACAATATAACCCCAAAGTTCAAAGTAAAAAAAAAGAACATTTTGCTCCCTAAAATTTTTTAAAACCTATGCATGTGGGGTATTATTCTACCCAGGGAATGTTGTTGAACATACATTATTATTATTATTTTCTATCAATGGCACCTAGTTGAATCTGTGATTGAAAAAAACAATATATAATTTGTTTTGTACTAAACATGGTAAAGGGGAATCATGGTTAAGCAAAGGTGTGTTAAAAATGGCAAAAAAGCTCTGGTAAAACTCCTGGTCATGAATTGGTTAAATAACTCTTGTATTGTTATTGGAGAGGATTCCTTTAAAAAAGCTATAGTTTAGTCTGCTCAGCTGCCTGAAAGCTTTGGGAATTGGTATTTTTTTTCCTGCCTTAAGAGAGGGGAAGATGAACAACAATTTACTAACGGTCCTGCAAGGGCGCAGTGGCTAATCCTCTGAATACCACCTACAGTTGTAGGTAAACCCTAGTTATTAAACAATTCTTCTCACGGGGTTCATCGTGCATTTTGATGGATCAGACAGTAAAGGAAATTATCTAGAGATTCATCCATCATGTATATCAAGTAAGTGCGCACCCAATTAATAAGTGAGTAAATTATATGTGCAACACAAAAATAATATGTACAAAGATACCCTTCCAGCGAGCGTTCCCACACACAGTATCCAAAAGGTTCATATATAAAAGGAAGAGAAAAAAGAAAGAAAAAATTATGGCGTAGTATATCAAAGTAGGTCTTAAAAAAACGCTATTAAGCAGATCGGACCCTTACAATTTAAAGGGCATAAATATGCCCATACATAGAGTGTAATGGTCTCCTTAGGAGTTTCTTTATCCCACACTGGTACTTGTAGATAAAGAAGGTAGGCAGCGAAGGGGAGTAGGTAAAAACGATAATTTTAATGTATAAAAGAAAGGCAAACTTGTTGTCCTCCGTCTTGCATGTTACAGAGTCCAGGCTTCAAACTTCGTAGCAGCGCTACCACAAAGAGACACTTAGTCCTCTGATCCACTTCGGCCAACATGGGGGCACATAGCCCTTAATGTTGCATGAGGGTTTTGGGCGAGGGGTTAATTGTGCAGGTAAGGGTTAATAGGTTGGGTAGTGGTTAATAGCTTGAGTGCATTTTATTTCAGCTGTGCGTGCTAGCTAGGTGAGCTACTGATTGGCTATGGGTCGCGCGAGAGATTCTGGCGGGAAGGGTTGATATAAATAGCGCTGCACAGGTAAAATTG